>JAQQAC010007890.1:41874903-42119216 GCA_029783875.1 Phataginus tricuspis | reverse complement strand
TGTTCCACTGGTCTGTGGGTCTGTTTTTGTGCCAGTACCAAATTGTCTTGATTACTGTGGCTTTGCAGTAGAGCTTGAAGTCAGGGAGCGTAATTCCCCCTGTTTGATTCCTCCTTCTCAGGATTGTTTTGGCTATTCAGGGTCTTTTCTGGTTCCATATGAATTTTAGAATTATTTGTTCCAGTTCATTGAAGAAAGCTGTTGGTAGTTTGATAGGGATTGCGTTGAATCTGTAGATTGCTTTAGGTAGTATTGCCATTTTGACAATATTTATTCTTCCTATCCAAGAGCATGGGATGCATTTCCATTTGTTAGTGTCTTCCTTAATTTCTCCTAGGAGTGTCTTGTAGTTTTCAGAGTACAGGTCTTTCACTTCCTTCATTAGGTTTATTCCTAGGTATTTTATTTTTTAGGTGCAATTGTGAATGGAATTGTTTTCTGATTTCTCTTTCTGTTAGCTCATCATTAGTGTATAGGAAAGCAACTGATTTCTGTGTGTTAATTTTATATCTTGCAACTTTGCTGAATTCAGATATTAGTTCTAGTAGTTTTGGAGTGGAGTCTTTAGGGTTTTTTATATACAGTATCATATCATCTGCAAATAGTGACAATTTGACTTCTTCTTTACCAATCTGGATGCCTTGTATTTCTTTGTTTTGTCTGATTGCTGTGGCTAGGACCTCCAGTACTATGTTGAATAACAGTGGAGAGAGTGGGCACTCCTGTCTTGTTCCCGATCTTAGATGAAAAGCTTTCGGCTTCTCGCTATTAAGTATGATGTTAGCTGTGGGTTTGTCATATATAGTCTTTATGATGTTGAGGTACTTCCCATCTATACTCATTCTGTTGAGAGTTTTAATCAAAAATGCATGCTGAATTTTGTCAAATGCTTTTTCAGCATCTGTGGAGATGATCATGTGGTTTTTGTTCTTCTTTTTGTTGATGTGATGGATGATGTTGATGGATTTTCGAATATTGTACCATCCTTGCATCCCTGGGATGAATCCCACTTGATCATGGTGTATGATCCTCTTGATGTATTTTTGAATTTGGTTTGCTAATATTTTGTTGAGTATTTTTGCATCTACGTTCATCAGGGATATTGGTCTGTAATTTTCTTTTTTAGTGAGGTCTTTGCCCGGTTTTGGTATTAGAGTGATGCTGGCTTCATAGAAAGAGTTTGGGAGTATTCCCTCCTCTTCTATTTTTTGGAAAACTTTAAGGAGAATGGATGTTATTTCTTCTCTATATGTCTGGTAGAATTCAGAGGTGAATCCATCAGGTCCAGGGCTTTTGTTCTTTGGTAGTTTTTTGATTACCGATTCAATTTCGTTGCTGGTGATTGGTCTGTTTAGTTTTTCTGTTTCCTGCTTGGTGAGTCTTGGAAGGCTGTATTTTTCTAAGAAGTTGTCCATTTCTTCTAGGTTTTGCAGCTTGTTCACATATAGATGCTCGTAATATTCTCTTATAATTCTTTGTATTTCTGTGGGGTCCGTCGTTATTTTTCCTTTCTCATTTGTGATTCTGTTTATGTGTGTAGATTCTCTTTTTCTCTTAATGAGTCTGGCTAGGGGTTTATCTATTTTGTTTATTTTTTCAAAGAACCAGCTTTTGGTTTCATTAATTTTTTCTATTGTTTTATTCTTCTCAATTTTATTTATTTCTTCTCTTATCTTTATTATGTCTCTCCTTTTGGTGACTTTGGGCCTCATTTGTTCTTCTTTTTTCAATTTCAGTAATTGTGTCTTTAGACTGTTCATTTGGGAATGTTCTTCCTTCTTTAAATGGGCCTGGATTGCAATGTACTTTCCGCTTAAGACTGCCTTCGCTGCGTCCCACAAAAGTTATGGCTTTGTGTTGTTGTCATTAGTCTCCATGTAGTCTTTGATTTCTGTTTTGATTTGGTCGTTAACCCATTGATTCATTAGGAGAATGTTGTTAAGTCTCCATGTATTTGTGATCCTTTTTGATTTCTTTCTGAAATTTATTTCTAGTTTCATACCTTTGTGATCTGAGAAGTTGGTTGGTAGGATTTCAGTATTTTTCAATTTACTGAGGTTCTTTTTGTGGCCTAGTATGTGGTCTATTCTGGAAAATGTTCCATGTGCACTTGAGAAGAATGTGTATCCTGCTGCTTTTGGGTGCAAAGTTCTGTAGATATCTGTTAGGTCCCTCTGTTCTAGTGTGTTGTTCAGTGCTTCTGTGTCTTTACTTATCCTCTGCCTGGTTGATCTATCCTTTGGAGTGAGTGGCGTGTTAAAGTCTCCTAGAATAATTGCATTGCTGTCTATTTCTTCCTTCACTTCTGTTAGTATTTGTTTCGCATATGCTGGTGCTCCTGTGTTGGGTGCATATATATTTATAATGGTTATATCTTCTTGTTGGACTGACCCCTTTATCATTATGTAATGTCCGTCTTTATCTCTTGCTACTTTCTTCGTTTTGAAGTCTATTTTATCTGATACAAGTACTGCAACACCTGCTTTTTTCTCTTTGTTGTTTGCCTGAAATATTTTTTTCCATCCCTTCACTTTTAGTCTGTGTATATCTTTGGGTTTGAGGTGAGTCTCTTGTAAGCAGCATATAGATGGGTTTTGCTTTTTTATCCACTCTTTTACTCTGTGTCTTTTGATTGGTGCATTCAGTCCGTTTACATTTAGGGTGATTATTGATAGATATGTACTTATTGCCATTGCTGGCTTTAGATTCGTGGTTACCAAGGGTTCAAGGGTTGCTTCTTTACTATCTGAGAATCTAACTTAACTTTCTTGTTAAGTTATTGTGAACGCCATCTGATGTTTCTTTATCTCACCCTTCCTATTCTTCCTCCTCCTTTCTTCATATATTAGGTGTTTTATTCTTTGCCTTTAGTTGGTATTTGGATGGTCTGCTTTCTTTGCTATACTTTTATTTTCTCTGGTGACATCTTTTTAGCCTTAGGGGTGTTTCCCTCTAGAGCAGTCTGTTTAACATATCCTGTAGTGGCGGTTTATGGGAGGCAAACTCTCTCCACTTTCTTTTGTCTTGAAATTGTTTAATCCCTCTGTCATATTTAAATGATAATCATGCTGGATACAATATTCTTCGTTCGAGGCCCTTCTGTTTCATCACCTTAAATATATCATGCCATTCTCTTCTGGCCTGTAAGGTTTCTGTTGAGAAGTCTGATGACAGTCTGATGGGTTTTCCTTTGTAGGTGATCTTTTTTCTCTCTCTAGCTGCCTTTAAAACTCTGTCCTTATCTTTGATCTTTGCCATCTTGATTATTATGTGTCTTGGTGTTGTCTTCCTTGGGTCCCTTGTGTTGGGAGATTTGTGGGCTTCCGTGGACTGTGAGACTATTTCCTTCCCCAGCGTGGGGAAGTTTTCAGCAATTATTTCTTCAAAGACACTTTCTATCCCTTTTTCTCTCTCTTCTTCCTCTGGTACTCCTATAATGCGAATATTGCTCCGTTTCGATTGGTCACACAGTTCTCTTAATATTCTTTCATTCTTAGAGATCCTTTTATCTCTCTCTGCCTCATCTTCTTTGTATTCCTGTTCCGTGTCTTGTAATTCCTTGATTGTGTCTTGAACCTGATTCAATTTGCTGTTGAGCCCGTCGATGGCTTGTCCCATTTCTGCATTGTCTTTCCTCACTTCCCTCACTTCCTCCCTCAGCTCTTGCACATTTTTCTGTAGGTTCGTCAGCATGGCTATGACTTTTATTCTGAATTATTTTTCTGGAAGACTGTGCATGTCCATTCCTTCAGCTTCTTTCTCTGGGGTGGTGTTTGTCTGAAGCTTTGTCTGTATCATATTCTTTTGTCTTCTCATGACTATAGAATTGGTTGTTGGTAGCAAGGAGAGATAAGAAAGGAGAGAAAAGAAGAAAAAAAAAGAAATTTCTACTAATAATAAAGTAAAAGGGGAGAGAGAAGGAAAAGAAAAGAAAGACAAAGAAAAAGCAGCAACACGTAAAAGAAAGCAGCAACAACAACAACAAAAAAAAAAATAAAAAAGAATAAACAAAAAAACACCAAAACACCCACCGGGGGTGGTTTCTGTGTGAATGCTGTGGGTGGCGCTATTGCTCCACTATCCCAGAGCCGTGGCCACACTGTTCCACAAGTCCCTTTATAGTTCTGGCTGGGTTGGGAACGATTGGGAAGCTGTTGATCTCCGTGGGGGTCTCAATGGCAGGCACCCTTTCCCAGTTGCCAGCTAAGGGGTCCAAAGCTCCCCAGGACTCCCAGCGTGCTGGGCTCAGCTTGCGGGGCTATCCGGCCCCTCTACTGAGCCCCTGTCTCTTTAAGACCGCTGAGGTAGAGCGCGCGCTTTTCTTCACTTTTTTTTCCTTTTTCTTTCCTTCCCGGAGCCTGCCGCGGGCAACTTGCACGTTCTGGGCTGGGACCCTCTGCCCTCTGTCTCTCCAATCTCCGCTACACCGCCGGCTGTGTGTCGGCGCAGACTTCCACTCCCTCCTGGCTCTGGATCTTCTCCTCCCGCTGGAGCGCTGGGGTAGAGGAGCGCTCGGTCCGCCGGGTCGTAGCTCGGTACCTTACCCGCCTTGCCGGGACTCCCCCCGGAGCTCTGGCGCGGAGGAGCGCTCGGTTCCACCGGGTCGCCACTCCGTATCCCGTCCGCCTCACCGGCTGCCAAGTTCTCACAGGTGTACCTGCACGCTGTGCACTTTCCTGTGTATTCTGGTCTCTCTTTTAGGGATAGTTATATTTGCTGCATTTTCGTGAATAAATATAATGTTGGGAGGAATTTTTATGCTGATGCGTTCACGTCGCCATCTTCCCGGAAGTCCTACTTGGGATTTTGAATGGGACCATGAAGGATAAGTGGAATTTGGATAAATGGAAGAGGAATGAAGGTGGACTTGGTAGGAATAAACAAGGTTCTTTCAGAGGAAGGTGAGACCTCCCCGCTGACAGGAGATGGTCTGTGCTGAGGACAAGTGGGCAGGCTAGGAGGCTGGGGGTGGCTTCAGTGCGTTAGTTCTTTCTGATTACTGAAAGCTGGGTGGATTGAACCTTCTGGTGTGATAGGTCCAGGTCAGGGTGGAATGCCTCTGTTCTCGTCATACTGGCTTCATTGAGTCTCCTCATAGGTGGGATTGCTGTATTTCACAAAGGGCACTTTGCTGATTCAGGCTTATCTCTGTGGAGTTGATTGTGCTCTTTAAGGGCTCTCAGACTTTAAGTATATCATGGCATAAATAAAGTGGCAAGACAAATTTTTTCTTATTATTTGACTGCTTTTATTTTTGAGACATGTCTTTGGTAGATTTCAAATTTGAGGATATAAATAAAACTATAATAACCAAAAATAAGCAGAATATTTGACAAACTTGTAAATAACTGCAAGTCTGTAAATCATCTGAGTTATTTAAAAAAAACATTTTATTGGATATTCAGTATTACATGATGCTCTAAAAGAGAGGTCAGCAAACCTTTTCATAAAGGGACAGATAGCAAGTATTTTAGGCTTGTAGGCCAATTCTCTGTCACAGACACTCAACTCTGCCTTTATAATGTGAAAGCAGTCAGAGACAACAGTTGGATGTGGCTGTTTTGCAGTAAAACTTTATATACAGAAAACAGAGGGCCAAGTTTGGCTCTGAAGCAGTGTGCTAACCTTGCCCTAAGGGACAGAGATTTTGTTATATTGGGAAGGTAAGTGGAAAATTAAATTAGGTAAATTATAAAATTTCCAGATAATTAACTCCACGAAAGGCTTAAAAAGAATTTTTTTCTATTGTTTGGATTATGCTTCATGTTTAATAGTGAATTTGTAAATAAACCCCCAAAATCTTTATCTGTACTTACAAAAAAAAAATCTGGGATCTAAGGTTCAAAACAAGCATCTCTTTATTAAGCAACCATTTATTGTTTTTTCTTTTTGCCACGCACTGTGTGGGTCATTGGAAATTCACAAAAAATTTGGGCACAAACCTTTCCTTTTGGGAGCCACAGTCTAGACTGTGCATTTCTTGTTGCCAATGTGGATCATGTCTTGGACCACATCAGATATATGGTCAAGATACCAAGGAACCTGCATTCCAAAAGGGACTTTTGGGAGGGGCACACTCATCTTTTCTCTCTCTATTTAATGTGCATTTGGTACTTTTACATTTTCGTTTCTCTTTATTTTTGGATTGTTAAGAGACAGCCAGCTGGAAGAATTTACAAATGGTGAAAATATTTTTTTAATAACATCTTTGATGATTCAAAAAGTTGTGTTTCTCTACCCTTTACAAGTTTTCAATTAGTCACCTTAATTCATCTTTTGAATTGCTGTAAACTGTGCTTACCAAATTATAGACCAGCCCCACCAGATTGCAGAGGGTAATATTCTAATTGTATTGAAATACACAGGTATAAAAAATTGTCCTGTGTCTAGCAGCCCTTCCAGAATGTTGTTCTTTGGACATGAGCCATTCTGGCCCTTGCAAATTGGGTGGAGTGGTTGGGTCGAGAGGAGGGAGGCAGGCAGTTCATGAAGGAGAAAGCTCTCAAGTGCATGTGGGTGTGGAATGTGGAGTTCTCTGAGCCCAGATCAGGGGGCCTGTTGAGCACTGTGGTGGTATGACTGGACAGGTGTCTGATTCTAATAGTGGAGGACCTTGGGAGCCAGGCAGACATTTAACTGATGGGATAGAAAGTTGTTCTCTAAGTAGGGGAATGACATGAGAAAGTGGGGCTTTAGAGAGATTGGTCTTTTCATCAACAAAATGTAAGAGGGGCGCAGAGAGAGAGAAAGGCCACCAAGAAGACATGACTTTCAGATGAGAAAGATTGGGCTCAAGTAACTGGAAAAGCTTTTGGAAGAAAGAGGGCTTTTGTCTTCTTTACTCCATGAAAAGTAACCAAAAGAACTGACTTAGTAAGCTTGTTGAGGTGAGAGGAAGTACTTGTAGGTGACACAGAGGAAGAAAATAAAAAAATAGAAGTAAAAAAAGACACATTTTCTAAATACAATTGTATTTTAGTGATGAAACCATGATGAGGGAATGAATAGAAAAATATATAAATGGCAGCTACTTATATATTCCTCTATAAAAAAATACAGAGGAAAGACCTTTTTTGTTTTGCTGAAGTGGTGGCTTATTTTGAAACAGAGAACAATTCTTTGTCCCTTTGGGGTCGTGGAGGGTCAGCTGG
This sequence comes from Phataginus tricuspis, assembly GCA_029783875.1. Taxonomy (NCBI): domain Eukaryota; kingdom Metazoa; phylum Chordata; class Mammalia; order Pholidota; family Manidae; genus Phataginus; species Phataginus tricuspis. Next base: position 42,112,065 of record JAQQAC010007890.1, on the reverse strand, counting down.
CCTTATTAAGATGGGCTTGTATTGTGGTATTTGAGGGTGCCAGGAAGTGTCTGTGCAAGGTCTTAAACCTCTGGAGATGTACAAGCAAACATCATGCCAATCCAAACCGTTTTAGGAATGAAAAACAAAAATCAATAGAGTCCAGAGATGCAAATAATTTCTGTAAATATGTAATAGTTCACGGAGAAGAGTGTAATCTGCTGCTGGTGACGCTAATTGAGTCTGTACCAGGTGGGATGAAATCTATGTTTAAATCTGTTAGTATTTTGATATTTTCATTTCAACAACATAATATTATAACCTTGCTTGCTTTCTTTTTTGCGTCCTGATTACCTTGGAATTAAAGTCCTGTAGCAGAAAACTATGGCTTATGTATTTTTAAAACTTAGTGTGGAAAATTCCTTGAGAACAAATTATTATGGGAATTTTTAAATATGTGCAAAAACAGAATAACATAATGAACTTCTCATCTACCTACATTTTGCTTTCAAGATACAGAATTTTTCATGACAACTACAAATTACATAGAGCTTGTGTGTTCTCTGCTGCTATTGGCTATTATTGCTGTGCAAAACACTTTTGGATTTTGTCAAACATTAGGCAAGCCTCTGTTAAAACTTTATTGTGTGTACTGCAGAAGGAAAGTTTGAAAACCAAGAGACCCAAGAGAAAGGAGACCAATACAGGTGGCCCATGACATACCGGGTTGACTCCCCAGCACCTAGCACAGGCCTGCTCAGTAAAGATTTGTTGATTGAATGGAAAAAAAAAAGACACAGAATTAGACAGAGGTGGGGTGACATGCTGGGCTGTCACTGGCACCATCGCTGGCATAGCGCAGATGTAGTGTTTGTTTTTGCCGCTGCTGGTGCTCAGAGCCCTCCGTGGCCAGCGGCGCTTGGCACCTGTGCCAAAGGCAACGCCCCAGTTAAGACACAAACCAAGAACTCGTGTCCTGCTTCTAGCTAAAGCTCAACTAAATTTTGCAGTGCCAGCTTAGTGCATTACAGGTATTTGAGCCTCTGATAGCTTTCTCATCTACAGAAGGGTGGGCTTGCGGTAGCGTGTGCTCTGGGTGATGATTGAGGCTGGTCTGAGCCACCCCGTACCCTGAGTGGAGGCTGTGTGCCTGCATGGCACTACGTGGACATAGGATTGTTTTTCCTTAGCACTGGCTGAAAGTCATTTCTGTTTTTAACCTAGGCCTAAGGGTTGTCTATACCTCAGTGCCCTAAGAAATTAAGTGAAAGCCCTGGTATGTACTGCCTTATATGATGAGTATAAATTCTGTAATCACTGCTAATAACGAAGAGTATTTGTTAAGCAATCTATTTATATTTATTTTTTTTCCTGTTGGCAAACCTAATATTGTCACCCTCAAAATTATGGCTGCCAATACTTTTTTGGATAGACAATAATATTTTATTTTGTCCATCTATTCATCCATCCAAGCATCCAATAAAACATTTATTGATACCTACCATGGGTTGAGTAATTGGCTAGGTGCTGGGGATGTAATGTTTAGTAGGATTATCTTCCCTTCAAGAGGTCATAGTCTAGGGGGTCAGTCGGACACCAAATAGTTAATAACACAGTGAGGTAAGTGCATTGATAAAGGTACATGCAGTCTTTCAGGAGAATAACGTCACCGAAGGGCATCCAGTTGGTAGACGGGAGAGGGCACCATTTAGGCACGGGGAATTTCACAGTTGTTACCACACAGTCAAGCTGCGAGTGGTGAGGGAGTGGCTTGGAGATACCACACAATTGCTCTCTGACACCTCGGACTTCAGCTTGCCAGTGAGGTATGGGGAAGTCTGTGAAGGGGATTCATGTAGCAGAGTGACATAGGTGTATTTGTGTTCTGGAAGAATCCCTCTGGTGGCTCTGCTTAGTGTGGTTTACAGAGGGCAAGAACTGGAAGCTGAGAGTAGTATGGTGGGATTGCTGAGGCCCCTGAATGATTCATTCATGCATTTCATTAACATTTTTTGAGCACCTGCTGTGTGCCATGCCCTCTTCTAGGCACTCGGAGTGTATGTTCACATAGGAGAATAAAAGAGAAATAATAGTAGGATTTTGGGGTATTATTAATACCAAATAAATTGTAGCATTTGCTGGTTGTGATAATGACAGACTTTTGAAAAATGCTTGTTTTGTAGAGGAATACATTGATTTTGAATATTTTATCTTGGATTTTGGGTCAGGCAGCACTAAAATTGGCCTCTGTGGTGCAAATCAGTAAAGTTTTAATAAGTCAGCTCCTGAGGTTTCAAAGGCTGATTATTCTGCTCTGTAAATTATTCTGCACCTTAGACTCTCCTTTTCTGCTCGTTAGCAGAAATGGGGAGGGTGGAGAGTGAAACTTCAGTTTCACTTGTTAGCAGATTTGATAGAGAAGATGATGAAATTAATATTTCATTTTAAAAATTGAGTTGCAGATTATATGTGGGCTTGTTCTAGACTAAGTTCTTACTTTCTCCCAGGCATGGATAATTCAGTGTCTGGATGTATCTGGTAGGTGAGAACAACCTTGGAAATTTGGTAGGGGTGAATAGCCCAAGAATAATCCATTTAATTTTTTTTAACTAAGCACATTAATTTTCAGTACAAAAGAAGTTACCCTGACCTAATATAAGGACACGGAATTTATTTTGCTATTTATCTGTATTAGTTTTACTTGAACTTTGCTGGTATAGTTTAGGAGTAACAACTTCAAAATAAAAACAGAAGTGAAAACTCCCCAGGGTATTGAAGAGGTAATAGTTCCCACCTCACAGGATTATTGTGAGGATCTCATGAGTTAACATAAGCAGAGCCTAAGGTCCGGCATGAAGGAAATGGTGTATAAATACTGGCCATTATTATTGATCTACTTTTGAAAATCAATCATAATTTGTATAAAATTAACAAGCAGCTGGCAAGGATCAAAGTACTACTAAATGACACAACATCTGGATAATACATGCAAGACAACGCAGCATAACAGACTAGATGATAGAGTATCACATCACCTTCACCAGCAGCATGTATGGGCAGACTAGACGTTTTTAAATGCTTGGATCCACATTTAGTTAAAAATATTTATAGTTAGCATCTTACTATGCTGATGGACAGTGACTGCAATGGGATGTGTGTGGGGACTTGATGATGGGGGAGAATGTAGTAACCACAGCGTTGCTCATGTGAAACCTTCATAAGATTGTGTATCAATGATACCTTAATAAAAAGTAAAATAAAATAAAAAATGTTTATAGTTGTAGACATAAGTTTGAAAAACACTTGTTATAGGCAGATAAGGCATTTGGGCTGTGACTTTTCTTCAGCAGTCCCTAAAATACTAACTCTGAAGAGCATATGCAGAGACATAAAAGTCTGTGCCTAAGTAGGTAGCGCTGGCTATCCACAACTATGGTCACCATCCCTGTTTAACCCCAAATGAAACATTAATGGGAATGGTTCTGAATTTTCTAAGGAGTCTAAGCTTAAGGGTACAAAAACTCTTAAGTAGCAATATATATTCTGCAATTCAGCAGCTTTTCAAGCTATGATTTTTGTAACCATCTTTTGGATTCGAAGATGCAGAATTTAGAATCCCTCCTTGGGGGCATTTTGTTCAACTCAGGGAGCCATTTGTGAGATTCAGCTGACGAAGATGTTGAGGAGGACTTCACGGGGAGCGATGAGCCTAAAGTGACTTGTTTCTTGGTTGCAGTGACTTCTAGTCAAAATGAGGCTGCTGTAACTTGTGGTTGGGGCTGATTTTATAATTACAATTAAAATATTTTTAGTATAAGAATGAGGATCTGGGGATGGGGGAAGCAGTAATCATATATGCATTGTATGAAATGAAGAATAATCACCAGAAGTGACTGAGGGCCTCCTTTCCTAGTGGGTAATGACTTCTTTGCTTCCGGCTATAAGCTGGCAAATGGACTCCGTCATTTTGGATATCTTTTGGGAGAATGAAAAGGAAACAACATAACTATGAGGGAAGCAGATTGTAAGGGGGAAAAAAAAGGACACTTAGCTTCCTGTCCTTATTGCTGGCAAGAGGGCACAAAAGTCCCATGTGCTTGGGGCCTCCAGCCCTTGTTGAGTCATGTGATTGTAGCATCGCACCTATAGTGTGTCTGCAGGTGTTCTGAAAAAGTTTTGATACCTGCAAGTTGATAAATGTTAAATTTAGCATTGTTGTTCTCTAACGCGCCAGAAGAGTTAAGACTGGAGAGTATTAAAGGACCAGCATTCCTTCTGGCGAGGTCCGCCCTAGCTGAAACCGCTGAAGTACTGCGGCAGGAATGGAGGCTCAGGTCATGTCATGCTGTAGGTCTCCAAGGTACTTAGCCCAGACAGTGGCATTATTGTATCATTTTTAGACGTGGATTACAGTTGGCCCTTGAACAGCATGGGTTTGAGCTGCACAGGTTTGCGGATTCTTTTCAATAAATATACTGGAAAATTTTTTTGAGATTTGCAACAACTTGGGAAAAAATTCTCTTTAGCTTACTTTATTGAAAGAATGAAATATATAATACAAATAACATGCAAAATATGTGTTAATCGACTGTTTATGTTACCAGTAAGGCTTCCACTCAGCAGTAGGTCATTGAGTTTTTTGAGAGTTAAAAGTTATATGTGGATTTTTGACTTTGTCAGGGGTCAGTGCTCCTAACCCATGTGTTGCTCAGGGGTCATCTGTACTTTACTTACTTAGGGCAGGCATTACTACTAGCATAGAAACAACTTGGTGAAGGGGAATTCAGCTTCCTCTCCTTATTGCTGGGGATTTCCTTCTTCACTGCTGGGGAAATCCGCATGTCGTGTTTGCAAAATCAGTGATCACCAAGCATTTCCAAGAGCCTGGAACTGTGCCATGCACTTTGTGTCCCTCACTCTCGGATACCCTCTCCACTGAAACTGTAGTCATTTTAATTGAAAAGACATAAGGAGGACTCCTATTTCTTATTTGGAGTCTGCTAAGGACTGAATGTTTGTGTTTCCCCCAGATGCGTCTGCTGAAACCCTACTCCCCTAGTGTGATGTTATTTGGAGGTAAGGTCTTTGAGAAGTAATTACGTAATGAGGGTGGAGTCCTCTTGTTGGGATTAGCGCCCTTATCGAATGGACCAGAGACCTGTCTTACTCCGTCCCTGACATGAAGATAGAGCAAGAAGGCACGTCTGCAAGCCAGATGAGGGCCTTATCAGGAACTGAATTGGCTGGAACCTTGATCTTGGACTTCCCAGCCTCTACAATTCAGAGAAATAAACGTATGTTTTTGAAGCCACCTGGCTGTTTGGTATTTGTTATAGAAGCCTCAGCTGACTAAGACAGGGACTATAGTCCAACCTTAAGAAATCTGTCCTCTAGTCTTTTATTAAATGTTTAAAAATTATGGTAATGGTACTGTTCAATGAGGTATTTTATCACTTCAAATCATCTTTAAGCATTTAAAGTGCTAGCTGCTTAAGACTTAAGTCAGATGGGAAGTAATTAATCCCTTTTCTTTAAAGTCTAAAATGGAATAATTGCTGGAGTTGAGTATCACTGTTATTTATTCTAGATTCTCTGGAGCATGAATAATAGTGCTGGGAATACTTGAGTCAGCACGTGAAAAGAAAAAGGCTGTGAGTTCAGTGTCTGCCCAGTGTCAGGGCCAATCAAGCAGGGTAAGATAAGCTGATGCTGGTATGGGCAGCAGCAATGAAGCTTTGCCTGCCCTTTTCTCTGGTTGTAGGACTGATAATTACAAGAGGTGTGAAGTATCAGCAGAATGCAATTTAGGAGGTAAGAATCAGCAAGCAGACATCTGAGTTGTAAGCACAGGAAAATTTCCTCTGTGAGACTAGCCAGTGGTAGTGTTGGCATTACTGCTAGGAAGCCTTCCACTCAGTTATTAAACAAATGACTGGCTCATAATTTGTAAGATTTTTCTGAAGACTATTGCCTAGTCAAAAACACAGACTTTAAATTACCACAAAAGTGGAATACTACAAAAATAATATTTTCCTAGATATACTATGAACTTTTTCTAAAATTTATCTTTCTGACTAGGCCCATTCTCCAGTGCTGTAATGATTGATGTTACTAGCATATGTTAGTGGGTTTGTCTCCAAGCTTCTCTTAAACCCCTGAAATATGCCTATTATTAGTTTTAAAATAATTTTTAAGTTAAAAAATTGGCGATTTTTGAAAAGGGAGTTTTTCTAGACTTTTCTTTAAAAAGTCACATTTTCTGGTTCTTATTTGTGTGCTCTTCAACTTGTGCAAGAACTTTTAGGGTTCATTGTATAATTTGACTTGAAATAAGTAAATAAACCTAAAAATAAATCTGAGTGCACTTCATAAGAGATATTGAACTAATTTATTAGAGTTTGCTGATTGTACTATTCAAGGAACCTTATATCTCAGTAATTTTCACTAGTTACTCAGTATCCACAGATATCTCACTAATGATTCACTTCTGTCTTCATATTAGGGGTATGTGGCTGCTGGTAGTCCTGACTGGTGGTGTTTCCCACAGGGCACTGCGTGAGTCATCTTCCCAGAGAACCCGGATAATTACGCGGCCCTGCTTGAATGTGGAGCCCGATCCTGGATGTAGAGGATAGAGGGCTGCTGAGCTGTCTGTCCCGGATGCTGGACTGAGGATGAGCTGATAGGCAGCGGCTGGCAGGGGCCTTGAGGGTCTTTTGTTTTAGGCCTTAAAATGCCGTCCCTCTTCCTTCCCACACAACTGTCTGTCTATGTGGCTTTGAGATCTTAGAGAAGATGAAGGGAGGCAGCTGGTCTGGAATTTGCCTTCAGTAGTCTTTTCAGGAATCATTAGACCTTTACTGTTATAGCCACTAGCCATGTATGGCTGTTTAAACTCAATAAATTAGTTACAAAGAGATATAATTAAAAATTATATTCAAACTAAAAGTTCCTCTGTTGTTCTAGCTGCAGTATAAAGGCTCAGCACGTGTGGCCAGTGGCTGTCAGAGGAAGAGCACGTCATGTTCTTTTGGATGCTGACATCTAGAGAGACGCAGTGCCATGTCCCAGGTCACACAGCCAGTCAGTCCAGCATCAGGAGAGTGGACGAGTTCAGCATGTTTCCTCCCCCTGTATCATGCAGCCTCCAATTTTAGGCATCACAACTTCAACTAAAAAGTTTGTCTCTGGAGTATCCACATCCTTCTAAAGTCTCTGTCAGAGATCAATAATAAAGGTAGAACTTGGTTCTTACAATGTTATTCTACTTTTACGGATATTTGTGATTCATCGTAAGCAGTGTGTGTGTGTGTGTGTGTGTATGACATTACATGTCATATGGTGATACTTTGCCACGTGTACCATATATTATTGCCAACCTTGGTCTAGAAGATGCCCATGATACAGTCATGTATGGGCATCCAGAATCACAGGGCATTGGAGTCAGGCAGGACTTTTGAAAGGATGTAGTTTAATCTTGCACATGTGTACGTATTGTTGACAGTTGATGATAGGAGAACTTATAAAGGAGTTCACTTTTTCCCACAACTTTTTTGATCTAGGGGTTTCTTTATATCAAGCTAAAATGTTACTTCCTTTAATTTCTGCACATTGATTCTAGTTGGCTCACTGAAAAAGGTTTAGTCTGACATATGCAACCCTGTCAGTATTTGAAGACTGTTTTCCTGTCGATCCTATATCGTTCTCCTATATGCTAAGTAGATGTAGTTCTATCAGCTGTTCCTTATGTGACATGTTTTGCAGACTTCTCACTACAGCTCTCCCTTCTGCCTGGACTGACTCCAGGTGATGGCTCAGATCTGTGTGGTTGAGAGTCTCACCTTTCATCTGAATGTATGTTGTGGCTAGATACTTTGGGAAAATCTCGAGTCTTTCTTGAGGGAAAAAATGGTCCTGATCCACCTGTTGGAAATATTACTAGCTTAGTTTTTTTGGGTAAGAAGGAATGTAGTCATCTGTAATAAATAAATATGTATTATTTTTATGATCAGAAAATATTACACAATTTTAGTGAAACTAATGCTTCTCTTTATAATCACGACACTGGGTAGAGTTTGGATGTAGTGAATGGAATAAAAAATAATATTCCCCGTCTCCCTCCATCCCTCCTTCATTTTCACTCTTCCTTCAACCCATTCACCAGTCTCTGCATGCCTGCTGTGTGTTAAGAACTGTGGCACTGGGCATGCAGTGATGGATAAGACAGGGACTGAGGAAGAGGTAGAATTATTCTGGCCTTGGGAAGGATGTGGTAGAGTCATGTCTAATTCTCTGTGCCGACACCTGTCAGCTCTGTGATCCTCAGCAGGGCTTCCAGCCGTTGTTGCCTTAAAATGCCTGAAACGGGAATGATCCTTGGTGTAGCTTCCTTAGAGGTTGTTGTGAAACTTAGAATCATGTGTTAGCACACGGTAGGTAGGATTTCTGTAGATCATGAATATTATTGTTGGGCTGTCATTGTTATTGATGAATAATAGTTTTCGGGGGAGGGAGACTGATGGATCAACCATGCTAATTTCCCTTTATTTTTCATATATTTCTTCATTTTACCCAGTTCTTTCAACATTTTATTACAAAAATTTTCCAACATAAGACATGTTTTAAGAATGTTACAGTGAGTACCCACATATCACCACCTAGTTGCTGCCATTTACATTTTACTTCATGTATATATCCACCCCTCTGTCATTATCCATTGTTAATGAGCTTGTATTCACAGAAATATATGGATGGTAGCTCTCTTTCCTGGGAAATGAAGCTCTTTGCACCGTGGTTTTGTCCCTCTTCCCAACAGTGGTTGTGATGATAAGATAGTATACAGCACAAAATACTATACTTAGCTCTTTTATTCTTCATAATGATGCTCGGAGGCAATATGTATACAAAATTATCTCCATTTTATACAATAAAATATTGAGTCAAAGAGATGAAATGACCTAATATCACAACTGGTGAGGGGCAAAGCCAGAAATATGGCAATCAACTCTGGTTAGAATAGGTTTAAAAAATTTTTTAATCTGTAAAATTAATGAAAAAAAAGAACTGAGATACCATTTATGAACATGAAAAACCCTGTGTTGCTGGGCAACTGTGTCTGGGGAGATGTCCCCCTGTGTACTGGGTGAAACCTCAACCTGGACCAGGGTGGGCTTTTGACTCTGATCAGGAAAGAATTCTCCAACCGTTCGGTTGAGTGCAGGTAAGGAAGGAATTCATTAAAGCGAGAGTGGTGGTGAGTGGCAGCAGCTGTGCAGGCAGGCGAGCGCAAGGACGAGTAGAGGCAAAAAGCAGCTCATTGAACTCCTGCTTGGCGTAGGGCAAATCTCTTGCCAACTCCTGGAGCCAGGTCTCCTGGTGTCCAGTGCTGGGACCTGCATGGTCTGGGAACTAAGCCTCTACTGCCCCAGGATTTGGGGGAGCCATAGAGCACTGGATGGAGTGAGGTGATATTCTGAGAACCCCCCCAAAGAAAAGGAAGGAGATTTTCAGGCAGAGCACTAAAGAGCCTGATTGTACAGCTTGGGTCTCATCCAGGTCACCCAGGTGACAGGAGCTTGCAGGCCCACATCAGAGATCTCAGCAGCCCCTCCCTACTGGTCTGAAGTAGGACAGAGAGAGTGAAGACTAGTGCTTAAATCTAGAAAATTGAATGAAATAGTGAAGTAGCAAAGATGCTCACCACTGGGAAAAGGGGTCTCTTACTAATCTCCCAAGAGGCTTGGAAGAGCCAGGAGACAAAATGCAATAATTTGAGCAGTAAGCTTTTATTTACAGCAAAGTACACACTGGAAGGATGGGGAGTGCAGGCAGCCTCAAAGAGGAAGTGCACTTGAAAGGTCCTGAAGTATCTCAAGAATGGGGAAAAGGGCCAAGGGCACTAGGCTTGACTTGTGGTCTCAAGTCTCCGTCCTGTGAGAGGCATAATGTCATCATCCCTAGTTAATCCTCTAGATATTCTGTAAGGTAAACTTAACACCAGGAATTTCTTGATCCTTTTCTCCAAAATAGTGGTTACCCTCAAGCAATGGGAACATATCTTTTACAACTGCTTGCCCTGCCTAAAGATAGGGTCTGTTATTGGCTAACTACCATGAAGTATGTTAGGAATCTTACCTCCTAACTCCCTGGTTTTAAAAGTGGAATCTTAGTTGGCTAAGATGGAGTCCATCCTGTTATTACTACACTATTATATTTTGGCATTTTTCATCATAGGCAGGAAAAATTAATCATGATGCGTGTCCCATGTCCGTGCTCTATACCTCACCTACATTTGGCTTAAGCTGCTGTTTTGGGGCAGCCAGTGTGCCAAGAGGTGGGGTTATAACAATTGTTGAAGTCATGGTCTCCTCTTAAGCCAGTCGAATGACATACTCATCATCATTTGTTGGAAGGATTGATATTTTAATATAAACAACTTTACTGGTGTGGGTAAAACTGTAACATTTCCAGAATATCTCGCCTGGCTCTAGTGCATTTGCATATCCTCAGGGGTGGAGAGAAGTTCATCTCCATGTCAATGGATAATTACCTGGGCAACCGAGGGTGTGCCTGAACCTGAGAAGTTAAGTTGGGGGGGGGGGGGCTGGCTTGCTTCCTGGCTTCTTCCGGAGCACAGGAGAGAGAGACAGCCCTGGACTGCAGTTTGTAAGCAATATACGGGTTTTAAACTTTATTTCTCCCTTTGACTAATTTTGGTTTTTAGAGGTATTTTGCCCCGGGATTTCCTCTCTGTGGAATTGCAACTGGTATAGTTAGAGATGAAGGATGCAGTAAAGGGAAGTTATATTATGTATCTAATTTTACTTTAAAAAAAACCTGTTACACATAAACAGTTGCTTATTTTGGGTGTTTGTGACAAGATAAGTGATTTCAGCAAATGAGCACTACCTACATGGAATTGGCTTATTACTATTTGCAGATTTACTTCCGTTTGCCTTAGCAGAGGAAAATGATATGGTCGAGATGTATGAAGGATTGTTTATTTTCATTGTAAAATGTATTCTGATTGATAGTAGCTCTTAGACTATTTATGGCTGTGTCTAATTACACTTCCCAACCATCTCATCACTTAAAAAAATTGTTCCTTCAATATTTTTCAATGTATCTTTTTCAACATTTTTGTCTAAATTTACCAGCATATCACAAAAAGTGCAAATTAAAACCTCAGCAGGGGCCGTGTGCTTGCCTAGGTGGCTCCCATCAGTGTGAGTGTGGGGCATGTTGCTGTGTATGCTGCCCAGCACATTGCAGTGAGCATGTGCATCGTTGGGGCCAGGGTGGGATGAGGAGCCCACCAGGGAGAGGGTGCAGGATGCAGAAACCAGGGGCTGCCTTGAAACCATTTGTCAACATAGGTTGACTGACAGCATAAAGAATTTTCATACGTCAAGAACAAAACAAAGACATTCTGTGTGATATTTAACACCAATGAAAATTTAGAAACTGTGGTCCAGGCATTGACTTCTTTCAGTAGGCTTTTTACATTAAAAAAAAAGCAAAGTTAAAATGAATTATTTTCAGTTGACTCTCCTTTTGGCCATTCCTTGATCAATATCTTTGTGGATAAGATTGTTAATGGAAGAAAATCAGAAAATGAGGTAATATGAGTGAGTTTGCAGTTTTGGTTTCATTCATTTGTTCCTGTTAAAGAATATAAAAAATACATTATTTATATTTTTACTTATATATAAGTAAATAATAATTTATTTTGAGGGCCTCTTTAATGGTCATTCACCTGTTATTTAGATTTTGAATCAGTGATATTCCTGAGCATTGCAAGTCACCCGTATTAGCTTTACTGTAAAGCTGCTGTTAGAGATGATAATTTTATAGAGAGGATGGAAGAGACAAGAAAATTCCAATTACCGTGATGTTGAGGTAGGAGTTGTGCAAGTGGAAAGACAGGTTCCAGCTGGGTGACAGAGCCTGTTGTTCCTGCTGTGGTGTGTTGACTTGTCCTCTTGGGAGGCTGCCTTGCCCGCGGGGGTCCTTTTGACTCCCATGTGTCACAGATTCTAAATACACTTCTGTGCCTTCCAGTCTTGCCTGAACTGTGATATTTCTTTTTAAAGTTAAGTCAGATTTTTTCTTATTGAAGTATAGCTGATGTACAAAATTATATTAGTTTTAGGTGTACAACACATATTTGACACATATATATTAGAAAAAAAGAAATGCTTCATGAATTGTTATCCTTGTGCAGGGGCCAGTCTAATCTCTGTATCATTTAAATTTTAGAATATGTGCTGCTGAAGTGACCACCACCTTCCTGACTCTAAGCAGTAACTCTAAAGCATTTCTTTGAGATTCATCCCCTTCAGGGCATGCAGACTCCTGTGAAAAAGCTGAGCAGATTTATTTTGACAGTACTGCTTGGAAGGCTTGCCCCATATCTTTCCAGGAAAAATAAAAAACCAGTCTACTTCTTTTATATTTTTCGCCTAATTCATAAAAGCCAAAACATTATAAACAACTTTTTTTTTTTTAAATTTATTTTGTTATCATTAACCTACAATTACATGTGCAATATTATGGTGATTAAACTACCCCCTTCATCGGGTCCCCTCCACCAACCCCAGTGCAGTCACTGTCCATCAGCATAGTGAGATGCTATAGAGTCACTACTTGTCTTCTCTGAGTTGTACAGCCCTCCCCGTGCCCCCCATACCTTACGTCTGCTAATCGTAAAGCCCCTTTTACCCTCTTATCCCTCCCTTCCCACCCATCTTCCCCAGTCCCTTTCCCTTTCTTAACTATTAGTCCATTCTTGGGTTCTGTGAGTCTGCTGCTGTTTTGTTCCTTCAGTTTTTTTCTTTGTTCTTATGCTCCATATATGAGTGAAATCATTTGATACTTGTCTTTTTCGGCTTGGCTTATTTCACTGAGCATAATACCCTCTACCTCTGTCCATGTTGTTGCAAACTGTAGAATTTGTGTTCTTCTTATGTCTCAATAATATTCCATTGTGTATATGTACCACATCTTCTTAATCCATTCATCTACTGATGGACACTTAGGTTGCTTCCATTTCCTGGCTATTGTAAATAGTGCTGCAATAAACATAGGGGTGCATCTGTCATTTTGAAACTGGGCTGCTGCATTCTTAGGGTAAATTCCTAGGAGTGGGATTCCTGGGTCAAATAGTATTTCTATTTTGAGTTTTTTGAGGAACCTCCATACTGCTTTCCACAATGGTTGAACTAATTTGCATTCCCACCAGCAGTGTAGGAGGGTTCCCTTTTCTCCACATCCTCGCCAACATTTGTTGTTGTTTGTGTTTTGGATGTTGGCCATCCTCACTGGTGTGAGGTGATATCTTATTGTGGTTTTAATCTGCATTTCTTTGATGATTAGCGATGTGGAGCATCTTTTCATGTGCCTGTTGGCCATCTGAACTTCTTCTTTGGAGAAGTGTCTATTCATGTCCTCTGCCTATTTCTTAATTGGATTATTTGCTTTTTGTTGTTAAGGTGCGTGAGTTCTTTGTATATTTTGGATGTTAACCCCTTAGCAGATGCATCATTTATGAATATATTTTCCCATACTGTAGGATGTCTTTTTGTTCTACTGATGGTGTCCTTTGCTGTACAGAAGCTTTTCAGCTTGATATAGTCCAACTTGTTCATTTTTGCTTTTGTTTCCCTTGCCTGGGGACATATGTTCATGAAAAAGTCTCTCATGTTTATGTCCAAGAGATTTTTGCCTATGTTTTTTTCTAAGAGTTTTATGGTTTCTTGACTTACATTCAGGTCTTTGATCCACCTTGAGTTTACCTTTGTGTATGGGGGTAGACAGTAGTCCAGTTTCATTCTCTTATGTGTAACTGTCTAGTTTTTCCAACACCAGCTGCTGAAAAGGCTGTCATCTCCCCATTGTATATCCAAGGCTCCTTTATCAAATATTAATTGACTGTAAATGTGTGAGTTAATGTTTGAATTTTCTAGTCTGTTCCAGTGGTCTGGGGTCTGTTTTTGTACCAATACCAAATTGTCTTAATTACTGTGGCTTTGTAGTAGAGCTTGAAGTCAGGGAGCGTAATTCCCCCTGTTTGATTCCTCCTTCTCAGGATTGCTTTGGCTATTCGGGGTCTTTTGTGGTTCCATATGAATTTTAGAATTCTTTGTTCCAGTTCATTGAAGAAAGCTGTTGGTACTTTCATAGGGATTGCATTGAATCTGTAGATTGCTTTAGGTAGTATAGCCATTTTGACAATATTGATTCTTCCTAGCCAAGAGCATGGGATGCATTTCCATTTGTTAGTGTCCTCTTTAATTTCTCCTAGGAGTGTCTTGTAGTTTTCAGAGTACAGGTCTTTCACTTCCTTCGTTAGGTTTATTCCTAGGTATTTTATTCTTTTTGATGCAATTGTGAATGGAATTGTTTTCCTGATTTCTCTTTCTGTTAGTTCATCATTAGTCTATAGGAAAGCAACAGATTTCTGTGTGTTAATTTTGTATCCTGCAACTTTGCTGAATTCAGATATTAGTTCTAGTAGTTTTGGAGTGGAGTCTTTAGGGTTTTCTATGTACAGTATCATGTCATCTGCAAATAGTGACAATTTGACTTGGTCTTTACCAATCTGGATGCCTTGTATGTCTTTGTTTTGTCTGATTGCCGTGGCTAGGACCTCCAGTACTATGTTGAATAACAGTGGAGAGAGTGGGCATCCTTGTCTTGTTCCCGATCTTAAATGAAAAGCTTTTAGCTTCTCGCTGTTAAGAATGATGTTAGCTGTGGGTTTGTCATATATAGCCTTTATGATGTTGAGGTACTTGCCATCTATACCCATTTTGTTGAGAGTTTTAATCATGAATGGATGCTGAATTTTGTCAAATGTTTTTTCAGCATCTATGGAGATGGTCATGTGGTTTTTGTTCCTGTTTTTGTTGATGGGGTGGATGATGTTGGTGGATTTTTGAATGTTGTACCATCCTTGCATCCCTGGGAAGAATCCCACTTGATCATGGTGTGTGATCCTTTTGATGTATTTTTGAATTTGGTTTGCTAATATTTTGTAGAGTATTTTTGCATCTATGTTCAGCAGGGATACCGGTCTGTAATTTTCTTTTTTGGTGAGGTCTTTGCCCAGTTTTGGTATTAGAGTGATGCTGGCTTCATAGAAAGAGTTTGGAAGTATTCCCTCCTCTTCTATTTTTTGGAAAACTTTAAGGAGAATGGGTGTTATTTCTTCTTTATATGTCTGGTCGAATTCAGAGGTGAATCCGTCAGGTCCAGGGGTTTTGTTCTTGGGTAGTTTTTTGATTACCGATTCAATTTCGTTGTTGGTGATTGGTCTGTTTAGTTTTTCTGTTTCTTGCTTGGTCAGTCTTGGAAGGTTGTATTTTTCTAAGAAGTTGTCCATTTCTTCTATGTTTTCCAGCTTATTAGCATAGAGATGGTCATAATATTCTCTTATAATTCTTTGTATTTCCTTGGGGTCCGTCGTTAGTTTTCCTTTCTCATTTCTGATTCTGTTCATGTGTGTAGATTCTCTTTTTCTCTTAATGAGTCTGGCTAGGGGGTTATCTATTTTGTTTATTTTTTCTAAGAATCAGCTCTTGTTTTCATTGATTTTTTTTCTATTGTTTTATTCTTCTCAATTTTATTTATTATATATGTCCTTCCTTCTGGTGACTTTGGGCCTCATTTTTTCTTCTTTTTCCAATTTCAATAATTGTGTCTTTAGACTGTTCATTTGGGAATGTTCTTCCTTCTTAAAATGGGCCTGGATCGCAATATACTTTCCTCTTACAACTGCCTTTGCTGCGTTCCACAGAAGCTGTGGCTTTGTGTTGTTGTTGTCATTAGTCTCCATATATTCTTTGATTTCTGTTTTGATGTGGTCGTTAACCCATAGATTAATTTGGAGAATGTTGTTAAGTCTCCATGTATTTGTGAGCCTTTTTGATTTCTTTCTGAAATTTATTTCTAGTTTTATACCTTTGTGATCGGAGAAGTTGGTTGGTAGGATTTCAGTATTTTTGAATTTACTGAGGTTCTTTTTGTGGCCTAGTATGTGGTCTATTCTGGAAAATGTTCCATGTGCACTTGAGAAGAATGTGTATCCTGTTGCTTTTGGGTGCAGAATTCTGTAGATATCTGTTAGGTCCATCTGTTCTAGTGTGTTGTTCAGTGCCTCTGTGTCTTTACTTATCCTCTGCCTGGTTGATCTATCCTTTGGAGTGAGTGGTGTGTTAAAGTCTCCTAAAATAATTGCATTGCTGTCTATTTCCTCCTTCACTTCTGTTAGTATTTGTTTCACATATGCTTACGCTCCAGTGTTGGGTGCATATATATTTATAATGGTTATATCTTCTTGTTGGACTGACCCCTTTATCATTATGTAATGTCCTTCTTTATCTCTTGCTACTTTCTTCATTTTGAAGTGTATTTTGTCTGAAAGAAGTACTGCAACACCTGCTTTTTTCTCTTTGTTGTTTGCATGAAATATCTTTTTCCATCCCTTCACTTTTAGTCTGTGTATATCTTTGGGTTTGAGGTGAGTCTCCTGTAAGCAGCATTTAGATGGGTTTTGCTTTTTTATCCACTCTGTGTCTTTTGATTGGTGCATTCAGTCCATTTACATTTACGGTGATTATTGATAGATACATAGTTATTGCCCTTGGTGTCTTTAGATTCGTGGTTACCAAAGGTTTAATGGTTGCTTCTTTACTATCTAAGAATCCAACCTAATTTTCTTGTTAAGTTATTTTGAACGCTGTCTGATGTTTCTTTATCTCTCTCTTCCCATTCTTCCTCCTCCATTCTTTATATATTATGTGTTTTATTCTTTGGCTTTTGTTAGTATTTGTACGGTCTGGTTTCTTTGCTATGATTTTATTTTCTCTGGTGACATCTTTTTATCCTTAGGGGTGCTTCCCTCTAGAGCAGTCTATTTAAGATATCCTGTAGTGGTGGTTTATGAGAGGCAAACTCTCTCAACTTTCGTTTGTCTGGATATTGTTTAATCTCTCCATCATATTTAAATGATAATCTTGCTGGATACAATATTCTTGGTTCGAGGCCCTTCTGTTTCATTATGTTAAATATATCATGCCATTCTCTTCTGGCCTCTAAGGTTTCTTGAGAAGTCTGATGATAGTCTGATGAGTTTTCCTTTGTAGGTGATCTTTTTTCTCTGTCTAGCTGCCTTTAATACTCTGTCTTTATCTTTGATCTTTGCCATCTTAAATATTATGTGTCTTGGTGTTGTGTTCCTTGGGTCCCTTGTGTTGGGAGATCTGTGGGCTTCCGTGGACTGTGAGACTATTTCCTTCCCCAGCGTGGGGAAGTTTTCAGCAATTATTTCTTCAAAGACACTTTCTATCCCTTTTTCTCTCTCTTCTTCCTCTGGTACTCCTATAATGTGAATATTGTTCCGTTTGGATTGGTCACACAGTTCTCTTAATATTCTTTCCTTCCTAGAGATCCTTTTATCTCTCCCTGCCTTAGCTTCTCTGTATTCCTGTTCTCTGATTTCTATTCCATTAACAGTCTCTCGCATCTCGTCCAGTCTGCTGCTAAGCCCATCGATCGCTTGTCTCATCTCTGCATTGTCTTTCCTCACTTCCCTCACTTCCTCCCTCAGCTCTTGCACATTTCTCTGTAGATCCGTCAGCATGGTTATGACTTTATTCTAAATTATTTTTCAGGAAGACTGTGCATGTCCATCCCTTCAGGTTCCCTCTCTGGGGTTGTCTGGGTTTGAAGCTTTGTCTGTACCATATTCCTCTGTCTTTTCATGGCTATAGAATTGGTTGCTGGTAGTTGCCACATATGTCAGCTGGGCTCTTTATGACTTTAAAAAGTAAAAAAAAATAGAAAAGAAAAGAAAAAATAGTAAGAAAGAAAAAAGAGAAAGAAAGAGAAGAAAAAACAACTAAAAATAAAATAAAATAAAATAAAATAAAATAAAATCGCCCACTGGGAGTGGGTTCTGTGTGAATGGTGTAGGTGGCCCTGTTGCTCCACTATTCAAGAGCCTTGGCTGCGCCGCTCCGCAAGGCCCTTTATAGCTCTGGCCGTGGTGGGAACGAATGGGATGCTGTTGAGCTCTGTGGGGGTCCTAAGTGTGGCCCCCCTTTCCCAGTTGCCAGCTAAGGGATCCGAAGCTCCCCAGGACTCCCAGCCTGTTGGGCTGAGTGTGCTGGGGCGATGCGGTCCTCTGCTGGGCTCCTGTCTCTTTAAGACCGCTGAAAAAAGCGTGTGCTTTTCTTCTTCTTTTTTTTTCTTCTTCTCCAAGCCTGCCACAAGGAACCTGGCGCTTTCCCCCCTGAGACCCTGCGCCATCTGTCTCTCCAATCTCTGCTACACCTCTCGCTGTGTGTCAGCGCTCCCGGCGCAGACCACTGGGGTGCTTATTTCCCAGGCCTGTACTTCCAGTCTCTCCTGGCTCTGAATCCTCTCCTCCCGCCGGTGCGCTGGAGTGGGGAAGCGCTCAGGTGCCGCATGGTCGGGGCTCCGTATCTTACCTGCCTCACCGGGTGCCGAGTCCTCTCAGGTGTAGCTGCCCGCCAGTGCCCTGGGGTGGGGGAGCGCTCGGGTCCTGCCGCGTCGCGGCTCCGTATGTTACCCACCTCACTGGGTGCCGAGTCCTCTCAGGTGTAGCTGCCCGCTGGTGTGCTGGGGTGGTGGAGTGCTCAGGTCCTGCTAGGTCACGGCTCCGTATCTCACCTGCCTCGCCGGGTGCTGAGTCATCTCAGGTGTAGCTGCACGCTGTGCGCTCTCCTGTGTATTTTCGTCTCTCTTTTAGGAATAGTTGTATTTGCTGTGTTTTCGTGGATAAATATAATGTTGGGAGGAAATTTCTGCTGCTTCGTTCACGTCGCCATCTTCCCGGAAGTCCATTATAAACAGCTTAATAGTGGGATTATAGCATTATTTTCAAAGTCCTCAGTTGGTCATAGAACTATGGAACTAAAAGAAAGAGGTCTTTGATGACCAGTCATCTGTATCCTCACTTCTTTAAACCGCAGGAGCAAAACCATCCCAGGAAAATAAGTAAATATCTTATTTTAATCTTTAAGTGGCTTCACTAACTCATAGTAATTCTGTCTTTAGGAAATTGAAGGAAGTTCTTCCTTAGCCTGAAAGCATGGAATGTTAGAGCCACAGGGTCCTTTAGATGTAGTCTTGCTTCTTCTCGGCCGCGATGAGGTAATGAGCTCAGAGACACTGAGTGGCTCACCCAACGAATACTAGTTAATAACAGAGTTGAAAGTAGGACTCATGCCTTGTGATTGCTAGTCCCGTGTTTCTCCATTATGTGGAGCCATTTTCTTTAAGCTGTTGGGTCCCTAGCTGATTAACAGTTTTCATGTAAATAGCCAGCTGACGAGTGGCCTCACCTCTGAGGTGGTCATTCAGCACACACTTCTGGGGAAGCGGGATTCCAAGGTAAAGATGGTAAGGGCGTGGCCCTGCCCTCACGGAGCAAGCAGTCCAGAAAAGGGTTTGCAGTCATTTTTACAGTTTTAAAGTTCTTTCTAGCTCAGTGATTCAGCTTGTTTATTCAGAGAATTTTGTTATTTGCACATCTCCACAAAAACAAATGCCTCATGATTAAACTGTCATGAAAGGTGAAGTGGTGGTGTGTGGTGTCTAAAGGGGAATGTAAGCTGATGGTCCACTCATCACCCTTGTCTCAAGAGGGCATCATCCAGGATGTGCTCCGACTAGAAATCCAGACGGCTTGGGTCAAATGGCAGCAAACAGCTCATTTGCAGGGCAAGCAGTCAGCAAGAGCGGAGGACATTGTGAGCGTGGGCTGGAGTAGATAATGCGTTTAAAGAGGCAGAGGATATGTGATGAAAGTTGCAGCGATTAGCTGTCAACCAAAGAAAGGGTGGTTTTTACATGCACTTTTGCCCCTGATTATCAAGAGGCCCTGGTCATCACAGTGCCCCTGAGGGGAGGCCATTTCTTGACACCCTCTGGTTTTCTATCCAGGAATCTGCATGGTATTCACTGGGCTGCTCAGAGCAGTGCTGCTTAACTGGGTAAAGGATGGTTTGTGTCTGGCTTATCTACAGCAACTTTTCTTCCCTGGGCTATCATCACTTCTCCACCAAATGAATTCTTAGGCCTTTCCTCACCCAGCTATAGTTTTCCTGGAGAATCCATGAAATTCGAAATCTTGATTTTAGTCACTTAAAATTTGGCAGATACACTTGCTGGAAAAATACACACAGATGTGAAATAAATTCAGGTTTATTTCCTTTTATTCAAATAGCTCTGTGAGGGGATGGTGAAAGTGAGAGGTGTACTTCTTTTTCTGGATTGTCATTTTATCTGTCATTTAGTGCAAATTTGGATGATTTAACAGTACTGGGGGAAAATAATACATTTTCTAAGCAATTAAAAAAGGGTTCATGTCAAATGGGGGACTCTGGGAAGATGGCGGCGTGAGGAGGGTGGTGGAAATCTCTTTGCAAAGCCATATATATTTGTGAAAATACAACAAATACAACTATTCTTAAAAGAGAGACCAGAAGATACAGTACAACAGCCAGGCTACAGGCACATCTGCGAGAACTCAGAGCCTCATGAAGCGGGTAAGATACAAATCTGCGACCTGGTGGGACCCGACCACTCTCCCACCCCAACGCACTGGTGGGAAGAGAAGAATCAGAGCAGGGAGGGAGTGGAAGCACAGGCCTGCGAAATAACCAGCCCTGGTGATCTGCGCCGGGAGCACAGACCCACATCGCGTGGTGTATCAGAGATTAGAGAAACGGAAATGCAGGATCCAACAAGGCAGGTCCCCTCAGCTGGCTCCCTGGGACAAAAGAAAAGCGGGCGCTTTTTTAAAAGTCTTAAAGAGAGAAGGGCCCAACAGCGGAACAAAATCATACCAGCGCACTCAGCCCAGCAGACTGGGAGTTATGGAGAATTTCAGACCCCGTGGCTGGCAGCCGGGCAAAGCAGCCGCGCCGAGACTTCCCACAGAGATCGGTAGCCTGCCATTCGACCCCCACCCACCCCGGCCAGCACTGCAAAGGATCTGGTGGATCCGCCACAGCTGCAGAGAAGCGGAGGAGCGGCCCCGCCCACAACAACCTCACAGAATCTCCTCCCGGCGGGCACACAGCTAAGCGGGAAGGACACCAGAACCCAGAACAAGGGCTGGAAGGCCCCAACGGGACCAGGACGCAGCCAGTGAGACTGCAAACCCTTGCAGTGCTATAGGCTATGCTGAGGCAGTCCCGCACACAGGCAGCTCAGGGCATTATCCCAGAGACTGCCTCCCGGTGTGCGGGAAACCAGCTCAGGCCCCAGAGAAGGGCAAGGAGAACAACAAGCAGGAAGGGATTTTGTTTCCCAGCTGACACACGTGGCACCTACCAATGACCACTTCTATCACCATGGAAAGACAGAGGAATATGGTCCAGACAAGGATCACACAGACAATGCCAGAGAGAGGGCCTGATGGAATAAACTTACACAATCTTCCTGAAAAAGAATTCAGAATAAAACTCATAACCCTGCTGATGAATCTACAGAGAAATATGCAAGAGCTAAGGGAGGAGGTGAGGAAAGACAATACAGAAATGAGACAAGCAATTGATGGGCTTAAGAGCAGACTGGACGAGGTGTAAGAGACTGTTAATTGAATAGAAACCAGATAACAGGAATACAGAGAAGCTGAGGCAGAGAGAGATAAAAGGATCTCTAGGAATGAAAGAATATTAAGAGAGCTGTGTGACCAATCCAAATGGAACAATATTCGCATTATAGGGGTACAAGAAGAAGAAGAGAGAGAAAAAGGGATAGAAAGTGTCTTTGAAGAAATAATTGCTGAAAACTTCCCCAAGCTGGGGAAGGAAATAGTTTCTCAGACCACTGAAGCCCACAGATCTTCCAACACAAGGGACCCAAGGAAGACAACACCAAGACACATAACAATTAAAATGGCAAAGATCAAAGATAAGGACAGAATATTAAAGGCAGCGAGAGAGAGAAAAAAGATCACCTATAAAGGAAAACCCATCAGACTATCATCAGACTTCTCAACAGAAACCTTACAGGCCAGAAGAGAATGGCATGATATATTTAACGTAATGAAACAGAAGGTCCTTGAACCAAGAATACTGTATACAGCATGATTATCACTTAAATTTGAGGGAGAGATTAAACAATTTCCAGACAAGCGAAAGCTGAGGGAATTTGTCTCCCATAAACCACCTCTTCAGGATATCTTAAAGGGACTGCTCTAGATGGAAGCACTCCTAAGGCTAAAAAGATGTCACCAGAGAAAATCATAGCAAAGAAAGCAGACCATCCAAATACTAACTAAAGGCAAAGAGTAAATTCAACTATCCATAAAAACAGTCAAAGGAAGGAGGAAGTATAAGAAGGGAGAGAAATAAAGAATCATCAGACTGTGTTTATAATAGCTTAACAAGAGAGTTAAGTTACACTGTTAGATAGTAAAGAAGCTACCCTTGAACCTTTGGTAACTATGAATCTAAAGCCAGCAATGGGAATAAGTACATATCTATCGATAATCACCCTAAATGTAAATGGACTGAATGCACCAATCAAAAGACACAGAGTAATAGAATGGATAAAAAAGCAAGACCCAAAATAAAATAAATTGAAAAAAAAAGCAAGACCCATCTATATGCTGCTTACAAGAGACTCACCTCAAACCCAAAGGTATACACAGACTAAAGGTGAAGGGCTAGAAAAAGATATTTCATGCAAACAACAAGGAGAATAAAGCAGGTGTTGCAGGACTTGTATCAGACAAAATAGAATTCAAAATGAAGAAAGTAGCAAGAGATAAAGAAGGACATTACATAATGATAAAGGGGTCAGTCCAACAAGAGGATATAACCATTATAATTATAATGCACCCAACACAGGAGTGCCGACATATGTGAAACAACTACTAACAGAATTAAAGGAGGAAATAGAAAGCAATGCATTCATTTTAGGAGACTTCAACACACCACTCACTCCAAAGGACAGATCAACCAGATAGAAAATAAGTAAAGACACAGAGGCACTGAACAGCACACTAGAACAGATGGACCTAAGAGACATCTACAGAACTCTGAACCCAAAAGCAGCAGGATATACATTCTTCTCAAGTGCACATGGAACATTTTCCAGAATAGACCACATACTAGGCCACAAAAAGAACCTCTGTAAATTCAAAAAGATAGAAATTCTACCAACCAACTGCTCAGATCACAAAGGTATAAAACTGGAAATAAATTGTACAAAGAAAACAAAAAGGCTTCCAAATACATGGAGAGTTAACAACATGCTCCTAAATAATCAATGTATCAATGACCAAATTAAAACAGAGATCAAACAATATATGGAGTTAAATGACAGCAACAATGGAAAGACACAACTTCTGTAGGATGCAGCAAAGGCAGTTCTAAGAGGAAAGTATATTGGAATCCAGGCCTATTTAAACAACAAAGAACATTCCCAAATGAATAGTCTAAAGACACAGTTACTGAAATTGGAAAAGGAAGAACAAATGAGGCCCAAAATCACCAGAAGGAGGGACATAATAAAGATCAGAGAAGAAATAAATAAAATTGAGAAGAATAAAACAATAGAAAAAATCAATTTAGAAATGGACAGAGGATATGAATACACTTCTCCAAAGGAGAAATTCAAATGGCCAACAGGCACATGAAAAGATGCTCCACATCGCTGGTCATCAGAGAAATGCAGTTTAAAACCATAATGAGATATCACCTCATACCAGTGAGGATGGCCAACATCCAAAACACAAACAACAACAAATGTTGGCGAGGATGTGGAGAAAAGGGAACCCTCCTACACTGCTGGTGGGAATGCAAATTAGTTCAACCATTGTGGAAAGCAGTATCGGGGTTCCTCAAAAAACTCAAAATAGAAATAGCATTTGACCTAGGAATCCCACTCCTAGGAATTTACCCTAAGAATGTAGTAGCCCAGTTTGAGAAAGATAGATGCACCCCTGTGTTTATTGCAGCACTATTTACAATAGCCAAGAAATGGAAGCAACCTGTGTCCATCAGTAGATGAATGGATAAAGAACAAGTGGTACATATACACATGGAATATTACGCAGCCATAAGAAGAAAACAAATCCTACAATTTGCAACAACATGGATGGAGCTAGAGGGTATTATGCTCAGTGAAATAAGCCAAGCCGAAAAAGACAAGTATCAGATGATTTCACTCATATGTGGAGCATAAAAGCAAAGAAAAAAAACTCAAAGAACAGAACAGCCGCAGACTCACAGAATGCAAGAATGCACTCACAGTTACCAAAGGGAAAGGAACTGGGGAGGATGGGTGGGAAGGACAAGGGGAAAAATGGGGCATTATGAGTAGCAGACATAATGTTGGGGGGGCACGTGGAGGGCTGTACATGTCAGAGAAGACAAGTAGTGATTCTATAGCATCTCACTACGCTGACGGACAGTGACTTTAATGGGGTAAGTGGGGGGAGGACCTGATGACGTGGGGAGTTTAGTAACCATAATGTTGCATATGTAATTGTAGATTAATGTTACCAAAAAAAAGGGGGGGTTATGTCTCTGAATGTTGGGTTACTTAGAAAGAGTAATAGCTAGAGGAGAACTGTTCACAAATTAATGAACAAGACAAGTATAGCATTCATCTAACATGGATGGAACTTTGTGCCTACAATGGCAAGACCCAATAGTATTCATGTCTAGAACGTATTCCTCCAAGACTCTCAACTAGAGATAATTAGTTTGTGCTCAGAATTCATAGGCATGATAATATGTGTCTTTAATGACCTAGTGGCAAAGGAACATCTTTGGCTGTGAAAATTCACGAATAGAGAAATTGGCATGTATATTAAAATAATGCATAGTGCTTTTCTCCCCAAAAGATCTCCTTGCATAGGAGTGTTGTCCTTACTTTGAATTAATTCTTTTCTTAATGTGAAGTGCTTAAGATGATAGACTGGTGCATCTTTTAATTACTGACTAGCCTGTTCTTTAATGGAAAGAGACTTGTTTTCGAAAGCTTGATGTTACTGAAGCCCATTTATGTGATCCCATTCAGAGGACACAGGCTTTCTGTATTCTGGTTACAAGAGGGAAGATTTAGATCAGGCAGTTGCCTCTTTTCTGCCCGATGCTGTGCTAAGTGAAGTGTGACATGGACAGGCCCCTTGAGGTGCACATGAATTGTTGTCAACATGAGAAGAGTTTGAGGAGGAATAAGGTACCAGTGGTATAAGCCCTGCTGCTTGGTTTTGGTGGCGATTAGAAGCATTGGCAGTGAGAGGCTTAACTCATGGGTGCTGCAGGGAACACCTGTTTAGAAAGTGGTGGTTGTGATTTCAAATTCTAACTCTTCTCTGTTTTGCGGGGCAAGTTAAATTAAACCTCTCTGAGTCTTGGTTTCCTCTTCTCTGACAGGAGGAGTATGGCGTCATCCTTACAGGGTCAAATGCAATAAGTGCCTCACCATTCCTGGCTTATCCCTTCCTTTCTTCCCTTCTCAGTTCATAAGAAGAGCAGGTGTGAACTGGAGTGCTAAGAGAAGGCATGTCTTTTGATATTTATCTGAGTGGTCCCAAATGTAAGGCTGCTGTTTGTGGCTAGGAAAAGACCTGGCCTCCTGGTTGTGCAGGTATAATACAGATGGCAGGGCGCTGCCCAGCAGCTAACCAAGGGCTCTGGCTTCCCGTCTTTGGGCTCTGTGGTAATGTGAATGTCAGTCTGCCCACGCACTGGAGAAAAAGCCCTGGTCGCTTTGCCCAGCAAGGCTGAGAGGAGACCTGAGTATGAGTAGCCTTCTTCTATTGGATCGGTGTGTTTGGTGAATGGTGTAAGGTGTCTGAAAATGGTTGCAAATTGTCAAGTTTTGTGAAAGTGTCAGCAATACTGAAACCAGATATGTAACGAGACCTTGAATATTCAGAAGATATAACAGGCTAGCTCTAATGAGTGGAAGATGAAAGTTCTGTTAACTTATTAAATTTGAAAATAGCACCAATGAATGAGTCCGGATGGTTTAGATGGAACCTGTTCTGCATAGGTCCTTCATGTAATCATTAGAGACCTATTATAAACCATATTATATCCAGAGGAAACTTTATTTCCAATTTCAGTTATATATAGGTGTATTAAAGGAATTAAAACATTATTTATCTTGGCCTTTCAGAGCACCATTATAACTGAACTATGACTCCTGTTGTTATCAGTTATTGTTGGCTGTGCGCTGTGCTGAAAAGCCTTTATCTGCATCCTCTCATTTAACCTCCACAGCACTCATAAGAAATAGATCCTGTATTATATCCATTTGCAGCTCAGGATGTAAGATGTAGGGAGATGAGATAATTTGCTTAAGACACAGCTAGTAAGCAGTGGGCTGGCACAGGCGCGTCTGTCTTGAAGCACTGCACCGTTGGCCTGCGGTGATGTCTAGGAATTGTCTGACCCACAGAGTTTAAATGGTACCTCTGTGCGCCTTCCATTTCTG
This sequence comes from Phataginus tricuspis, assembly GCA_029783875.1. NCBI lineage: Eukaryota > Metazoa > Chordata > Mammalia > Pholidota > Manidae > Phataginus > Phataginus tricuspis. The sequence goes on along the minus strand of JAQQAC010007890.1, from coordinate 42,085,596 downwards.
TTCTTATTCTCACTTCCTCTCTGTCTTTAGTTCTCTATCTTTACCTTAAAACCTCCATGTGAGTCATGCTCATTCAGCACAATCTATGTTGATACCACCCAGAATTTTTAGGGAAAAGAAATAAGTCCCTGTAAGGTGAATACACCGGATCCCTGCTGATTGCTGTGGCCATTCTGACTGCTTTAGGTTCTCAGTGTTAGACCAACACATCTTGCTGGAGGCTTTTCCTTCCAGGGTATCTTTGGAAGAATTAAAATCAGTTTTCTTGCCATGAACGTTTATATCGTAATTGAAATGATGACATTTTGACTCACCCCCTTTTGTTCTAAAATGCTTTACATAGATTATGTTCCAGCCCCTGGCCTTGCTTAATGATACTGAACAAGTTTTTTTTCAGGATTAAGACTGGGAACTTTTAAAACTCATATCTTGAAGCTACTTTTAAAACTCATAATTTGGAGAACTAAAAACAAAATCACTTACAAAAGATGTGTGTATTCCTCCAACAGTGGCTATCCAAAGTAAGCCAGGTGATGCAACTCGGCTGGCATGTGTCTTTGTGCAGGTGCCTGTAGCAGCCCAGAACTGGCCTTATTCTATGTTAGCATTTAAAATACCATCACCACCGGCATCTTCATTGTCATCAGGAAACATGTATAAGTCCTTGCCTATGTACAGCTGTTTGAATTTTCACTAAGATAGGGAGAAATGTCTCTGTTCATTAAAAGGAAGCATTGGCTCACACTTGCTCCGACTGTATTAAAAGACTACGCTAACCAAGTTATCCTTAAGAAGTCCTTCTAAATTTCAGGAAGCATAAATTCCATGATTTATGATATAGTTCTAATTTTACACATTTCCTAATATATCAGGCTTGCTTGTTTGTGAAATGAGTAAAATTGTGTTGTTTTGCAACTATCACAGTGTTCTGTAGTTTCCTCATTCTGAATATGAAGGAATTTAACTGATAGTTTCAAGGGCCAGCTCTAAACTGATTCAATTGCCCTATTAATCCCTTGGGCCATGCTAGTGATATAATGGGTCAGCCGGAGAGCAGATGAGGAGATCATTAAAGAACGCTGCCCTGTCGTGTGAATCTGGTTTGCTGAAGAGTAAGCGAACCCCGTTATACTGAGGCCGCCTCACTCACCAAGCCCCAGCCTATCTGCTGCGTCCTCTTCTCCATGGAGCTGTGGAGCCAGCATCTTGCCAGGCCTCAGGTGTATTGCTGGGACATGTGGAGCTATGAGACACAGGGCCCAAAGGACAGACACTGCCACCCACTCTGTTCACCCTGACAGCATTTATAACTCCCAGCTTTCTGCTCACTTGAATTTGGCAACGAAGGATTTGCATGTAGTTTTGTTTTGTTTTTTCATTTTCAGTTGATGGCCCCTTTTTTATCTTTTTAATTCCTGCTCTTCTTTTCTTACTGAACTGTAGATTTGCATTGTAAAATGGACCACCATTAATCTTTCTCTACCTTGAAAATTTTTCCTCAACTGAAAATGGTATATAGTAGTACCGGCCCTTTCATTCACTGTAATCTGGGAGGAAAAAAGGATATAACTAATGCCGTAAAGGGCTTTGAACTTAGAGCAGGAGGGTGACGCGATTATAGTAAGAGTCTACTATCTTTATTTTTATGTGACGTTTAAAATGTTAGCATTGAATATGCATCAGAGAGGGAAATCTCATTTTGAATGTCATTGATAGAATGATGGCCTAGAAGATACTAGAGTTGCCTGCAAAAACTAAGAAAGTGTGTTTAAAAACTATTAAGACCAAACCATCTGTTGTTTCTTTTCAAAGAATATATGCAGAAATACAATTAGATGGTTAATGTAGGGCCTAATAAAAAAAAAGAATGTACACTTTAAGATTTCACAAACATTTTCATGTATCCTTTTAATTTAATTCCAAGAGAAAAAGTATAATGTAATTCATGAATATTTTACTGGGTAGTTCTTTTTTTCTCTAGAGTTGTTTAGTTCAGTATGGTAGCCACTTGTTTAGTTCAGTGTGGTAGCCAGTAGCCATAAGTAGCTATTTTAATTAAAATTATTTAGAATTACCTGAAAAAAAATTTCAGTCACTCAGTCACATTAGTCAGATTTTGATTCCATAATAGCCACATGTGGCTAGTAGCTACTGTATTGGCGAGTCCAGATATAGAATATTTCCAGAAGGTTCTAGGACACAGCACCACTGTACAGGAATAGAGGAAAGGCAAAAGAACATTTCCATTCTTCTCCTTCCCCAAAGTTGCTTTTTAGAATTTAAGTAGAATCTGTAGCTTTATATAAATATATATATATATATATAATTATATTTTTTTTTTTTTTTTTACATTTTAAAACTTTATTTGCATATTTAAAAAAATTGTGCATTCCAATAATTAAAATCATTTGAACAAAAAAAATGGCACTCTGATAAAACTGCATTTTACAGCCTGCAGGACACCTTGGACCAGCTTGGTTTTTTACTCTACATTCCAGTCGTCCCACCCAGCTTCTTCCTTCACCAACATGCAATTTCTTTTCCTTTCCTGCCAGCCAGCCAGCCAGGCAGATGGGAGAGGCAGGAGGCGGCCTTCATTGTCAGTAGTTCTCAATTCTTTGATTTAAAAGGGGCAGCACAGTCATTTAAACGCAATCCAACCTCTTTGCATCTTACAAAGTTAAACAGCTAAAAAGTAAAATAAGGCCATGCTTGTGGAATGTACAGTGCATATTGGCGGCGCACGCCTCATTACGATTCGCCTGCTTGCTTCTCCTGTTCGATTTCCTTTGAAGGCAGTGGATTTCTCTTGCGTTTCTGTCTTCTTCAGTTTTGACTTACCGAATTTCTCAATCTCAGCCATATCGGGTTTGTCAGACATGGTTGCAGAGGATGCGGAGCGAGGCGCGCGAAGTACGATCTACGCAGAGACTGCTGCCGAGTGCCTATATTATTATATTTTAAATGGACATTTGAATGACATTGTTATTAAAGCACAAGGTGGTTGGGCAGGAAAGCACAAATTGCCCCAAAACATCACTGGTTTCTGCACTGAGAACAAACATGCTGTTCAGAACACTTGGAAAACCCTGGAACCAGTTCTCTGCTCTCTTGAGTTTCATATAAATATTTTCTTCCTTTACTAGGTAACATATTACATAGACCAGTAAATATCACTTATGTACCATCTTGAATTGTTTTGTAGTTATTTCTTGGGTATTAAGCAAACTATTACCTTTGGCAAAATAACTGATCTCTTATATTCCAAATTCACAGTATTGACATATCCATTTGGGCTCTATCATCAAAGTATATCCAGAATCTGACCACTTCCCACCACCCTCACTGACTACTACAGTCCTAACCATCATCATCTCTCTTGTGAATTGATGCAGCTGCTCGTGACTGGGTTCCCTGCTTCCACTCATGCCCTCTCACCTGCTCTCCACTTTAGTGGCAGTTAGATGATTTTAAATGCCAGGGCACATTACTCTTGTACTCAAAATCCTCCAGTGGCTTACCGTTTTATTCCAAGTAAAGTTGAGGTGCAGACAATGGCTTCTGAGGCCCCACAGATCTCATAGGCCCTGTCCCCACCTTATTGCTCCCTGACCTTGCCCACGCTTAGGGGACCATGGGTGAAGGATCCACTGTAGTTTCCTGCCTTGGGAGAGAAGGTTTAGAAGTAGGCAGAGTCCCTGGTCGCGGGCTAGGAGGTGGTTGATGCCATCTGGGGCACCTGGCCTTTCTGGCTTAGGGAGGGAGGGGGAAGCTTGGGAGTGGTCAGAAGCAGTAAAGATAGAGGGGTCACTTACCGCCGCTTCTCACTGAGGCCCGGAGGAAGGTTGTACAGCTTCGCAGCAAGCCGCGCGTTGCTAATTTTTCCATTACAGGGTAGATCAGTGGCCGTGTTTGTGCCTAAAGATAATTAACTTTTCATTTCCTCCCATTGTACAAAGGCTGGGTTTGGCTTAAAAATCTCTGCTTCAAGATTTCACTTTATTTGGAAACTTTGAGCCATTTGGCAAAATGCTCAGGTGGAGTTCTTTTAATAGATGAATGACGTTTCTATGGTCCTGGAGCAAAATACTTCTCCAAATAGCAAATCTCATTTATCTGAAGTCTCAAGATAAGAAAAACATGCTCTATTTAAAAAAAATAGGTTCCTCTCTTTGGCATGCCCTGTCATTATGCCTCAGCTATTTTTTTTTATTTTGGTATCATTAATCTACACTTACATGTGCAACATTATGGTTACTAAACTCCCCACTTCATCAGGTCCCCCCCACCTACCCCATTACAGTCACTATCCATCAGCATAGTGAGATGCTATAGAATCACTACTTGTCTTCTCTGACTTGTACAGCTCTCCCTGTGCCCCCCCCACCATTACGTCTGCTACTCGTAATGCCCTTTTACCCCCTTGTTGCTCCCTTCCCACCCATCCTCCCAGTCCCTTTCCCTTTGGTAACTGTTAGTCCATTCTTGGGTTCTGTGAGTCTGCTGCTGTTTTTTTTCTTTCAGTTTTTTTCTTTGCTCTTATGCTCCACATATGAGTGAAATCATTTTATACTTGTCTTTTTCTGCTTGGCTTATTTCACTGTGCATAATACCCTCTAACTCCATCCATGTTGTTGCAAATGGTAGGATTTGTTTTCTTCTTATGGCTGAATAATATTCCATTGTGTATATGTACCCCATCTTCTTTATCCATTCATCTAGTGATAGACACTTAGGTTGCTTCCATTTCTTGGCTATTGTAAATAGTGCTGCGATAAACACAGGGGTGCATATGTCTTTTGTAAACTGGGCTACTGCATTCTTAGAGTAAATTCCTAGGAGTGGAATTCCTGGGTCAAATGGTATTTCTATTTTGAGTTTTTTGAAGAACCTCCATACTGCTTTGCACAATGGTTGAACTAGTTTACATTTCCACCAGCAGTGTAGGAGGGTTCCCCTTTCTCTGCATCCTTGCCAGCATTTGTTGTTGTTTGTGTTTTGGATGTTGGCCATCCTAACTGGTATGAGGTGATATCTCATTGTGCTTTTAATTTGCATTTCTCTGATGATTAGCGATGTGGAGCATCTTTTCATGTGCCTGTTGGCCATCTGAATTTCTTCTTTAGAGAAGTGTCTATTCATGACCTCTGCCCATTTCTTAAATGGATTATTTGCTTTTTGTTTGTTAAGGTGCGTGAGTTCTTTATATATTTTGGATGTCAACCCCTTCTCAGATGCATCATTTATGAATATATTTTCCCATACTGTAGGATGTCTTTTTGTTCTACTGATGGTGTCCTTTGCTGTGCAGAAGTTTTTCAGCTTGATATAGTCCCACTTGTTCATTTTGGCTTTTGTTTCCTTGACCGGGGGGATATGTTCATGAAGAAGTCGCTCATGTTTATGTCCAAGAGATTTTTGTCTATGTTTTTTTCTAAGAGTTTTATGGTTTCATGACTTACATTCAGGTCTTTGATCCACCTTGAGTTTACCTTTGTGTATGGAGCTAGACAGTAGTCCAGTTTCATTCTCTTACATGTAGCTGTCCAGTTTTGCCAAAACCAGCTGCTGAAGAGGCTGTCATCTCCCCATTGTATATCCAAGGCTCCTTTATCAAATATTAATTGGCTGTAAATGTTTGGGTTAATGTTTGGATTTTCTATTGTGTTCCACTGGTCTATGGGTCTGTTTTTGTGCCAGTACAAAATTGTCTTGATTACTGTGGCTTTGTAGTAGAGTTTGAAGTCAGGGAGCGTAATTCCCCCTGTTTGATTCCTCCTTCTCAGAATTGCTTTGGCTATTTGGGGTCTTTTGTGGTGCCATATGAATTTTTGAGTTATTTGTTCCAGTTCATTGAAGAAAGCTGTTGGTAGTTTGATAGGGATTGCATTGAATCTGTAGATTGCTTTAGGTAGTATAGCCATTTTTTCAATATTTATTCTTCCTAGCCAAGAGCATGGGATGCATTTCCATTTGTTAGTGTCCTCTTTAATTTCTCCTAGGAGTGTCTTGTAGTTTTCAGAGTACAGGTTTTTCACTTCCTTGGTTAGGTTTATTTCTAGGTATTTTATTCTTTTAGGTGCAATTGTGAATGGAATTGTTTTTCTGATTTCTCTTTCTGTTAGCTCATCATTAGTGTATAGGAAAGCAACAGATTTCTGTGTGTTAATTTTATATCCTGCAACTTTGCTGAATTCAGATATTAGTTCTAGTAGTTTTGGAGTGGAGTATTTAGAGTATTTTATGTACAATATCATGTCATCTGCAAATAGTGACAATTTGACTTCTTCTTTACCAATCTGGATGCCTTGTATGTCTTTGTTTTGTCTGATTGCCGTGGCTAGGACCTCCAGTACTATGTTGAATAACAGTGGAGAGAGTGGGCATCCCTGTCTTGTTCCCGATCTTAGATGAAAAGCTTTCAGCTTCTTGCTGTTAAGTATGATGTTTGCTGTGGGTTTGTCATATATGGCCTTTATGATGTTGAGGTACTTGCCCTCTATACCCATTTTGTTGAGAGTTTTAATCATGAATGGATGCTGAATTTTTTCAAATGCTTTTTCAGCATCTATGGAGATGATCATGTGGCTTTTGTTCTTCTTTTTGTTGATGTGATGGATGATGTTGATGGATTTTCAAATGTTGTACCATCCTTGCATCCCTGGGATGAATCCCACTTGATCATGGTGTATGATCCTCTTGATGTATTTTTGAATTTGGTTTGCTAATATTTTGTTGAGTATTTTTGCATCTATGTTCATCAGGGATATAGGTCTGTAATTTTCTTTTTTGGTGAGGTCTTTGCCTGGTTTTGGTATTAGAGTGATGCTGGCTTCATAGAAAGAGTTTGGAAATATTCCCTCCTCTTCTATTTTTTGGAAAACTTTAAGGAGAATGGGTGTTACTTCTTCTCTATATGTCTGGTAGAATTCAGAGGTGAATCCGTCAGGTCCGGGGGTTTTGTTCTTGGGTAGTTTTTTGATTAACGATTCAATTTCATTACTGGTGATTGGTCTGTTTAGTTTTTCTGTTTCTTGCTTGGTCAGTATTGGAAGGTTGTATTTTTCTAAGAAGTTGTCCATTTCTTCTAGGTTTTCCAGCTTGTTAGCATACAGATGCTCATAATATTCTCTTATAATTCTTTGTATTTCTGTGGGGTCCGTCGTTATTTTTCCTTTCTCATTTCTGAATCTGTTTGTGTGTGTAGATTCTCTTTTTCTCTTAATGAGTCTGGCTAGGGGTTTATCTATTTTGTTTATTTTTTCAAAGAACCAGCTCTTGGTTTCATTGATTTTTTTCTATTGTTTTATTCTTCTCAATTTTAATTTTTTCTTCTCTGATCTTTATTATGTCCCTCCTTCTTGTGACTTTGGGCCTCCTTTGTTCTTCTTTTTCCTGTTTCAATAATTGTGTCTTTAGACTGTTCATTTGGGAATGTTCTTCCTTCTTTAAATAGGCCTGGATTGCAATATACTTTCCTCTTAGAACTGCCTTTGCTGCGTCCCACAGAAGTTGCAGCTTTGTGTTGTTGTTGTCATTAGTCTCCATATATTCTTTGATTTCTGTTTTGATTTGGTCGTTAATCCATTGATTAATTAGTAGAATGTTGTTAAGTTTCCATGTATTTGTGAGCCTTTTTGTTTTCTTTCTAAAATTTATTTCTAGTTTTATACCTTTGTGATCTGAGAAGTTGGTTGGTAGTATTTCAATATTTTTGAATTTACTGAGGTTCTTTTTGTGGCCTAGTATGTGGTCTATTCTGGAAAATGTTCCATGTGCACTTAGAAGAATGTGTATCCAGTTGCTTTTGGATGGAGTGTTCTGTAGATGTCCGTTTCGGTCCATCTGTTCTAATATGTTGTTTAGTGCCTCTGTCTCTTTACTTAATTTCTGTCTGGTTGATCTGTCCTTTGGAGTGAGTGGCGTGTTAAAGTCTCCTAAAATAATTGCATTGCTGTCTATTTCCTCCTTCATTTCTGTTAGTATTTGTTTCACATATGTTGGCGCTCCTGTGTTGGGTATCCTCTGCACATTTTTTAATTGGATTATTTCTTTTTGTTTGTTGAAATGCATGAGCTATTTATATATTTTGGATGTGAACCCTTTATCGGATATGTCATTTATGAATATATTCTCCCATACTGTAGGATGCCTTTTTGTTCTATTGGTGGTGTCCTTTGCTGTACACAAGCTTTTCAGCTTGATATAGTCCCACTTGTCCATTTTTGCTTTTGTTTCTCTTGCCTGGGGAGATATGTTCATGAAGAAGTTGCTCATGTTTATGTCCAAGAGATTTTTGCCTATGTTTTTTTCTAAGAGTTTTATGGTTCATGACTTACATTCAGGTCTTTGATCCATTTCGAGTTTACTTTTGTGTATGTGGTTAGACAATTATCCAGTTTCATTCTCTTACATGTAGCTGTCCAATTTTGCCAACACCAGCTGTTGAAGAGGCTGTCATTTCCCCATTGTATATCCATGGCTCCTTTATCATATATTAATTGACCATGTACATTTGGGTTAATATCTGGACTCTGTATTCCATTCCACTCATTTGTGGGTCTGTTCTTGTGCCAGTACCAAATTGTCTTGATTACTGTGGCTTTGTAGTAGAGCTTGAAGTTGGGAAGCGAAATCCCCCCTGCTTCATTCTTCCTTCTCAGGATTGCTTTGGCTATTCGGGGTCATTTGTGGTTCCATATGAATTTTAGAACTATTTGTTCCAGTTCATTGAAGAATGCTGTTGGTATTTTGATAGGGATTGCATTGAATCTGTAGATTGCTGTAAGCAGGATGGCCATTTTGACAATATTAATTCTTCCTAGCTAAGAGCATGGGATGAATTTCCATTTGTTAGTGTCCTCTTTAATTTCTCTTAAGAGTGTCTTGTAGTGTTCAGGGTATACGTCTTTCACTCCTTGGTTAGGTTTATTCCTAGGTATTTTATTCTTTTTGATGCAATTGTGAATGGAATTGTTTTCCTGATTTCTCTTTCTTCTAGTTTATGCTTTCGTTTTTAAAGATAGGTTTCATTATGTTTAAGTCAAGTGTTGTCACTAAAATAACATGATTATTTTTGTATTTCGCGTAAAGTCTGTCTTGTTGGTACCTTGACCCAGCTTTTCTAAATTGTTTAGTTTTGTGGGTTTGTTGCCCTGTTGGCACAATCAGGGGCAAAAATCAAGATATAAAAAGCCATAGGATATCTGAAGTCACCCATCAGAGTGGATTTTGCTTCCCCTGTATCAGTGTTAAGAGGGACATTCCCAGTCTGCGGGACTGCCGAAGACTAGTGCCACAACCCTGTCTTTCTGTGATGAGTGAGCGATTGAAAGAGTTCTTTGAACACAGTAGGCAAGGCAGGGATGTCAGCATTTGGCACATTTAGATATTTCCTCTACTAGGCTGTCCTCTCCTTGTTCTATTTGTCTTTGTTTTGGCAGGTGAGGTGAGAGTTAGATAGTAGGTCTGTTGGAAGTGGATTGAAGCGAGCTGTAAACAACAGATTTTCAGGTACTTTCCTTATAGGATATGGCTATTGACTCGGAAGGATGTGTCAGTTAATAGGCAGCAGGAATAAACATGTAACTGAACTTTTGTCATCAAATTCAGACTGTAGCAACTTTTTACCTTCCAAAATTCTGATTTTTCAGAGCTGAAAAGGGGCTTAGGGAGTGCAGTAAAACTTGGTGCATTTATTCATTCAACAGATACTTGAGCATGTGCTGTGTGCCAGGCACTGGGAACTCTGGCTTTGAATAGGACAGATGTGGCCTCTGCTCCCAGGTACCGGTGTGGTGGGGCTGGTAGATGTTAAATACATTATTCCACCAATAGTTAAAATTTTGTTAGGTTTTGCATTGCTAAGGAAATGTGCCAATACTGTGACAGCATATGAAAGGGAGGCCTGCTGTAGTGTGGAATTTCTTTGGGAAGCCCTTTAGATTGGGATCTAAAGGTGAGTAGGTATGAACCATGTGAAGGTAAGGAATGGGTGGGGAAGGGAGAGCGTTTGAAACAGAGGCTGAGGCAGGAGCCCTCCTCCTGGCAAACAACAGAAGCCCAGTGTGTTTAGACTGGAGGGGGATGAGGAGGAGAGGAAGTGAGGTGATGCCACAGATGGAGGCAGGGCTGGTGCAGTCATGCAGAGCCACTGAAGAGCTCAAGCAGGGAAGGGGTATGATAATGGCTGGGTTTTTAGAAGATCATTTCAAAGTCCTATATAGGCCGTTGATTTGGTGAGGCAGGAGTGGATCTTGTTAGGAGGCTATTCAAATGGTACCGGAGCAAGATGTTGGCCTACGACGATAGGGTCATTGCAGTGGAGATGGAGAGAGGCGAATGGCATTAAGAGATGTTGAGGCCTTCCTGAATTTGGTGAAGGATGGAGACAGGAAGTGGGGGTGTCAGTGCCTGGATTTCTGGCTTGAGAGACTGAGTGGCCATGCTCACAACTGAGCTCAAACTCTTAGAGGAAGAGCACATTCTGGAAGACAGATTCTGAGTTTAGTAAAGACATGCTGAGTTTAGGGGTTGAAAAGACATCCAAGTGGAGTTAGATAAAAAGATCTCGTGATCCAAGAGAGGTCTGGGCTGTGCATGATCTTGGGAGTCATGTGGGATTGATGGGAGTCATGGGAGAGAATGAAATGGAGCCAGGGAGTGGGGAATGTATGCGCAACTGAAAATGACCAGAGGGGTGTGGGGAAAACTTTGGAAAAGAGGATTGCAAGTGTGGAGGACAGAGCCAAAGTCAAGGGGAGATCTAGTTCAGCTGTGGGATCTCATTCAGCAGTGCCCAAGGCCGGGGTGCTGTCTATTTAGCAGGTGCCGAAAGCTGGGCACTGGATTGAGCAACAAAGGGGCGACTGGGATCTCTAGCAGGAGCAGTTTCAGTGGAGTTGTGCGAGTGGAAGCCAATTTTGAACAGTAGAGGAGTGAATGTGAGGCAGGAAAATGAAGACATCAGGTGCAGATGCTTGTTTGAGAAGTTAGGTTCAGAGGAAGGAGAGAGTTACAGTTAGCCACAAGAGGTGTGTAGAATCCAGGGTGTAGCTCCATAGCTCCATATCTCTATATTTTAACATTTAACATTTAAATATGGAAGGGAAGTCACAGTCGCTTAAGGTTCCTGTAAAGGTGGGCGGCATGTAATCCAGGGTCCAGCTGAGGGGTGGGCTTGTACCTCCTGCGTTTCAGGAGAGGAGGAAGACAATGCAGCTTCAGGGGCAGGCAGCTGTGGAGTTTTGCAGTGGGATGGTCGGCAATACTATTACAATAATTACTGTTTCCTTAGTTGAAGTAGGAGACAAAGGTGTCTTCCCAGATGCAGGAAGTGGAATTGGCTTGCTGGGTTAACCAGTTTTCCAACTGTGCTTGGCAGCCACCACAGTGAGCTGAGAGACAGGTGGCAAGGTGGGTTCACCCAGGGCTGAAGTGTTCCTATGTGTGTGTAATGAAAGGATGAGGAACACAGAGGCTGAAGGTGTTAACAGTGGAAGAATGATGCCAGTGGGATGAAGATAGGCAAGGGCTGATGGAGAGGGAGGATGTAGGCTGGTCACTGACCTGGCAGTGTCAGAGGGCAAGGAACCGAGTGGCAGGGATGGCAGAGTACAGGAACAAGATACCAGCGCTTGGCAACTATGATGTGCATGCAAATTACCTGGGGATTTTACTAAAATTCAGATTCTGATGCAACACATGTGTGATGGGGCTTCACATTCCACAGTTCTGACAAGCTCCTAAGTGATGCCAGCTTCTCTGGACCATGGATCACACTTTGAGGAGAAATTAGAGGGTTGCAGTCAGAGTAGGATGCCTCATTAGAAATCCTAGAGGTGGTGCAGTTTAAGCAATGGACAACATGGCCAGGGAATATCCGAGTGGACCAGGAGTGAAAGAATGAGAAGGCTCTGGTCCTCGAGTCGCTGGGATGCATGACAATGATGCTTACACTTGCTACTGACAATGCTAAGCATCTTATGTATGTTATGTTGCTTATACTCATGGCAACTCCTCAAGAGGTATGTATTGTGATCCCTTATTTTACAGGTGAGGAAAGTGAGGCACAGAGAGACCTTTCCCCAAATCGGTGGTTGTGAGTGGTGGAGTCAGGATCTAAGTTGGGTCAGTTCAACTCCACGACATCAGCAGAGCCAGTGCCCTTCGGTGAATGGATGCGTTACTGAGCCCTGCCTGCCGACGGAAGGGGGCAGGGAATAGAGATTTTGAGTCCATGTTAGCATCATCTCTGAATCGCAAAAGGGCCTAAGAGAGTGTTGGGCTCTTCACAGATTCCCATTTAATCCTTACAACTGTCCTACAGAGGTTATACTCTTCCCATTTTACAGGTAAGAATATAGAGTATGTAATTGATAAGTAGGAGAGTTGGCAAGTGAATTCAAATTGGTCTCATTCCAAAGCCCATTCTTCCTCTATATCAGGTTTCGCTCTTATCACCACCCACAAAGTGGAAATTCTCTTCTAATTCTCAAGATAGGTTATAGTTACCATGGGAATAACCTCCCTTCCACTGACTCACACTACATCCTGCAGATGATATGTTGTGAACAAAGCTGAGCCCAGGAGATGGGGCTTGTGGCTTGGCTCTGTGTACAACTAACAGCTCTGCACATCTCTGTAGGTCTCAGTTTTTTGTCCCTATAGATCACTTTCAGAGCTATAGTCTGTGAGGACAGTTATAAGGGCTCTTTTTCTATTACTGTTCATTACAGACTTAGCACTTGATAAGTTATCTCTAATTTTTACACAAAGTTAAACATTGTCTCCAATTTTGAGGTGAGATGAGTGCAGCCTGGAGATTTAAAGTAATCTGCCTACTACCTCTCAGGTTACAGAATGACGATGCTGGGGTTTCTCCTGAGGTTTGTCTGGTTCCAAACTCATGGCCTCGCCGCTCTACTGCGCCACCCAGCCCCTCACCTAGCCTCATGGTGGATCGTGCTTACGGGTGCAGATGGTGCCATAAAGCAGCCTTTATCAAACTTCCAAAATCTGGACCCAGAGAAGAAATACAGTTTATATTGATTCTGAGAAGTACCCCATCTCCATATGTTGCACGCACATGTGCACATACACACACGGGCGTGGGCACCTTGTGCACACTGGTATCTCTGAAACAAAAGTTTCATGAGATAGTGCTTGTGGTTTCTATTTGCAATGTACTTGGTTTTCTTTTCTGCCATTGCGGGTTAGTCTATTTTATTAGTATGTTTGTTAAACTTGACTGCATTGATTTAACCACCTACCGATAGACCGTAGCCTTCAATTTGAAAATTATGTGCATACCTGGATTTCTTGATACAGTCACTCCAAATCTTTTCTTCTTCTCTCTCTGTTTCTTATTTCTGAATTTCATGAAGAGTATCTGTCTGGTTATTTATGTGAAAGTATTGAATCTAAGTCAGCCCCCACCTACATATACCACCCGCACTCCTGCAACATGGACGAATATTTCATAAATTTGCTCTGAGAGAAGGAAAGAAAATGTGTACTGTTTCCATATGATGAAAATGCTGATATAACCAAAGGGGAAGCATAAGGAAGTGACATTTGTGCCTGCTTGGCTTGAGAAGGGGAGGATGCCAGGAAACATTGACTGACAAGTTGAAATGGTATAGGTTGGAGAGAGGAAGCAGAATTTCAGTAAAAGACAGGTGAAACGTCTTGTTCAACCCTGTCAGATAGCCAGTTGTTAGCAATTATTATCATTATGCTTGTCCAAGGACATATGTTCATTAGACTCTTCTACGTGCCAGGTCTTGCTCTGAGTACCTCACGTATGTTATCTCAGTAGGTAATATGGTCTCCTTCTCTCCGCAGCTGAGGAGGCTGACGCCTGGAGAGGCTAGGTGACCTGCCCAAGACCACGCAGCTGGTAGTGAGCAGTCCAGTGAGAGTTCCTGCCTGGCTTTGTGCCTGTGGGGCCAGCCTTCTTTGTCATTAAGCTGTAACTGTCGCTTGTCTTTCCTTCCAGGTAATTCTGTGTGGTCTCTTTTGGGTGCCATGCCCAGCACGGGGGCTTCGTACCCCTGGTTTGAACCTTGAGAGGGGTCACGTGTGGAAGAAAGTGATTGGGTCACTCCACAGGGGCAGCCAGAGGGGTCTCCCCACAAGTCTTGCTTTTCAAATCTGTAGAGTTGATTTGGTTTCTGTCCTTCTTGAGCTCTTTTTAGTTTTTTTCATTGAGAGCTACTCATTTACTTTAAATAAATATATTTGTGCATAAATTCTGCTGCATGAAACAGAGTGAGCCCTAGGGATGCAGACAGAATCATTTAACCCTACTAGGTCTGTTGCCTCATCTGTAAAATAAAGGAATTAGATACAGCCACCCAAACATCTGTGATTTTTAGTCGGCACTGGATTCTAGTGGCTCTCTCATGATGTGCTCAAGAAGAGATTGGCTGGCCCTGTTGGGGAAGCAGGAGAAGCTTTTTACTTATTTGCGTTAACATGACCGTTACATTCATGTTGTATGTTTTCTGTGCTCCTTGGATGACTATTACTATACTGTTGATGAATTCATTTACAACATAAATATGACAGTGAGAACTAGAAAGAGGTCTCTCCCCAAGCATGCATATCTAAGACAGACCCGTTAGACCCTGCTCACCATTCACCTGATGCTCAGAAGCTACCACATATGAGTGCCTTAATATGAAACCTTCCGGACCATGTGGGACTGGAACTGGGTGTTGGACTCACCTTTATTCTTAGCCTAAGAAGTGAACTCATTCTAGGGTTTATGGTCATGCCATCATTCTGCCTTAAAAAAATATGTCATAATAGAATCATTGTGGCATATTTCCAGAGTTTTGTATCAGCCGGTGTTTTGAGAAGATCTGATATGTAGAGACATTAAGAAGAATTGATGTTGTTTTGAAGTAGCCATGTATTCATCTGTGGAGAAAAATTAGGCATGTTTGTTTTCTTTCGTGCTTTGATAATGCCTTACAACTTGCAATAATGGGACTGCAGGAAGAAGGAAGCGATGGTACCTGACAAGCTGTATGTAAACGTTCCATTTCTGCATAGTGGCTTAAGTAACCAGGTGAAAGGACATAGATTTGCACAGGTGCTGGCGTACAAAGGCTTCCTCTGAAACTAGACATCTGAAGAGAAAACCAAACTCCATGGCTTCCTTGCCCCCTGTCGAGGGAGCATCTGTTGTTCCAATGAGTAGACACCAAAGAAGGAATTAATTCCTCTCAGCAAATGTTTACTGGAGTCTTGGCAGTCCTCGCAATCCGTACAAGCCAAAGAGTAGTCGGCTCCTAGGACTGGGAGAAACCCGCAGTCGATCCAAGTTACGGCCCCAGAGTGCAGGAGGGCAGAGACTGGTTCCAACCTCCTTATTTTAAGTTTGGGTAAATTTGGGTCCACAGAGATAGTAACTTGTTCAGTTAGGTTACTTGACTAGCTTGAGGCTAAACTTGGGCTAAATTCAGAAAAATATTTTCTTAGTTTAATAACATAAGGGGCACTTACAGTTTTATTATCAAATTGAGATATAAAAAATAATAACAAACATAACGTAGCACTTTTCCTACTCCAGTCCTCTTCTAAGCACTTTACATATATGAATTCATTAAGCCCCCATGACTCCATGAGGTGCAGACACAATTATTGCACCTGTTTTACAGAAGAGGAAAAACCACAGACGGTTAAGTAGTTTGCCCCACGTCACACTAGTAAATGGTGGATTGAAACCCAGGCAATCTGACCTCAGAGTTTGTCCTCTAAACCGCTAGGCCAGGAATCAGCAGACTTTTTCTGCAAAGGACCAGATAGTGCAATATTTTATGCTTTGTGAGCCATAAAAATCCCTGGTGCATCTTCCTTACCTGCCTTTGTGGGTGAAAGCAACTAGAGATGATACATTAAACAAATGGGCATGGCTGTGAACAAATAAAACTTTTTTTGTAGAAATTGGTGGGAAACTGAATTTGGCGCACAAGTTGTAGTTTTCAGAACCTGCACTAGAGTATACGGCCTCATCTGGGCTCATCTATTAATGACAGTAGGAGAGATGCAGATGCTTGAGAATTATGGTGATCCAGTTTTATAAGGGATTTGGGGATGGAAGTTTCACTAAAATGATGCATTGTTTTGTATTCCTTTGGAGTGAAGTGTCCTGCTTTGGCTAGAGAGCATGTTGGTTGTCTTGGGTGTGTGAAGTGGGATGTTAGGCTCAGAGCCAGGAGAGACTGTTTATTCCCCTGCTGAGTGACCCTGCACAAGTCTTGCAGCATCTGTCAGTCATGACGCTCCACAGTGGTGATCACAGTCCTCACCACCTGCCTCTCTCCCTCCACAAAGTGTGTGACCTGGATTAACGGTGTCTTGTCCATAATGTACTTGGAGCTGGCAGTTTGGGAGGGGGAAATAAATGGCATTCGTCATTTTTTGCTTGCAAATTAGAGAACACTTTGATGGGGGCAGGGTGTAAGAACTGTCATAGAATGCTTGCGTGTAGAGCTCGTTTTAAAGGAAAGGCGTTCTCAGTGATCTGCATGAGAGAATGTGGATTTAGGCGGCACGGGTTTCTGGAGTGCCTGTGCGGCAGGCTTCAGGCAATGGAGTTATTAAAGAGGGTGAAACAGGTATTTAAGTTTTTAATAAGTGTGCAGTGAGAGGGCTCCGTAGCCGACCTCGTTATATATCATCGCCATAAGAAAATATAGGCTTCTCTGCTAAGCTCTGAGTCTTAGCAGTAGGGGGGATTTTTATAAATGTTTCCAAGTGAAAATTTGAGGTTAAAAGGTGAGCTGAGAAGCCTCAGAGGGAACCAGGCTGCTGCTTGCATTTCAATGAAGGGGAGAGGAAGTTCATTAGAGAGGTTGAAAATGTGTCTTGTATGCTAAGACCCCTGTGGAAGCATGGGCCTCTCCAAGGGGGTGGGAGGGAAGTTATAGCTGCTGTTGATGAGTAAGGTCCTCGGATAAGCACATATAATCCTTCCGATGCGGATCTTTCAGCCCCATTTTTTATTAACTTTGCAAGAAAATATATTGTACTGAAAATTTCAGCCTAGGAGATGTCTCAGAATCTTTGTGGATTTTGTTGTTTGTTTTGTTGATAAAAACTATTATTTAAAAATCCAATAGATATAACTACTTAATCTTACTTTGAGAATTTAAATTGAAGATGCTATCACATCAATTATGATATAAAGGGCTGGTATTTGGTAAAGACCTGGGTGCTGGGCTAGGCACTTAATCTACATTTATATCTTACTTAAAACAACAGTATTAGTCCTGCAGAAGAATAGTCTTGTTTTACAGATGAGCAAACAGAGTCATAGAGAAGGTAAACTAATTCTGTCAGGGTTAAACATCTAGAAAGTGGCAGAGCCAGAATTTGAATCTGTCCTCCAGATTCCCAAATCCACGCAATCGGGGATGACCAAGAGTCCACGTTTCTGGGATGTAAGATCCTCAGGGCTAAAACTGGGAACGTCCCAGGCAAACAGGACCATTGGTCACCCTGCAAGCACGATACTTGCTGTCCCTAGCACCAGTGCAGCACCCATTATCAGGAAACATTTCCTGATAAATCAAAGAGGCGTTTTCTTCTAGCAGCCATACGTATGCACTATGAGACTTTCAAGGCCACAAACCTAGGGAAGTCTTGGAGCCAATCAGGAAAGCTAGGGGAGCTAGTTCTTTGGGATATCCAGCATGAATGTAGCTGCTTTTATTGACTCAATTTGTGTTGATAGAGCAAAAGGCACAATTCTTGGAATGGTAGCATTTGTAGTTTTTCACTCGTGCTTCAAAATACTGCTACATTATTCACTCACAAGTGGGCATAATCTTGGGAAAGGCTGGGTCAACTTTGGAGAATTTTACCCATTCCACCCTATCCCCCTCCCAACTTTTAAAGAATAGTCCTCGTACCTGTGGGGACCCTAGTTGACCACCAGAAACAGGGACCAGCAGCAGAGAGCTGCTTCCTTCAATGCCTGGGCTCCTTCTGGGATGTATCTCTTTAAACAAATTATTTTGGCCTGTGTCCAGTTTCCAGAGGGCCCTGTTTATTTACACTGCCCTTAAAATATTTGTAAAGAAAGGGAGTTGGCACACAGGGCCACAGATTGTAAGCCCTGTGGTTGCCAGAGTGAAAGCAGACACGATCATTAGAACATCATATTTCAACATATGGTCAAGGACTGCTCTTTACCCAAAAGATGATTCCATATGAACATTCTGGGGCTTCTCCATCTCTTTTTAAAGATGTACTGATCCAGTTAATACCCCATCAGTGGTCCCTAGAAAACTCTTGTGGTGACTGTCTAGGAAAGAGCTGGTCAAAAGGAGGTGGGCAGCTCATATGCCTTCGCTGCTCGTGAAAGACCCTATTCCCCACTGTGAAACCCTGGTAAAGGGGCAGAAAGGCCAGCCCACCCCTTGTACTGGTGATTGCTGCCCATGTCTGTGGTTTGAGTGCCTGTTTTGAGATTGGTTTTTAAGACTTATTAATTAAATTCACACAGGAGACCTTGTAATCACTTAATCATCAATGTGCCTCATTGTATAATAATGTCAAAAGGTGTCTTGTCATTTTTATTTTATGTTTTGTTCAAGTTTTGCTGTGACTATGTTATAAATGAAATACTCTTCCAGAATACAGTATTTCTTCTGTGATTGGTGTCTTTTGTTTTGCAGGAGGCAGAAATAAGATACAAGCTCTCAGATGATTAGCATAAAGAAAGTGCTGGGAAATGACAGGCAGAGTGAAGGCAGGGGCGAGTGTCCCTGGAGGGAAGAGAGAAGGGGATGGGCACATTCTCTCAGCAACTGCAGAGTGAAGGGTTTGGAGGGAAAGGTGGAGGAGCAGGTGAGGACAGACACAGATGGACTGAGAGATACACAAAGAATCCAGTAGACAAATACAGAGACACAGGGAGGCAGAGACTAACACATCTCAGAGAGAGAGGGAGACAGACAGACCTGTAGGGACTGGTTGTTTTTCTTATGATACTCAAATGTCTCTCATCCTATTTGTGACACTTTTGCATGTTTCTTTCTGGCTTTAAAGTTCTATGATTCATCCATTTTGCATGTGTGCAGACTATTAGGGTAGCTGTTTCTTGGAAAGGTGAAATTCAAGAGCCAGTATAAGTAATTAGGAGCATACTCTCTGGAGCCAGCCCATCTGAGTTCGGATCCCACTGTGCCACCTACTTGCTGGGGGACTTGGGCAGTTTGCATGATCTCTTTGTGCCTCAGTTTCTTCTTCCTAAAATGAGAACAATAATAGTGTCTGCATAGGGTGCTGTGACGATTAAAGGAGGTAACACGCAAAACCATTAGAACAATGTGCCAACAATAGTGGCTATTATTACTACTATACTTGTAAAATAATCCTAGATATTGTGGGACCAGTTTTCCTTTGAAGGAATGTTCACAGAGCTAAATATATTTTTCTGAATACTGAAGTAGTACAGGCCTGGGGCTTTGGACATTGAAGCTTATTGCTTATTTGAAGAAAGAGTGGAAAGATAATAGATGGGGGTAAGGAAGTGCAGCCTCTGGCTCCAGCTGGGCACAAACTAGCTGTGAGATGATGAGTTTTTCTGGAGCTGCTTTTAGATTATAAACTAGGTTTTAGGTGTTTGGCCCAGTGACAGCGAGTTCTTTCTAAGAAGTGACTTTTATGATTTGGCTATTATGTTACTTCAGTGCAAAGGTTTTTGTGAATTTAAGAGTTTTGAAAAGGTCAGGGATTGAGTGTACAAGGACCTCTGGAAGAGAGAAAGGTGTGTGCTGTGTTGTAAGTAATAGAGGGAGAAATGGTGAGAATAGAAGTCTGGCTTCCTGTTGCCATGCTGGTGATCGTGGTTATTTTCTTCTTTCCTTTCCTGTTCCCATTGAAGACAAGGAGTGTTTGAAAAGGGGTCACATTCTGGGCTTGGACTGAACTGGAAGACCTAAGATGCACTGTGGAACAAGAGCTTAGTTCAGAGAAGGTGAATTTTTCATCCTTTAAGATGAGCCTTGATTTTGTAATTCAGTTACTGGTAACCTGTTTCCCAGAACTAAACAAATGACAGTGTAGGCTACGTCTGTCTTTGGCATACTTTTACTTTTATCTTCTTTTCAATTACTATCAGGCCTCCTCTGACTATCCTATGCTGTGTGTTTCACGCAACAGAATTACTCTTGCTCTTTTCCGAAAGACAGCGAGACCCTACTTCCCAGAACATTACTACTACAGCCTTCCTGGAGTATTGGAAGGTTGAGGAAGATCCTGTTTGAGCTGGGAGCTTTGTAGGTCCCTGGCCAGTCACATGTTGCCATGGGCTATCCCTTTGTACCTAGTTGATCTGCCAGGGGGTAGAGTGCCAGAGGGCAGCGCTGGGTTGGAATATGTAAATGCAGCCTAGTGGTGGAGAGCATAGGCTTTGGGGTTAACAGACAAAGCTGCATGTGATCCTCTTTCTGCCCTTACTGATTGTGTGACCTTGGGTGAATCACATCACTGAGTCTCAGTTTATTCATCTGAAAAAAGGGGGAAAATGATAGAGAATATGGTCGTTATGAGGATTAAATGTGTGTCAGTGTATTCAGAGATGTTTGCCCATTTATGGTGCATAGGGAAAGCTTCATCAGTGGGAGCTGCTTCTCAGGGCTGGCTTCCTGGGCAGGTGGCCTGCACAGTTGCACAGGGCACTATCCTCAGAAAGGCCCTGCACTTGGGTGAATGCGTTTTGTCACTGTCTTAAAATTCTTAATAATTTTTGAACAAGGGCCTGCAAATTATGTAGTCATAGGCCTCTCAAGATGGTGGCATGAGTAGGGCGGTAGAAATCTCCTCCCAAAACTATATATATTTGGAAAATACAGCAAATACAACTATTTCTAAAAGAGAGACCAGAAGATACAGCACAGCAGCCAGGCTACATCTACATCTGCAAGAACTCAGCATCTCACAGAAAGGGTAACATACAAAGCCGTGACCGGCGGGACCCGAGCACTCCCCCCACCCCAGCTCACCGGTGGGAGGAAAAGAATCAGAGTGGGGAGGGAGTGGAAGCACAGGACTGCTAAATAACCAGCCCTAGTAATCTGCACCGGGAGCACAGACACCCATTACACGGGGTACTGGATATTAGAGAAATGGAAAAGTAAAATCTGAGACTGAGACTGTGAGTGGGTCCCCACAGCTGGCTCCCCTGGAAAAAAAGAAAAGCAGGTGCTTTAAAAGTCTTAAAGGGACAAGGGCTTAACAGGTGAACAAAATCGTTCTGGCACACTCAGCCTATCATGTTGGGAATTTTAAGGAACTTCCCTAACCCCCTGGGTGGCAGTGCAACTCTGAAGCGCCTCATGGCGATAAGCAGCCTGCTGTTAATTACCCCCGCCAGCGAGCAAACTGGCTGACCTGCCATTGCTGCGGACAAGCCAGGGAGCAGCCCCGCCCACAGCAACCACACAGAGTCTTCTCCCAGCACGCAGATAACCAGGGCAGAACCAAAGGCTGCTGGCGCAAGATCCCGAAGGCACAAAGGGGCGTCATTCTCGCAGGAGAACACAAACCGCTCGTCAGGGACCCTGGCCACAACCCTAGGCTATCCCGAGGGACACCCTGCCCACAGCAGCACAGGGGATTAGCCCAGAGACTGCTCCCTGTGTGTGGTTGGCCGGCACGGGCAGCAGAGAAGGGAAAGGTGACCAGAAAGCAGTAAGGGACGTTGTTCTCCCAGCTGACACATGCACCACTCACCGGCAATCACTTCTATTGCCATGATAAGGCAAAAGAAGCTGGTCCAGTCCAAAATCACTCAGACGCCAGAGAGAGGGCCTGGTGAGACCAATATAACCAATCTTCCTGAAAAAATATTCAAAATAAAAATCATAACCATGCTGACGGACCTACAGAGAAATATGCAAGAGCTAAGGGATGAAGTCCGGAGGGAAATAACAGAAATGAAACAAGCAATGGAAGGACTAAAGAGCAGATTGGATGAGGTGCAAGAGACTGTTAATGGAATAGAAATTAGAGCAGGAATACAGAGAAGCTGAGGCAGAGAGAGGAAAAAACGAACTCTAGGAATGAAATAATATTAAGAGAACTGTGTAACCAATACAAATGGAAAAATATTTGCTTATTAGGGGTACCAGAAGAAGAAGAGAGAGAAAAAGGGATAGAAAATCTCTTTGAAAAAATAATTGCTGAAAATTTCCCCAAGGTGTGGAAGGAAATAGTCTGTCTGACCATGGAAGCCCACAGACCTCCCAATATAAGGAACCCAAGGAGGACAACAGCAAGATATATAATAATTAAAATGGCAAAGGTCAAAGACAAGGGCAGAGTATTAAAGGCAGCGAGAGAGAGAAAAAAGATCACCTACAAAGGAAAACCCATCAGACTATCATCAGACTTCTCAACAGAAACCTTACAGGCCAGAAGAGAATGGCATGATATATGTAAAGCAATGAAACAGAGGGCCTTGAACCAAGAATATTTTATCCAGCAAGGTTATCATTTAAATTTAAAGGAGGGATTAAACGATATCCAGATAAGCAAAAGCTGAGGGAATTTACCTCCCACAAACCACCTCTACAGGGTATTCTAAAGGGACTGCTCTAGACGGAAGTACTCCTAAGGCTAAATAGATATTACCAGAGAAAATAAAATCACAGCAAAAAAAGCAGACCAACAAAATACCAACTAAAGGCAAAAAATAAAATAAGCTATCCACAAAAGCAGCCAAGGGAAACACAAAGAATATAGAATGAAACACCTAACATATAAAGAGTGGAGGAGGAAGAATAAGAAGGGAGAGAAATAAAGAATCATCAGACTGTGTTTATAATAGTGTAATAAGTGAGTTAAAGTTACACGGTTAGATAGTAAAGAAGCTACCCTTGAACCTTTGGTAACCACAAACCCAAAGCCTGCAATGGCAATAAGTACATATCTATTGATAATCACCCTAAATGTAAATGGACTGAAAGCACCAATCAAAAGACACAGAGTAATAGAATGGACACAAAAGCAAGACCCATCTTTATGCTGCTTACAAGAGACTCACCTCAAACCCAAAGACATACGCAGACTAAAAGTGAAGGGATGGAAAAAGATATTTCATGCAAACAATAGGGAGAAAAAAGCAGGTGTTGGAATACTTGTATCAGAGTAAATAGACTTCAAAACAAAGAAAGTAACAAGAGATAAAGAAGGACATTACATAATGATAAAGGGGGCAGTCTAACAAGGGGATATAACCATTATAAATATATATGCACCCAACACAAGAGCACCAACATATGTGAAACAAATACTAACAGAATTAAGGGAGGAAATAGAAAGCAATGCATTCATTTTAGGTGACTTCAACACACCACTCACTCCAAAGGACAGATCAACCAAACAGAAAATAAGTAAGGACATAGAGGCACTGAACAACACACTAGCACAGATGGACCTACCAGACATCTACAGAACTCTGCACCCAAAAGCAGAATACACATTCTTCTCAAGTGCACATGGAACACTTTCAAGAATAGACCACATACTAGGCCACAAAAAGAACCTCAGCAAATTCAAAAATAATGAAATTCTACCAACCAACTTCTCAGACCACAAAGGTATAAAACTAGAAATAAATTGTACAAAGAAAACAAAATGGCTCACAAACACATGGAGGCTTAACAACATGCTCCTAAATAATCAATGGATCAACGACCAAATTAAAACAGAGATCTAACAATATATGGAGACTAATGACAACAACAACAAAAAGCCACAGCTTCTGTGGGACGCAGCAAAGGCAGTTCTAAGAGGAAAGTATATTGCAATCCAGGCCTATTTAAAGAAGGAAGAACAATCCCAAATGAATAGTCTAAAGACACAATTATTGAAATTGGAAAAGGAAGAACAAATGAGGCCAAAGTCACCAGAAGAAAGGGCATAATAAAGATTAGAGAAGAAACAAATAAAATTGAGAAGAATAAAACAATAGAAAAAAATCAATGAAACCAAAAGCTGGTTCTTTGAAAAAATAAACAGAATAAATAAACCCCTTGCCAGACTTATTAAGAGAAAAAGAGAATCTACACACATAAACAGAATCAGAAATGAGAAAGGGAAAATAACGACGGACGCTACAGAAATACAAAGGATTGTAAGAGAAAACTATGAAAATCTATATGCTAAAAAACTGGATAACCTAGAAGAAATGGACAACTTTCTAGAAAAATACAACCTTCCAAGACTGACCAAGGAAGAAACAGAAAATCTAAACAGAACAATTACCAGCAACGAAATTGAATCTATAATAAGAAAACTACCAAAGAACAAAACCCCTCGGCCAGATGGATTCACCGCTGAATTTTATCAGAAATATAGGGAAGACATATCTCTTTAATGTTTTCCAAAAGATAGAAGATGAGGGAATACTTCCAAACTCATTCTATGAAGCCAGCATCACTCTAATACCAAAACCAGGCAAAGACTCCACAAAAAAAGAAAACTACGTACTAATATCCCTGATGAACATAGATGCAAAAATACTCAACAAAACATTAGCAATCCGAATTCAAAAATACATCAAGAGAATCATACACCATAATCCGGTGAGATTCATCTCAGGGACGCAAGGATTGTACAGCATTCAAAAATACATCACATCATCCACCACATCAACAGGAAGAAGGCCAAAAACACATGATCATCTCCATTGATTCTGAAAAATCATTGGACAAAATTCAACATCCATTCATGATAAAAACTCCCAACAAAATGGGTATAGAGGGCAATTACCTCAACATAATAAAGGTTATATATGACAAACCCACAGCCAACATCATACTTAACAGTGAGAAGCTGAAAGCTTTTCACCTATGATTGGGAACCAGACAAGGATGCCCACTCTCCCCACTTTTATTCAACATAACAGTACTGGAGGTCCTAGCCACGGCAATCAGACACAACAAAGAGATAAAAGGCATCCAGATTGGCAAGGAAGAGCTCAAACTGTCCCTGTTTGCAGATGACATGATATTGTACATAAAAAACCCTAAAGACTCCACTCCAAAATTACTAGAACTAATATCTGAATTCAGCAAAGTTGCAGGATGCAAAATTAATACACAGAAATCTGTTGCGTTTCTATACCCATACACTAACGATCAACTAAAAGAAAGAAATCAGGAAAACAATTCCATTTGCAATTGTATCAAAAAAAAAAATACCTAGGAATAAACCTAACCAAGGAAGTGAAAGACTATATCCTGAAAACTACAAGACACACTTAAGAGAAATTAAATAGGACACTAATAAATGGAAATTCATCCCATGCTTAGCTAGGAAGAATTAATATTGTCAAAATGGCCATTCTTCCTAAAGCAATCTACAGATTCAAAGCAATCCCTATCAAATTACCAATAGCATTCTTCAACGAACTAGATCAAATAGTTCTAAAATTCATATGGAACCGAAAAAGACCCCAACTAGCCAAAGCAATCCTGATAAGGAAGAATAAAGCAGGGAGGATCTCCCTTCCCAACTTCAAGCTCTGCTACAGAGCCACAGTAATCAAGACAGTTCGGTACTGGCACAAGAACAGACCCACAGATGAGTGGAACGGAATACAGAGTCCAGATATTAGCCCAAACATATATGGTCAATTAATATTTGATAAAGGAGCCATGGATATACAATGGGGAAATGACAGCCTCTTCAACAGCTGGTGGTGGTAAAACTGGACAGATACATTTAAGGGAATGAAACTGGATCAGTAAATTCAAAATGAATCAAAGACCTGAATGTAAGTCATGAACCATAAAACTCTTAGAGAAAAACATAGGCAACAATCTGTTGGATATAAACATGAGCAACTTCTTCATGAACATATCTCCCTAGCCAAGGGAAACAAAAGCAAAAATGAACAAGTGGGACTATATCAAGCTGAAAAGTATCTGTACAGCAAAGGATACCATCAATAGAACAAAAAGACATCCTACAGCATGGGAGAATATATTCATAAATGACGTATCCGATAAGGGGTTGACATCCAAAATATATAAAGAACTCATGCACCTCAACAAACCAAAAGCAAATAATCCAATCAAAAAATGTGCAGAGGATATGAACAGACACTTCTCCAAAGAAGAAATTCAGATGGCCAACAGGCACATGAAAAGATGCTCCACATCGCTATTCATCAGAGAAATACAAATTAAAACCACAATGAGATATCACCTCACACCAGTTAAGATGGCTGCCATCCAAAAGACAAACAAAAACAAATGTTGGCGAGGATGTAGAGAAAGGGGACCCTAGTGGGGTCGGAATTTAAATTAGTTCAACCATCATGGAAAGCTGTCTGGAGTTTCCTCCACAAACTCAAAATAGAAATACCATTTGACCTAGGAATTCCACTCCTAGGAATTTACCCTAAGAATGTAGTAGCCTGTTTGAAAAAGACATATGCACCCCTATGTTTATTGCACACTGTTTACAATAGCCAAGAAATGGAAGTAACAGAAGTATCCATCAGTAGATGAATGGATAAAGAAAATGTGGTACATATACACAACCGAATAATATTCAGCTATAGGAAGAAAAGAAATCCTACCATTTGCAACAACATGGATGGAGCTTGAGGGTATTTTGCTCAGTGAAATAAGCCAGGTGTAGAAAGACAAGTATGAAATGATTTCACTCATCTGTGGAGTCTAAGAACAAAGAAAAAACAGGACGAAACAGCAGCAGACTCATAGAACTCAAGAATGGACTAACAGTTATGAAAGGGAAAGGGACTGAGGTGGATGTGTGAGAAGGGAGGGATAAGGGGGAACAGGGCATTATGTTAAGCACACATAATCTAGGGGGAGGGCATGGGGAAGGCACTATAATACAGAGAAGACAAAGTAGTGATTCTATAGCGTCTTACTACACTGATGCACCGTGACTGTAATGGGGATTGTGGCGGGGATTTGATAATTGGAGGAGTCTCTTAACCATAATGTTGCTCATGTAATTGTGCATTAATGATATCAAAATAATAAAAATAAAAAAATTATGTAGTCATTCCTGTTACTGCTGTGCTATAGTTGACCTCCTCGCACTCATCCCACCCTACTTCTTACATGTCTCTCTCATTCCTATTGCTTGTTGCTTTCCCTTGTCTCCCAAGGGTCTTAGGGAAAGGAACTGTCATTCACAGCATATGGGATATTCAAATATGGGTATCTCTTTTTGGGTATACTTTTAGAAGTTATTTATTAACAGCTTTTAGAGATGTCACCTCTAAAATCAAGTAGCAGAAATGATACCAGGTAAAAATGGGTTCTGTGAATAACTGTGATTGTAGGCATTTTGGTGGATGGTCTTGAAATGGGCTGTGGCTTTCCTGTCTTCTTCTTCCATCTTGCTCATTCTAGGCTCTCCTTGCCGGTGTTGGGAAACCTTCCTTTGTCATCTATCTCATGAATAGTTCCGACTTGAGTTATTCCAATACTGGTGACCAATGATCATACAAAGTAGAGTTTTGTAGGATATACACTGATTCTGCTTAGAATTTGGAGACTGGAGAGGCATAGATCATGCTATAGCCATTCTCACCCATTCACCTTTCGTGCAGGGATTAGCAGTTTAAGCTCTGTGTTGAATCTGGGCAAATCCTATAATAATTTGGGGCTCAGTGCCCTTGAGTTAGGATTTCTAAGGCTTTGCTCAAATCTAGTATTCTTAGGCTAACGCATGCACATCATTTGTTAAATGTCAGTTGAGTGACAAGGAAGTTCTTTGGAAGATGAAAACGTAATTCTCCCATCAGACCGTGAGACGTGTTGGGGCCTCCTTTCTGTTTTAGGCCTATGAGGCCTGCCTGGACCCCTTAGTTGCAGTGGCACATTAGACATTTAGGGTTGTGGACATGAGACTCCTCTTCCAGGTCTGAACTCGGAGTTCAGACTGTTTGCAGCCTCTTTGTATTCACAAGGTCCCTGCGGGACACAGGGGTCTATGTCGTATGGGACTGCACGGCCTATCTCTGTGTTCTTAGCTTAGTACTGGACTCAAAACATTCATACATGGTCATGCCAGGACTGTGGGAGTCAGAGCTGAGAAGCAGAGCTGGGGACAACTTCTTAGAAGAATAGCCTGTTTCGTTGCCTGTGCGTTATGTGAATGTTACCTGCTAGTGTGCAGAGAATGGAAAGCAGGAGGGCAAATGTGGGTGGTGGTTGTAATCCGAAAAGTGCAAATAACTTGGCTTTCTCATTAAGCCACTGTAGATATAGTGGGGCCATGACTGCATATAAGATACCTGTATTTTAATATTACAGAGACCTGTCTTGCTTACTCAACTGAAGTAATTAATCTCTTGGTTCTTTGAGCTGCTGACCGACTGTTCGTCTTGAGATTTCCCAGGTGATTAGTTCAGTATAGACCTTCACACAGTGACTCTTAGAGTCAAACTAATTCTCCAGGGCCAGGAAGCTGTTCCAGTTCACATATTCTTATATGACAGGAGCCATGCCACGTGGCCTGTCAAGGCTTCAGTATCATTAAAACCTGGCGTGTAACAACACCAAAGCCCACTAGTTCTACTTCCTGGTTCCGCATTGACCCTGCTGTTTCTGTCCTGCAGGTGCTCACATCATGCCGGGCCTTCCTTGTAACAGCCAGAATCCCCACCAAGGTAAGTGTTGATGAGTATCCTTTTCCAGCAAACACGTACCCCAGCACAATACATTTTCCATAAGATGTCCTTCATTATATGGGGCAAATTAAAATTTGAACTGATAACTCATGAATTAGGCATAATAATTGCTTCTTTTATTTTATTCATGGAAACAAAAAGTTGTTGAGCAATTTTATAGGATATGGACTAAACAGTAACAAGGGAATGGGATTTTTTTTTCTAAAAAGAAGAATGATAGCTACATTTATCGAGTGCTGTTTTAGTAAATAAGATTTACTCCTAAACTTAAGAGAGCCCTGGTATTAAGCCTCATCTTACAGATAAGAAAACTGAGGCACAGGGAGATGCAGTAACTTGCTCAAGTTATAATGTTTCTAACTTACAATGTTTAGGTGACAGATTGGTGATTCTCAGACTATAAAGCCCCTGCTTAACTACTTGGTTATTACTAGAATTTAATTAGTTATCTACTAAGTATACTTAATTCTCACAGTAGCCTGGTAGGTGGGCTATTAGAAAATAGCCCAGAGAACGCAAAGTTGACTTGTCTAAGGATTCCCAAGTAATGAGTGGAAGAAAGAACGAATTAGATTTACTGTGTCCTATTCTTTCCTAGTTTCTGCTGAGCTGAACTGCCTAACCTGTCTGCATACACAGGAAAATGGCTAAGGTTTGGAAGGTGCTCTCAGCCATACTGTACTGTGGTGTTTCAGCTGCAGTATTATTTGCTCATTTGCTTAGTTCTTTCCTCTTAATACTCACAAAGCCACTGTTTTGTGAATACCTGCAGTGTGGTAGAGACAGTGCTATTATGAAATACCTTTCAGGACTTGCAATCCAATAGTGATTCGCATGGCTTTTGCTGAGCTTCGTGAAGACGCCCACCCCGTGTTCACCAGTCTAAGGTGCAGGGCGCCTAGTGCCTTCTTCCTGATCGTACAGATTCTGAGCTTTACAGAGTTTCCCTGAGGAGTAAGATCATTGGTCCCACCCCCTTTTGATGATATAAAATGAGTCTGTATGTTCATAATGTGTTATGAACGAAATCAATTATTACATAAATGGTGTTGGACTAAGTTACATATTTTCACTATAATCCCACTGGGGAAAAAAATTAATTGAAGAAGGAAATTTTATGGGCTTGAGAAAATAGTCAAGCAGCCTGTTCAGTAGAGGGCTCCTGAATAACATGTTTACCTTAATTAAAAATGCTGTGATGCAGCATAAGATGTGTTACGTCATGGGAAATCACCTGCCGCCCTTCTGCTGGCTGACCCTATACCGCCTCCTCCTTGCTTTGCCCCTAAGTGAAGGCTTGGCTTCGTCCTGTGATGTGTAGATGTTTCACATCGTATCGGGTTTTTTCCACCTCTCTCCCACCGGTCCTGCTCTCAGTCAGGACTACAGCTCTTTGTGTTACAAGCTCTTTCTGTGACCCTCCGAGCCAGCGGAGGGGAGGAAGGCAGGGAGAGAGGCTCGCCCCGATAGGCAGAGCAAGGGAGGTAAGCGCCGGCTGTCCGCCCGTTCCCGCAGCCTCCGGCGCTCGGCGGCGCCGCCGCTTGCAGCCGCTCCAGCCTCTGCTGCCGCCGCCGCTGGCCGCTGGCCGCTGGCCACTCGCCGCTGGCCGCTCCTTTTCGCCGGAGACAATCAGACGCGACAGGAAGTTCACTCGAAGGGAGAACTCGTTTATTGGGGCTCAGGGCATGGGATATATAGGGTGAAGCCTCTCCTGCTCGGTCACCTATGCTAATAAGGTAACTTTCACTTTTCCAGATCAGGCTCAGAGTTGTGCACATGCGCAGCTGTCTCTGATGTAAGAAGCGGACCGGAGTGGGTGCAGCTAAACCTCAGGGGGCTTTTGGCGGCCACCCCTGCAGCGCGGCTGAGTTCTCAGTGGCCATCTTTGTGGCATGGCTGAGATTCAAAGGCAGTTCTCAGCGGCCACCCTCGTGGCGAGGCTGAGATGCAAAGGCAGTTCCCCACAACATCGGCCTGGCTAGGGTGCTTTGGACATTGGTTCTGATTTCTGATATTGTCAGCATCAAAGAAAGAAAGATTTCTTCCAAAGTTATCTTCACGCAGGTTTTCCCCCTAGAGAAGTCTGGTTTTCATGTGCCACAGTGCCCTTTGGCTGAGAAGCAAAACCAGTATCATTGACCTTAATTTTCAAGGAAATAATTGTATTTAGGACAGTAGTATACAGCAGGCACTGACTATGACATAGGTTTCTTCTCTTCTTTGGGGGCTGATTAATTAAACATTTTTTTCTTTTGTCTTTTTATTGTTAAATGTACCATACATGCAGTTAAATGTGCAAAGTAGAAACGAACATCTCAGTGATTAATCACGAAGCAAATACCTCTGCAGTCACACTCTGGTCAAGTAGGACTTTGCCATCACCCCTGAAGGCTTTGGGGGTTGGGGCGGGTAATTATCAGGTCGGGGAGGGGTCTGCAGAGAAGATGGGTTCAAGGATCATGCCACATCAACCTGGCACATAAAGGGGTCTTCTGTTGGTCAAGGGCTGAGCAGTAGGAAATAGCACAGTGGGTTTGCAGAGCTGGGTGTGGGCCCAGGGTTGTGGAGCAGGTTGCAGTGGGAAGGAAACGGGTGAAAGCTGGGCAGTTGAGGTGTGGATTGTTGCCTATGGAATAGTGGGAGTTATGCAGGACAGTCCCATAATCACATTTGGATTTGCTGTGGGGTGGAACTATCTCGCGGGGAGTAGAGAAGGGGTGAGTGAGAGAGCAGCAGAAAAGCTGTGGATAGTATGGGCTAATGCCTTCCTCTCATTTAACCAACCACTAATATTGTGGTTCTGTCTTACAATGTCCTCAGGGCGTGTGCCTCTGGTTCCTCAACTAGCCCCCTGCCCAGTGGCAGTCTTTGCATTGTCTTTGGGTGGGAGGGACAGTTGGGGACTGAGAGCAAGCACCTAGGAGAAACAGTTGGGGATGAGATGAGCGAGAATGATTTGAATCTTGCTGTAACCCTGTATGTCGCAGACACTCCCCTCCTGTCCATTGTCCATTAGTAATAAACAAAACTGCGGCAAAGCGCAGACACAGCCCCTCCTCCCTTATCTGTCGCTGATACCTTGGGATCTACTTGTAGTTTCTGCCTTGTCCTGGTTCTTTTAATGCCTCTATGCCTTTGCATATTCTTTTCTTTTGCCCAGATTTCCCTTTTCACCCATGCTTTGCTTAACAAATTTGAAGTCATTCTTCAGGGCTTAGTTAAAATGTCTTGATGTTTCCTGGCTTCCTGGCACTTTGCTTATCCCAGCGACAGCCCTTTGGTGCAGTAGAAGCACCTTAAGTTACCTGCAACTAACTCGCTCAGCCACATCGACTGGCTGCCCTGCTATTCCCGAGGATGCTGATGACGGCTGCACTTTCCTAGGTGCTAGGCTGAGAGAGAGTATACCTGTCCACACCGGCACCCCCAGGTGAACGAGATGCCCACCCAGGGTCAGTGGTTTGTTCCCAAAACCTATTTTATAATTACAAGAGTAAATTTACTTAGTTAAAAATATTTCACATAGCAATGAAATAGGCTGCAAAAGGAGACAATGTCTATGAAATACTGACTGTTGATAAAAGTGGATTAATTAAAAAATTTCTATCTTGTTAGGGATCAGACAAATACTGAAGGCTGGGAGCTGGGAGGTGGGTTAGGGTTATTCTAGTAAACTTACACTCTCAAATTGCTTTGCAAGTGACTTACAAGTTCTCACTGAATTTTAAAGAGACTTGAATTGAAATTTGGGAGCCCTGTATTTATGTATGGGTATGGCCCACAGGGGAAGTACTATTGGAGGGCCAGCCAATGGGTTTACTAACTCAAAGAAGAAATTTGGCACTATATCTAAGGCTAGCAAATGGAAATATGTTTATAAGTTCTACTTTGAAATAAATGAACATAGGTATGAGTACTTCTTAGAAAATCCCTGCTTCAAATGACTTCAAAATTCAACAAAGTATAAATCTTGATAATGATAAGAAGAAGACTTCTACTCTAATTGAATGTTTAAAATATGCCTTCAATTCCACATTTAATTCTTGGAGAAAAAAGATAAATATCATTTCTTTTCTCTGTTTCCAATCCTGGCATGTATTTGGCTTTCCATAAATGTCTGTTTGTTGACTAAGTGAATAATGAAAGAATTAGTTACCCTTCTGCCCCACTTCAAGATACAGTTGACCCTTGAACAATGCAGGGACTAGGGGTGCCAACCCACCATCCTGAACAGATGAAAATTTGTATGTAACTTTTGATTCCCCCAAAACTTAGCTACTAGTAGCCTGTTGTTGATCTTATGGTAGTAAATGATTAAATAGACTCATATCTACATCTGTTTTATGCATTTATGACACATCTTTGTCTTAATTTTTGATATTTCTAAACTATACGGTTCATCTGTTCATTTTTTCAAATGGTTGCAAATCATTTTTCCAATATGTTTATTGAAAAAAGTCTGTGTATGAGTGGATACTCATCCCTTCTCTACTCCCAGTACATATGATCACTTTTTATCTGTTTTCCAATATATTTATTGAAAAAAAACTGTGTATGAGTGGAGATGTGCAATTCAAATCCAAATCCATGTTGATCAAGGGTCACTTGTATCTGATAGGAGATTTCAGGGGTTCTCTGTTTTAAGATTCTACCAAGTGTATAATGGGACAATAGAGCACTAATGGGGGGAACTAAGGGTCTTGTGGTTTTGTTTCTAAGTGAGTTACTTCCCATTACATTCCTACTTTTCAGGTGAGAGGGTAAAGTAAACTGACCCGACTCAGCCCTCCAGGGTCTCTAGTTCCAAGCCTCGGGGCTCCTGGCTGTAGCTGGATGAAAGGCTGCAAAACTGGTAGAAAGGTGAATGGCTATTATCCAGAAAAAATAGGCAGAGAGTGCACAACTGGAGATACTCTGTAGGAAAAGAAATGCTGATTAAGGAGAAGAGAGGAAGGGGTACTTACTGTTAAAATAGAAAGGAAATAAGTCATCTTTTATTTACATACAGAGAGAGCAGACTTTTGTTTAAGTATGTGTGTTTCATTCAAGCATGGTTTAAAATTCCTAAGTATTGTATTTTTTTAAGTCCATTCAAAATATGAATTTTTATGAAAGACAGTAGAAGGAAGGATGACTACTCCAGTCAGTGGTCAGAGTGTAACCCAAAGAGGGTGAGAGTTTAGGAAGAGAGGAAAACCAACATTGTCTTTATCCTGATGTGACTTTCTGAAGCAAAATCTTGAAATAAGAGAAGAAAGTATATTTGGGTGGCTCACTTCATGCATTTATTTCTCAATTAATAAATACTGAAGTAGGTATAAAAACTTTCCATTAGGTTTATCCCTGGATGAAATTTAAAAAGACTTGTAGCTTTCTTTCAACCCTTTGGTAAAATGAATAATACTTTTTTGAAATATAATCAGTCAAGATCATGTCTTATTGAATGAATGGAGATATTAAACCAGCCTACCTTCAGAAGATACCCAATACCTTGTCTCTTCTTGAACTGTCTCTAATGTAGCATTTTTACACTGAACTAGAGGTTTTAAATCCTCATTACCGGTCTATTTCCCCCTCCTTTCTCAATTGCAGCTCGAGTTAACCTTCAGCTACTTGGAGATTCATGGTGTCACCTGCAGCAAGCCGGCTCAGGTGAGTGTGAACAACAGACATCTGGCATAACTGCAAGTCATAACCTTCCTTGAGTTTCTGAAATTGGAAAATACTTTCTGTTTTGGTTTCTCTACTGAAAGTTTCTTGAGATAATGTAAACAAGATTAGGAAAAGTAGAAGTTTCCAAATGAGAGACTGAACAGGGGCTGTGTCGGTAGAGGTTGGGAATTTGTTCTGATGAGGAAAACACATTCTCCATTAACTCAGCTTGAAAAGAACTAATTAGCTCTTATGTTAGCTGGTGATATAAATGTGAGAGTACTGTTCCTTAGAGATTTTGCACAAGTTTTAGCATGAAAATTTCAAGAGTTTTTACTGTACTGCATAAGGTCTTTCTGGGGAATATAGTGATAGATGCATTTGTTGGTATTAATAAAATGTAGTTTTTTAAAAACAGCTTTATTGACCTATAGGTAACATACAGTAACTAAAGTGTACAACTTGATAACTTTTGACATATGTGTACCCATGAAACCATTACTACAATCAAGACACTGAGCATCTGTATCTCCCAAAGTCTCTTCACGTGTCTTAGCACACACTCCCGCCTGCACCTCTTCCGTGTGGGTGATGATTTACAGGCATCTACTCTTTGGCACCATAGATGAGTGTGCATTTTCTAAAATTTTATGAATGGAAACGTGTGTGTACTCTTTTATTGTGTGCTTTCTTTCAGTCAGTATAATTATTTTGAGATTGATTTATTTTGTTCCATGTCTCAACAGTTCTTTTTATTGCTGAGTGGTATTCCATTGTATGGTTGTATCACAATTTATTTATCCATTCACATGGTGATGGACATTTTTTTTTTTTTCCTCCCAGTTTTGGGCCATGACAAGCAACACTGCTATGAACATTTGTGTATAAATCTTTGATTGGGCTTGGGCTTTCTTTTCCTGTGGTTACATATCTAGGAGTGAAATGGCTGACTTGTATGGTAAAATATGTGTTAACTTTTTAAGAAGTGCTGAACTCTTTTCCAAAGCGATTGTACCATTTTGCAGTCTCACCAGCAGTGTAGGGGACTCTGATTCCTCCACATCCTCTGCTAAACTGGTGTGGTCAGTGTTTTTAATTTTATCCATTCTAGTTAAGTATGTAGTGCTTGTCATTGTAGTTTTAACTTGTACTTCCTTAATGGCTAAAGATATTGATAATCTTTTTATCTGTTTATTTGCCATCATATATCTTCCTTGTTCAAGTGCCAGTTCAAATTTTTTGCCATCTTAAACATTGAGTTGTTTTCTTACTATTTTAAGCATTCTTTATATATCCTGAATGCAGATCCTTTGTCAGATATATGATTTACACATATTTTTTCTCAGTCTGCAGCTTGTTTTCATTTTTTTACAGTGCTTTTCAAAGAGCTGTTCTAAATTTTGATGAAGATAAGTGTCAATATTTTCTTTTATGGGTCATGCTGGGGTCATATTGAATAAGCTGTTGCTTAACCCAAAACAGAATGTTTTATATATCCTAGAAGTTTTGTAGCTTTAGGTTGTACATTTAGGTCTATGATCCATTTTGAGGTAATTTTTATATATAAAGCAATGTATGGATCAATGTCCATTTTCTTTCTTTCTTTTTTTTTTGGTGTATTAATAGTATATCCACTTATTCCATTATCATTTGTTTGAAAGACAGTTGTTTCTCCATTGAACTAACTTTTTACTTTTGGAGAAGGTCAATTATTCATGTAAATGTTGGTCTATTTCTGGACTCTGAATGCTGTCCCTTTGGTCTGTCTTTAAGTCACTATCAAACTGTCTTGATTACTGTAGCTTTATAGCAAGACTTGAAATCAGACACTGTTAGTCCTCCAGATTTGTTCTGGTGTTTAGTGATTCTGCATCCTTTGCAATTCGATATAAATTTTAGACGCAGCTCAGTTTCTGCAAAAAAATCTCCTGAGACTTTTTGATATTATACTGAATCTGTAAATTAGTTTGGGGAGAATTGACATCTTAACAATACTGAGTCCCTGACCCAAGAAAACTTTTCTCTATGTATTTAGGTCTTTAATCTTTCTCAGTAGTAGTTTGTTGTAGCTTTAACTGTACCGTGTTACATATCTTTTGTCAGATTTATTCCTAAGTATTTCATATTTTTTGATGCTATTACAGTGGTGGTGTTTTAAATTTCAACGGCCAATTGTTTCTTGCTGGTATATGAAAATACAATGGAATTTCAGATATGATCTTATGTCCTGCCTTCTTGCTATATACTTGCTTATTAATTGTGGTAGTTTTTTAAAAAAAATAGATTTCATCATTTTCTACAGATGATTGTGTTGTTTGTGATTAAATACAATTTTGCCTGTTCCTTTTTAAATATCGATACCTTCTGTTTCTTTTTTTTTGACTATTGCTAACAGGCGATGTTCCTCCTGGGTCTCTCATGCTCCTACATGTCTTGCTCAGAACCCAGTGCTGTGACTGCTCTTTACCCAGATTACTTCTCAGGGTTATGTTTGCAGTGAGCAGCCTTGTGGGATGATGGAATGTTTCCCTTCTGAACAAAGAGCAGACGTGCTTACTGTTTACTCTGAAAACAGTAGATTACCCAAGCTCAATGGTTCCTTTTCAGTAAGCAACCTACTACTGTGTTTGCAGGCGTCTAGCTGAGCCCTTCATGTCACCCTCCAGGACTTTGGGAGTAAGGGGCCATCTTGTGCAAATACGATGCTCATGCCTTTTGTTGTACCGTGAATATTAAAGTTTTTTTCTCTGACGCAGGAGTCTCCTGTCTCCTGCCAGTATTCATGAACAGCAACAGGCTAACTTACTGGCTTGTAAAGAGGGTAAAATAAAATCTCAGCTTCTGACCATTAAGCTGGCTAACACATCCACTACGGTGCTGAATAAAAGTGGTGAGAACGGACATCCATGTTTTAGTCCTAACCTTCGAGGGGAAGAATCATTCTTTTTCTGTTAAGCATGATGTTAGCTGTACGTTTTTCATAGATGCCCTCTATCTAATTGAGGAAGTTCTTTTCTATTCCTAGTTTGCTGAATTTTATAGGGAATTAGTGTTGTATTTTGTCAAATGTTTTTTCTGTTTATTTATTTATTTATTTATTTAGTTAGTTAGTTAGTTAATGTGGTGAATTATGTTGATTGACTTTCAAATATAAAATAAAATACTTCAAAGTGTTCAAGTATAAAAACTTTTCATACCTGGGATTAACCCCACTTGGTCATGATGTAATATCAGTTGGATTCCATTTATTAAAATTTTACTAACAATTTTTGTGTCTATATCAGATGAAAGTTATTGGCTGTAGTTTTCTCTTTAAGTGTTTTTGTCTGTTTTGTATATTAATCGTGCGCTCACAGAATGATTTAGGAAATAGTCTCTCCTCTTCAACATTTTAGAGATAATTTATGTATGTAGAGTTGGTATTAATTTTACTTTAAGTGTTTGATTGGATTTACCAGTGAAGTCATCTGGGCAGAGCTCTCTCTCTGAAGGTTTTTAACTACAAATTTTATTTCTTTAATAGATATAGATACATTCATATGTTTCTTCTTGAGTGAGCTTTGGTAGTTTGTATCTTTTAAGAAAATTATCCATTTCATCTAAGTTGTTAAGCTTACTGATACGAAGTTATTCACAGTGTCTACCTGTTATCCTTTAAATATCTATAGAATATTATTCCTCATAATGGTTTGGTTCTTCTTTCCTTTTTCTCCCATATCAGTCTGGTTAAAGGTTTACCTAATCTGTAGATCTTCTCAAAGAGCCTTCTTTTGTTTTCATGGATTTTTCCCTGTTGATTTAATTGATTTTGTTTTTTATTTCATTGATTTTTTACTCTGATCTTTATTATTTCCTTCCTTCTACTTGTTGGGGGAGATGTGTTGTAAGTCCAGGGAGAGGAAATCCCTGGGCAAAATACCTCTAAAAACCAAAATCAGTCAAAGGGAGAAATAAAGTTTAAAACCCATTTATTGCTAACAAACTGCAGTCCAGCGCCCACTCTCTCCTCTGCTCCTGAGGAAGCAAGCAAGCCAGCCCCTCCCTTTAAACTCTCAGGTTCAGAGCACCCTCAGTTGCCCAGGTATTTACCAATTGATATGGAAGTGAACTTCTCTCCACCCCTGAGGACTGCAAATGCACTAAAGCCAGGTGAGATATTCTGGAAATGTTACAATTTTACCCACAGGTCACCCCTCCAGAAATCTCACCTTACAATCTACTGGTTCCCCTTCTTCTGCAATGGTCCTTGGGTGAGAAAACTGGAGCATTGTAACCAGACTAATGACATAATAATAGCAACAGCAATAAAATTATGTTCTCAAGCCAGAGGATTCAGCTAGGTTCAATGTCCCATGCAGATTAGATTAAGTCCATAGCTCCCCTATTACACAGGCAGGCAGTAGCTGAGGGTTCAGAACAGTCATCATGCGGCAGCTGCAGCCAGGGGGCGCATTCAGGCCACAAGGACTGTAGGAGAAAATAACCTTAAGGGTGATAAGATACATATTTTAATTACACCAGCATAGACAAATCTTGTCCATCAGGTAGGATACATGCAAGAGAGTGGTCTTGTGATAAAACAGTGGCAGGAATGGGATCTCGTCCTGGTCTAGTATACCACACTTTCACCGCCCATCTCCCCTCACCCCTCCCATGGGAGTTACAGATGGGTCAACATATAGGGCTATGGGAGGTACATGCACTGGCCATAAAGATAAAACCAAACTTCCCCGCAAGATGCTCTTACCTCCTGGACGTCTCCTGGACGTTTTGGATACACTGCTGTGACGTTTGGGGGCCATTCAGCTGTTACTCCAGGAATACACACGAGGCCAGCTTCCAGGCCTTTCCCCTGAGGTGCCAGAATGGCCAGCCATCTCTGGTCTATGTGGCGAAATGTCCAGGGCCGTGTCCATACAACAGTGTCTCCGGGGCTTAATGCAGTGGGGCTGGCAGCAGGATGTTGCTCTGCTGGCCATATCCTGGCCTCAGTAGCTCTTCTTTGGTTTGGATGTACAGTTGTATAGGAGAGGCAGCAGGTGTGTGAGCATGTCCACAGGGCTCAAAGCTCCTTTATGTGGCTTCTCATTCAAACACTGCAGCACCGTCCGTAGGTGAACTGACCAACCTCGTAGACTATTGGTGTCTGACTTCAGGCCAGATTTCAACAAACCGTTGTACCCCTCTATCATGCCTGCCCAGTAGGATTATATGGTTCATGAAATTTCCACTTTATTCCTAATTGCTGCACCCATTCTTGTAATGCATGTCCAGTAAAGTGGATGCCTTGATCACTTTCAGTCACCTGCGGCTGGACATAGGCTGCAAAGAGACGCTCCAGGCACCTTGTGCAGGAAAAGCAACTAATAGTCTAGGATCCGTGGCCACACAAGTCATGGCATACTGATATCCTTCTGATATGGGCAGAGGCCCAGTACAGTCTATTTGCCTCCTGACAAGGGGTATTGGCCCCCTTACTATTGTCCCATGTTGCTGTGGGACTTGGTGTAAGTCTCTCTTGGAGAACACAAGGCACTCCTTCGGGGCTTTGCTGACTTCTTCAAAGGTCAATGGAAGCCCCACCTACATGTTACATCCCACATTGTCTTGTGCCCCATTAGCAACAAACGCTGGTGCAGCCATTGGGCCACATCAGAGGCAGGCTTTCCTTCTACCCAGTGCACCCGGGCCAGTGTGTCTGCTTCATCATTCCCTGGGGATGCCA
The DNA here is from genome assembly GCA_029783875.1 of Phataginus tricuspis. Lineage (NCBI taxonomy): Eukaryota > Metazoa > Chordata > Mammalia > Pholidota > Manidae > Phataginus > Phataginus tricuspis. Next base: position 42,045,517 of record JAQQAC010007890.1, on the reverse strand, counting down.
AAGGCAAACGGCCAGTCACATGATCTACAGTAACAGTCTTAGTCTGACCAGAGGCCCATAGGTCTTGCCACAAGTCTTGACCCCAAAGGGGCCGGTGACCAACCATCCAGTTGGCATGATACCATGTCGGTAGCCACAGGGTCAAGGCCCGATAGATGGCCCAGCTGTCAGTGCAGACAACTATGGGGGAAGGCACCTGGGCGATCATGAGCCATACTGCCAGCAACTTACCCCACTGACTGCTCGTCCCCTCTCCATCCTCCATCCATATTGTCTCAGTGTTAGGATGGAAAGCCACAGCCCTCCACTTTGGGGGCTGCTCACGACTAGAGCCATCTGTGTACCAAGCATCTTCAGGTATGGGAGCTTTTCCCTCCTGATGAGGAGTCTCAGCTCCCAAGGGCTGAAAAGCAAGTTCTTCCTGCTTTCCACGGTTATAGGTCACTGGCTCCATTAAGCGTTGGAGTTCTCCACTTAAGGGGCTAGTAGAGCGGGTGCTGCACTTCTGTAAATATGTGCCCCATTTGGACAGTGTAGGTGACTGTGCCACGCCACTCTGTGGCCTTTGGGTCCAGTCTCTCACCCACTGTACAGTGGGATAGGTGGTTGTTACCTTGGTTGGAGCTGTTCCAGCAGTGGGCTCTTTAGGCAGCAAGGCATGGTACACAGCAGCCAGTTGCTTCTCTATCAAGGTGTACTGGACCTCTGCTCCTTTCCATAGTTGTGACCAGAACCCAATAGGTTGGCGTGTCTGGTCAAGCCTCTGCCAAAGACCCCATCCATAACCATCTTCAGTTACATGAACATGTAGTTCACAGGGCCTTGATGAGTCCATTACATTCAAGGCCTGTATGGCATTGACTGCCCACTTGGCAGCAGTAAAAGCAGCTGCACATGTCTCATCCCTGTCCCACGTGATGCTTTTTCCTACCAACTGGTATAAGAGCTTCAGAATTTGTGCCAAGTGTGGGTTAAACACTCTCCAGTAGCCCAAAAGACCCAGAAACTCTTGTAATACTGCCACAGTGGTAGGGGTGGGGAAAGCCTGGACCTTGTCTATAACTGCTTCAGGAACAACTTTAGTTTTAACTGACCAGACTACCCCCAAGAATTTTACAGACAAACTAGGTCCTTGAAGCTTGGTGCTGTTCACAGCCCATCCTTTTTCCTGTAGATGTTGCAACAGTCTAGGAACTGCCCCTTCTAAATGGGAAAGAGAATCAGATATGAGCATATCATCAATGTAGTGATACAACCACACTGTTTGTGGTTTCCTCCATGTGGCCAAGTCCTGGGCTACAAGTCCATGACAGGCAATAGGACTGTGGCAATATCCCTGTGGAAGGACAGTGAATGTCCACTGCTGGCCTTCCCATGTGAAGGCAAACAATTCCTGGCTTTCCTGTGCTATGTCAATAGAGAAGAAAGCATTAGCAAGGTCTACTACATAATGATACAGCCCCAGTTCATGGCTGAGGGTGTCTAGAATGTCTGCTATAGTGGGGACAGCAGCATGCAAAGGGGGTGTGACTTTATTCTCTTCCCTATAGTCCATGGTCGTATGCCAGGAGCCATCTGGCCTTTTCACTGGCCACACTGGGAAATTAAAAGGACTAGGAATGGGCTTTATGATGCCCACCCTCTCTAACTCCTGTAGAGTTTCTTCAATTTCCTTGTGCCCCCCAGGCTATTTATACTGCTTAGTATTTGTCACCCGCTGAGGTACAGGCAGAGCTACAGGTGGGTGCTTAGCATGTCCCCTCAGAACTGCCTTTACCACACATACCCTCAGTCTGAACTCACCTGCAGTGGTCTGTAACCACAGGCCCTGCAGGATATCTACCCCCAAAACATATTGAGGGGTGGGAGAAATGTTCACAGTTTACTCCTTTGGGGTAAATGCCCTATCCCCAATGAGATTTGGGTTTTCTTCACTCTAATTGCCTTACCCCCATAGCCATCATCACAACAGGGGTCCCAGGAAAACACTCAGGGTTGCCATGAATCAAAGAACACTCACTCAGCTCCTGTGTCCGCCAGCGCCAGGACATGTTTCAGGCAAATCCTGAATACTGTCTCCTATGAAGTTTTGCAGGGACACAGGTCAGGCATGAGACCTTCACTCTGTTTGCCATGTCCTGGACCTCAGTGGCTGGAACTGCTGCTCTGGCTTTAATTGGTGCCACAGTTCTAACAATATTCTATTGGGCTGCCCATCGAGTTTTTCTTTCTCTACCCCTGCCTTTATCAAATCAACCCACATCTGGGTCCTCGAGATCTTCATGGGGCCTTTTGCACTTCTCATTTCAGTCGGGGCCTGTACTTCCTTCCATGCCCTTATTGTTTCAACCCACCCCCCACCCAGATCTGCTAAAGTACGAGTAGCCTCCCTTATGGGTGCTCTAGGTGGGGGGTAAAAGTATTCACTAGGGACCCAAAGAGAGATGTGGGAGCTGTATGCAGCACCAGGTTTCTCATTCCTACAGTGAACACCTCCTCATCAGGGCCCTGGGGGTCCATATTATAGATGATGTTTTCATACCCAATTCGTGCAGTATCTGTTGGAGCTCGGCATACATTTTCCACCTACTGGCAAAATATGGTCAATCACCCTGATTAGCCCTAACTACCCTGATGGCAGCTGTCAGCCATTCCAGGAGTACCTGATTCCCTGAGGCGTGATGGGTATTTTACAAAGGCTGCCAGAGAAACGGTGAGTTGTCAGGGAAGCCATTCTACTCATCTCAGTACCCTACACAAGAATGTTTTCCTCCTTCCTATCTCAGAGACATAAAAGCCATGTAGCCAGGGATTCTGATGGCCTCTGCCTATAGCAGTCCCTCATGTCCACCAGCTCATCCTGGGTGTAGGGACGGAGCATGGAGGGCTCCCCAACCTGGGGAGGGGGCTGCTCTTCCCCCTGAAGAACCTGTGGTTGTTTCGTTTTTATTTTCTTAATTACAGCCGGTTGGGCCTTTAAAACAGGAGAAGATGGTACCTCCAGCGGTGGCCAGGGTAGCAGATCTGCCAGTGGTCCCGCCTCCTCCTCTTCTCCCTCGGGCTCCTCCACCAATGGCTCCTCCTCCATCGTTTCTGGCACTGAAGGCACTGCTCTTTCCTCCCCCTCCCCCTCCCCCAAGGCCTCCTGCAACTTGGCTTTTCCTGCCGTCTCCCTCCTTGTTGCTGCTAAGGAATCTTCTAGGAGCGTGACCTGCCTTTTCAGTAACTGTCTCTCTTCTTTAACAGCATCCCATAGGTTATTGCCCAGCTCCTCCAAGAGATGCTGGAGTGGGTCTCCTGCCTAAATCTCTCTCTCTCCTCTCCAACCCTCTCAATAATCCTTTCTCCTGTATAACATTTTCCACTATCTCGATGAAAAGAGACCCTACAATGCCAGCCGCTACACGACCCCCTAAGGTCTCCAAGCAGTCTTCCAACTCACGGAGGGCTAATGCAGCTTCCGGTGTTTCCACCCTTCCCCAGTTCTGGGGAAGGCCCCACCCCTCTAGGAGGTACTTTACCCTAGACCAATTCCCTACTAGGGGTTCCCAACTTGGAAGGCCCACAGCTGGGGGGATAGTAACAGGTGAAGCGGCCCCCTCTGCCGCTGCATCCGCTGGGGCCTCCCCACCATCCACAGGAGCAGCCCTCCCAAAGGTCGCACCCATTATGACAGATTTCGGGTTCAGAGGCACCCTGCTGGCTGCTGCCAGCTGTAAATCCGGGGACAGGAAATCCCGAGATAAAATACCTTTAAAATAAAAAAAACCTGTTTTATTGCTTACAAACTGCAGTCCAGGGCCTTCTTTTTCCCGTGTCCCTGAAGAAGCCAGCAAACAAGCCAGCCTCCTCCCCATAACCACTCAGGGTCAGACAAGCCCTCCATTGCCCAGATTGTTACCCACTGACCTGGAGATGAACTTCTGTCCACCCCTGAGGATATGTAAATATACTAAAGCAGGGGAGATACTCTGGAAATGTTACCATTTTATCCACAGGCATTGTGTATTTTCCTCGGTTCCTGTCCCTGCTACGACAAAGAAATGAAGGGTAGAGACACAGTAGTGAAGCAGAGTAAAAGTTTTATTTAAGGTTACTTAAAGACTGTGGGTAAAATTGTAATATTTCCACAATATCTCTCCTGGCTTTAGTACATCTGCATATCAATAGGCGTTCAGAGGTGGAAAGAAGTATGGCTTTAGTGCATTTGCGTCATTCCTCGGGGGTGGAGAGAAGTGCATCTCCATATCGATGGGTAATTACTTTAGGGCTTATCTGTACCTGTGAGGTGAGGGCGTGGCTGGGTTTTGCCTTCTGCTGGAGCTGGAAAGGGTGAAATGGCCCTGGACTACAGTTTGTACACAATAAGCATTTTAAACTTTATTTCTCCCTTTGACTGATTGCAGTTTTTAGAGGTATTTTGCCCGTGATTTTCTCTCCTCAGACTTGAAAAGAGAGAAAAAGTGCAGCAGGCAACGCCTCGGCGAGGAGAGGCGCCCTGAAAGTTTGGAGAGAGAAAGTTTAAGATTAAAAGGTTACGCACTTAGGAAGTGTGGGCGACCACAGAGAGAGGAGCGCCCTGAAAGGTTGGAGAGAAAGAGTTTAAGATTAAAGGGTTACACACTTAGGAAGTGTGGGTGTCCTCAGAGAGAGGAGCGCCCTGAAAGGTTGGGGGTTCCTCTTTTAAGAATTTTTGAGGAATACGACAAAGGGCTAGGGTGTTGGCTTGTTAAGTGGTCTCAAGTATCTTTGATGAGACATTAAGTTTCTTATCAGTCCTCTAGGTAATTCTGCAAACTTAGCCTAACACAAGAAATGTACTGCTCTGGTTCCCTCCCAGGATAGCAGCTTCCTGGTCTGGGAGCATATCAGTCAAGACTGTCTGCCCTTCCTTCAAGGTGGGCAGAGTTATTTGTTTGCTAAAGATTATCTTAAGAATCTTTCTTCTTAAACTTCCTGGGTTTTTTTTCAAAATGCAGTTTTGGCTTTAAGGTGTGATCTCCCTGTCTTTATTATACTGTTTACAGGTGCGTCTTGTAGCGGGGTAGAGTAAATCTTCCAATGGTCTAATTGACACAATGAAGACCTGGCGTGTGCTCAGATACTTTTCCTTATCTGAGGAATATTCAAACATTCAAGGCCACGTTGCTCTTGACTCTTTTGAGATTTAACTCGTTTCATTTACTCTGAGTCTTTTCTGAATTCTAGTTTTAAGCGGTTAACTGAGTCCTTTCTAAGGGGCTTTACTGACTTTGTTCTCTTTCCACCCCGCTCATATATATTTTCCTGACTAACATACTTACTATTTGTTTCAGTTTTTCAAACTGTAAAGAAAATTTGTGTGTGTTTGTGTAATTTGTTGATGATATTCCTAAAAGAATATGTCAAAACTGTCACTTTCTGTTGATTGAGATTACATACAAATCCTTGGAACTTTTCCGGAGTTCATCTTAGAACAATGTTTTATCCTGTGTGTTTATCATTCTCCAGAATCTGAGGTACGGAAGAAAAATTATACTACCAGATGGGCAAACATATGCGGGGTGAATGATCGGGCATCACTGATGACATAACCAGGGCTTTCTTGATGGTCCTAATTCAGGAATGCTTGTTTTTATGATTTGGGGGTTGGGATGGAAGCAGCAGAAGGGTACTATAAGTGTTAATGCCAAGGTTATTTTCAAAATATGATTTGACTGTGATATTTAATTATAAGAGGATGTTGATACACCAAGACAAATTTTCCCATGTGGCTGCAGAAACTAGCCCTACCATACTGTGTAGTCCTGTCCTTTCAGTATGTCTGGCATTCAGAGGAACTGGGTATAAAGCAGGCCACTTCAGTCCCATGGAGCTGTTCTGTCAGTATAAGTACCACAAGAACAGCTCTATCACATTACTTCAGTTTAAGTTTGTCCCATGGTATGGACCTTCATAGTACAATTACAGTCAATTAATGCATTACTTCCACAGTATGTCTAGGAGTTCAGACACTGGCATTATTAGTCACTTACTGGTAATCAAAATTTGACGTCTCAAAGAGTTGCCTTTGGTGCTTTTTAAAATCTTGATACCTTCAGCATCACATCAACCCCTCTACCCCTCAGACACACACACACACACACGCAGACACGCACACACACAACAGTTAGGGTGCAGTAGTCTAGAGTCGTCATGTGATTCTGTTGTGTTCCAGAGGTTGACAATTAGTAACCTGTGTAACCCCGAGACCCTTGATGTGCCTGGTTTCCATTTTCTCTTATATAAAATCGTAAGGATGATAGTGTCTGCCAGTGGCACTTACAATCTAGCCTTGATTGGGACATTATTTTCTAATGTGCTCTGGGATTTAACTTTTTTGTCATTTTACTAACTTTTTATCATTTAGTTAGTTTGTGAATTCAGATAAAATGCCTGCACATACACATTTCATTGTGTATGAGTGAGAGTGAGTGAATATATTGTTTAGTCAGCAAAATATGAATTTTACTATTGCTATTTACCTCTTCCCCTTCTGGAAATGTGGGAGATCTTGATCTTATTTACAAGTCACATTGCCAATAGCACTTTCTGGTGTTCAAGTTTCATTGCCTTCATGGTCAATAAATTGAGACCAACAGTTACATAGTTTTATGGTTATAGAATTTTGGGCCATTTCTTATACAACTTGTTGTGTAATGCTTGTTGTGACTTTTTTTAAAATTACAATATTAATTGTTTCCTGTGTCATAGAATGATTTTGGTAAGCCATCCATGGCTATTTCTATTGGGGAAAGAAAAACACTTCACAGATCTATTGGCTAGCGTTTAGTAAAAACGCTTATCGTAAAATTTAGTCAAGTTACTCTACCTTTAAAAAGGGATTGGAAATTTTAATCTTAAATAAGATACTAGGGCTTTTATCCCTGATTATTATTTTAAGCGTGCACTGGAGGTCATGAATTATGCCTTGCTAGGTATCTAAGCAAAAATTATTTTAAGTGTTCTATTTTTCCCAGTTGAAATAAGAGGTAGAAAGATATTTGAGAGGGAGTTCTTACTCCTGATGAAATGGTTTACTGTCTTAGTCTCACTTGTGACACTTTATTGCACTCTTTACATTATGCAAAGGTGGTGACATATTGTGCAGAGCTATGTGAGGGCTTTCATGTAAGCTTGAATTTAATGGCCTCATTTCTTTCCCCACCCGTCACCTTTTTTCTTCCCTGTTGTTCTATTCAATCCTGTGCCATTATGGATGATTAGGTATTAAGATTAAGTGGAATTATAATAAGCTAATTACTAAATACCCACACCCAAACTGTGAACTGAATTGAGGTACGAAGAAAGTAGAAGTAAGTACCCTGTAGTGAAAAATGTAATCACCCATGGTGGCTGTGTTGAGGTGGGGTGTAGAACACAGACACAGCCTCATCCCAGTGTGTCTGGCTTTTTAAACATGCATATGCATAGACATGTACATATGAAATGTCTGAATCTAACTGTACAAAGCAGCTTTAGTCTTATTTAAGACACCTCCTTTGAGGTTTCCTGGGGGTTGATCAGTAAATACCTCCAGATACATTATTGTTTGCTGCCTTTGTGGGAAAACTATTTCTTGGACTAGCTTCTAGGAGACTGCTGAGATTTGCCTAGAGAATTTCAGAGCCTACACCATTCGTTTCTAGAAGAATGTGCTGAAAATTAGGATAAAAAATGTTTTTTATATAGGGAGCCAACTAACTGGCACAGAGGTGGGATATTAACTCCCTGTTAACAGATTTTTTTCCAGCGGTACTTACGGATAAGAAACATTTACAGGATGCAGATCAATGTCTTTTTCTTTGATCTCATCCTTTTGACAAATAAATGGCATTGCTTTTCCTTTTACCATAAACACTTTGAAAGACAGATTATTATCATTAATTTAGCTAATTTTAGGACAACCTAAAACAAATTAAAAACCGCCTTGTTTATCCTTCTGGTTAGTTGCACGTTGAGTGTAGTGTTCCCCATCATTTTTTTGTACAAATTAACTAACAATGGGAAGTAAATGTGTGAGGATATTTTGAGGTCATGATAAGCCAAAGTGATTGCATGTCACATGAATATTTTTGAATGAAGGTAATGGTATCTTTTTTTAGAAAAGCAATTGAAGTTGATTCTTTTTATTTGAAATGTGTCCATAATCAACCTAGTCTCCCTTTTGTGACCTGCCCTACATTTTGTAAGGTTGACTTATACTTGTTTATAGGACTGTCTATGTGACCTCGGTGTCTACATTTTTGGTGTCAATTTCTGGACATCTCTAGCAATTAATTAAGGAGTGAACATTTATTAATCTGTTATACTAATCTAGCACTGAACATTTATTAATTTGTTATACTAATATATTCCTTTCTAAATAACCACTCTTTCTAAAGAAGTTGAAGCTTTTATAATCATGTGATTTTTCTTTTGTTACCAGGCAAAGGTTTTTAACATCTCATAAGGTGTTTTGTTTTTAAAACATTTTTTTTTCTCAAGTAATATCGGCCCTCAGGTCATCACTGGAGGATATGTGCTTGTTTGTACTGGATAGGAGGAATATGACAGACTCTGAAAGACTCATCTCAAGATAAAATCTTGGTGAAATGAGAAGTCATGTGCAGATGTGGATATTTAGTCTCCATCTGGTCTGTTGGAATCTGCAGTTTGGCCCTTAGATGCACTTGCTTCAGTTTCTGGATGTTTCTGACGCTCTATCCTCTACCCAAACTCTTTTAGTCTTCACCTTAGAGTGTTATTTTAAGGATGTACGTCTTAAAAAGCTGCACTTGTATTGGTATACATCAGTGTGAATATATAGTTTACATTACGTAGTTAAAAATTCAAGGAATTGTACTCCTTATTAAGCTGTGTCAAACCTGGTTCTTGCAGATGGTCGTAGAAACTGACAAGTGTGGCATCTCCATGAAAATGGCGTCACCCGAGGACGTGAGTGAAGTGCTGGCTCACATCGGCACCTGCCTGCGGAAGATTTTTCCTGGCCTCTCTCCAGTGTGAGTTCCCCTGGGGAAGGGTGAGGAGAGCAGACAACCTGTTCTTCCTCAAAATGGCAAATGAGAGCACGCCTTCTCCTTGTCCCTTCACTTAGTTCCATTCCCATACTTCCTTTTTCTCTTAAGCAGTGAGTATCAAACCCTTTGTTTTATGTCTGATTTTCTAATAGAGCTGGACCTTACTCTTTACTTGAAAGAGCTTAAGTGAGAAGGGATTTGGCAATCCTTTAACCTCTACTCATAAAACTAAAACAGGAACCTTTTAAATATACCTTGAGATTTACTCCAGTGTGAATTTTACTCACAGCCATTAGCGAATGTCGGGGCTGCAGGCTTTGTATAAGGGCGTCAAGGATAGTATTAATGAAGAGTCAGAGTGCTTTCTTCTCCTTTTTTCTTTCTGTTTAATAGGAGGAAACTTTAAAAAAAGAAAACATAAAATTAGCCTCTTTCATTTTCTTAGTTTTCTGTAATATATGTCAGGGATATTAGTACATTTTGTCTGGACATGCCCTCGCATTTTTTTGTTAAGCATTTTTCATCAGGATTATGTGCTTGGGTAACAAGAGTTTGTGCTGAGGGAGTATGGATTGCATAAAGGGGGAGTCAGATTTGCTGAGGTGAAAAGGCAGAGAGGTCTTTGTGTCAGACAGATCCCGAAAATCATAGTTCATAGAATACCTTTCTGCTGGAGAGAGGTGATACATAGATTTTAAAAAATCCCTCTCCTACTGCTCTCCCTGCAAGCTGAGGAGGCTATGAAGCCTCACATAGACATGTCTAAGATGTGTTCCTTGCTTGGTGGGAGTGGGAGGGGAATTTGGGGGACAGTTGTCCTCTGTGGAACGTGTCTCTACAACGCTCTGCCTGTAATTAAGAGGCAAAGCAGCTTTAAGTCTCTCGAATCCTTTGGGTGACTGAAAGTGGCTCAGTGGGAACAGGCGCTCGACGTCTCTGATTTTTCGAGACATGCTTGGTGCTTTTCGCAGCTTCCCACTGGGCTCCCTCTTTTCTTCACACACCAGAACGGAGGGGCTGGTTCTGTTCTTTCTGGTTGGTCACCTAGGGCTTTCGTCTTTCTGAAGCTTAACTCTCCTTTCGCTCTGCTAGGTAGCTGGTCGCTGAGGGAGCTAAGTGTCCCCTGGTCTCATTCTAATGGAGGGGCTGCCTGCTGATTCCTGCCTGCCTAGAATATCCAGATATGACGGGTCTTAAAGGCAAGCTCTTGCTGGTCTCTAGTCATACACACACTCTTGTGTGTCTAGAAGAGACGTGTGGGCAGCAAGGGTTGGTAGGATGAGGTGAGGGGTGACTCAGGAGTGGCATTGGGGAAACACCCAGAACTAAAACATTCTTAGGAATGGTTTCTATATCATTCTTAAAGCCACCGTAGAACTCTCTGGGGGTAATCATGAATTAGCAATAACTACAATGCATTTCCCTCAAACTACGTTTTAGTAATGTGGCTTTATACAGGGGCTTCCTGATAATGTCCTTACTTTCATTCCAAATTTACACAGATGGAATAAGAAAATTATTAAGCATGGCTTTATTTATTATTTAGCAAGGTCTTATGAGATCCTCAGAGCAATATTTAGAATCTCTATTTTCTTTAAAATGCAGCTCTATTTGTTTAGTTGGTAGAATTTTGAGGGAATTACCACTTTTATTTTTGGTTTGGATTCTTCTGTTTTTTTCTTCCCAGAGAAATTTGTATAAAAAAAGTGTTTTCTCTTTTATCTTCCACTTCTTGTTAAAATGTTCAGGCAATAAATATTAAACAACAAATATTAAATAGCTCTATTTCTAGAGAGGTAGTTATTATACTACATATATGTTTGTGTCTAAATCCATGACCTCCACCTTACCCTGATCTTCCGTTTCTAGGTGTCTCCCGGCTGCTTGTTGGACGTCTCCATAAGGGGGTCCCCAAGCACTTCACACTTAGTGTGTCCCAAACTGAACTCCATACTTTCCTCCCTAGAACCTTCCCTTATCTGATCTTCTCTCTCTACTAGTGGCTTCATCATTTACCCAGTGTCCCACGTTAAAAGCTGAGCCACTTTGATGGCTTGTTCCTTATTTGCGTGCATCCACAGATGCTTGAGGTTAGGTGTCACCACAGTTGAGGCGGTAGGTAGGTGGCTGGGTATAAGTGGGAGGTGAATGAGTGCAGGCTGGCTGTCCAGAGGAGATGTACCTGAAAACGACGGGGAGACTTTAGAGGAGAGGGCAGGGAAAGGAGAGGCAGTCCAAATGAAGATACTGATGTGGAAAAGGCGCAGATTATAGTTTAGAAATGATTTGGCAGAGAATTTAGGTAACCTAAATGTATTTGACTTTCATTTCTCTTTATGACCTAACAAGCACAGTTAGCTTGTCAAAATAAAGTCTTACTATTTTGTGACTTGCATGTTCTGCTTTTACTGCTTAAGTTCCTTAGATTGTATTACAGGAATTTGGCTGGGAAAATGTATAATTATATGGTGTTGGTTATTGTGACTTTAGGGTGAAGAAATGTGTAACTGTGTCCTTTCTTAGGCATTCCTGGGATGCCTTAAGTCAAAGCTGTCAGCACAGGAAAGATTTCCTTTATATAGATAATACAGAACATGCAGAATGTCCCTCATCACGCTCTGTGTCCCACTCATAATAAGCTGAAGACTGTGAAACTATTCGAAATCCTCAAGCACTGTTCGCATCATCTGTCACGTCAGATACATCCCCTGAGCCTGTCCTGGCCCTTTGGTCCTCAGCCCCCATCCCCTTCCTTGCTGAGGGCACCCCCGGTAGGGGACCCATCAGCAGGAGGGTCAGGAGGACAAACAGCCAGGGCGGCCGTCAGTTCAGATAATCGTTCTTGAGGAGTCTAAGTTTGGCTGTATATGAATGAAATGATACCTGCAAAGACCTGAATTTCTGGTTTTACTCATATATAATTTTGAAAATAACCTCCATGACCAAAATAAAAAAATAATAATATTACATATCTATAAAATATAAATCAGTCCACTTGACTATAGTCAAGCGAATGCAAGTAGGAAAAAATAAAGGATTTTAATTAATGATTCACTCCAGTATCTTGTTTTCACATCCCCTCTACATGTATATGTTCGGATGCTTATCTCTTCCTCTCTTCTTCGCTTTACAAAATGATATGTTTCCCTCTCATTCAATAAGGCAAGTTTATTTCAAAATATAGAGAAAATTTAAAGATTAAAGAAGGAAATCTACAATTTATTTATTATAAAACAGATCACTGTTAGCATTGTTTTGTTAACATTCTCATCTTTGCTGTGCAATGTTGTTACGGGAGCCTCACCTCGAGGACAATGGCAGTGAGGGGGGAACCTCAGGGGTATTTGTAGCCTAAGTGTAATTTAGTCTGTTTTCATAGAGCTGTTTGCAATGGTATTTCTCTTCAGGAAACTGTTTTGTGTTACGGCCGTCAGCTTTTCTAATATTAAGAACCGTGGCTATTCTCCAAAACCAAGCCTAGTTTTTTTTACATTAATTTAAGTTACTAGAACAAGTTAGAATTAATTTAGAAACTGTTCACTCAAGAAATTTCTCAGACATACACAGATACGCAAAATGTGTCCTGTCCTCTCGTCTGTAGTCTAAAAGTGGTAAGAAGGTTCCAGGAACAGTAGAATGAAGAGAGTGAAACACCCTCAGATTTCAGGGAGGGGAGAGTCACATTTAACTTGGGAAGTCAAGAAAGTAATCTCCGGCTGTGTTTGTTTTCCCTTTTTCTTTTGAGAGGAGGGCCTTTGTCAGTTGTGGGCCCGGGAGAGTTGGGTGGGGAAATAGTGAAGGCTGAAGCCTGGAAATGGAGGGGGTGCCGGCAGGGCAGGTTTAACTTGCCCTCTGGAGACAGGGTCCAGCCGCAGTGGTGGGAATCGGGAGCCTGCAGATGCCACTGTCAGGTAAAGGTGAGGTGCAGCTGGAGAGGGCCTGAATGAAGGCTTCAAGGATAGGCACTGGAGCCAGTGAAGGCTTTGCAGCCGCAGAATACAGTGACAGAGCCCTGAAGGGAGAGTCAGGCCTGCAGTGCTGCCTGTGAGCCGCGTGCAGGAGCCTTCAGGTGGCGCTGGAGAATGTCAGGCGGTCGCATTAGGGGCTGAGACTGTAGGTGAGGTGCCTCTGTGCCCTCGTCTGTGAAATGGGGATAATGACATTAATGGGATTTGTGAGGATGAAAGTAACTCGTGTAAACTGCTTAAACAGTGCTGCAGAAGGTTTAGCTGTATAGGGTGTCACAGTCAGTTACCGGAAACACTGGACTGAAAGTCTGCACTCTGGGAAAGGAACTGATGACATTTGTAGGGAATTTCTCTAAGATTGATGATTCCTTTATTATTACATGTTTATATGTAAGTTCATTGCATTTCTCTAATTTGCTTTTTGTCATTGCTAAATGTGACTAATCACACCCAATGTAGGTGACAGAATAGGAACCTTTAACATGATTTTTTTCTTAGGCTTTCAACATACTTGATTATTCTTTCATGTATGTGACATATTTGAAAGCTTAGTGTTGGTATGCTAGGCCAGCGTTTTTTTCCTACAATAATAAAAATGACACTGTAAATCCCTTTATGAAGCTAAAGCCAATTGAAGTATGAAAAGGTGAGGTTATTTTGAATTGGCAAAATAGGAGTTTATATGTAAACAAAAGAAAGGTGTTTTATAGGCCCTGGTAATCCCTTCACTTTTCTAAAGGTGGGGTTTTGTTATGGTGTGGTTTGCATCCAAAGAACAAGTACTATTGTGGAGATAGTTGCCAGATTATACAGGATGAGCTTTAGAATTAAATTTTAAGTCAGTTAACTGAAGTGGATTAAAAAATTTCCAGATTTTTTTCAGATCGACAGTTTAAGCATGAGATGTGCAGAGAGCTGGTGTGCTTGTCATCTAGTTCACTCTTCTTTGTCACATATAAGTTTTCTGAGTCTTGTGTAAATTAAATACACATCATATAAGTGTAGGTGACCCAACTCTATAGTGTTGCCTGTGCGTGGCAGGCCTTGCATGTCTGTTTTTTAGAATTGTGGTTTACCTGTTACGGCATTTATTCGGACGGCAAATCCTTGGTCTGTACATCCGTCTGTCTCTGTGACACACCCTCTGTCTGTGTGTGTGTGTGCAAGCTGGTCCCTGTGGTACATACACAGATGGGCTCTTTGCTGTTATTTAGCTACAGGCGAAAACAACTTTTTGCTTTCACTTATGGTTTCTGTGCATAGTTTTAGAATATATGAGAAACAGTAGCTGTCTTCTAGAAGGTTAGTTCTTATAACTGTGTCTCTTATGTAAATAAATGCGCTTGTTTCATGAGACTCCTTTAGTTCCTGAAATGTGTTTTTTTAGTTCCTTAAAAAAGAAAGATGAGCACTGTTACGGAAATGGAGCTGCTTGGAAAAGCTCAAATTGCTTCCTTTGAAGAGTGGTTTTGAAGGTTAGGGAAAATGGCAAGGGTCCCCTCCTCACAGCAGGGCCCTGCTACACAGACATCTACTGGCTGCCACTTCCTCACTCTCCAGTGATTCCCCTGAACCCTGAGTGTGGATGCCCAGTGTTGTGTTGGGAGGAAAACTGAGGCTCTGCCATGAGGATTAGTTTCTCTCTCCCTATAATCCTAACCTTCCTATTAGTCCTGCCAGCATCCTGCCAAAGGCGTTTTGCCTGCCTTTCTTCCTGCTTCTGACTAGCTTGACTTCATTCTCTGTGTCACTGCAACCGCATGCCCTACAGTTCTGCTGAAATAAAGCAAGACTTTTAGAAGAGAAATGTGACATCAGATGAAGTCAGGCATAAGTCCAGCTTGGTGTCTCCAAGGTTTACTTAGTTTAGCGGTGTAAATGCTTGGGCCTGCTTCTGACAACTCTTTCTTTGCACAGTATCTGGCTTTGCTGTCTTGTAGCCAACAGATATTGCCAGTAACATACCAGAGTGATGGTTCTGAACCAGGATGAACCATTCCAAATTGCTAGATTTTGTAATACCACTTTCATTGTGAATATCTTCTTAAACCCACAGCCACCCCAAATTAAAGATTTTTAGGATAATGTATTTCCAGGTAGAGAAAAATCATGCTATACTTACAGATCTCATGCATTTACATAAGAATTTGAAGGAATCAATGACATGTGACATCAGTTGGTTCTACCTGAGATGCTTCAGTCATAAAAATTGCAAAGAAGTAGGAATATTTTCAATGCTTGCGGAATGTTTGTATTTAATGCTTTGTTGTATATTTGAGCATTTGTGTAGGAGTGGAACAAGCCAACCAGGCAACTTGTAAGGCTCTGTAGCACATTTTATCTGGAATCCATCCAATCAGAAAATGAAAATAACTGGAAACATTTTCTTCTAATACTCTACAGGGTGATTGAAATTCATAATGACAACTGAAAGCATTGTATATAGCAGAAGTGCTTTTGAATCATTAAAGAAAGATGAAAATATGTTCAATATGTCTTAGTGGGCTTATTTCACCACTTTGCACCCAGGTCCTGTCATGGTCCTGGGTGATCCTGACCCACTAGCACCCTTCCTCACAGCCCATGACCTCTTCACCCCCTCCTCACTTTACGCCTGATGGCTGCACCCTGGATCTTTTCATCTCCTGAAACAGCTTCCCCTGGGCTGAAAGCAGTTAGTCATTCCTCTCTGGCTACTGCTTCGAGGCCTTTCACTCTCTCCTTTGGAAGTACCAGTACTTTGTTAGGGACTCCAGGCCGTGGATCCCTTGGCTTTTCCCTCTCCTGCCACCTGCTTCCTGCCTTCCTTTCCTTTCCTGACCCCTCAGCCAGAGTGCGCATTATTCCACTAGGCCCTGTCAATATCCTCAGCTTTTTTTGTCTCCACTGTTTTTCTGGCTCACCTACCTGGAAAACCTGCTTCTGCACAGCAAGCCAGATGCCCCTTCCTCCACATGTTTGGGCTGCTGAGAGCTGCAGGAGAAAATCCCTCAGCTCTTCAGCCTGGTGCCACCCCAATTCATGACCTTCACTCTCACTGGGCTCTTTACAGTCCCAGGACTTCTTTTTAACTTCTCAAGTTATTCAGCTCTTTATTTCCAAAGTTCCCCCACCCCACATCCCTGTCTAATCGTCTCATACCCCCTGTTTAGTCTTTCCTTGCTCCTCATTGCCCTGAGAATAAAATTCAGACCCCTTAACTTGACCTTTAAGGCTCTCCGTGACCTGGTCCCTCTGTCATCCCCCTCTCTCCCTAACACTTTGTTTGCTAACTGCTCTGAATTATATTCAGTTTCTGGTAAGCACAGCCTTTTCACCTCCATGAACTTATTGTTCCTTTATCTGAAACACTTTCCCCAGCTCCTGGTTTACATTTCCTCCCCTCCTGCTTCACCTGATTAATTCTTTTTTCTTCCTTCAGGTCTTAGCATAGATATATTATGTGCAGAAGAGCATTTCCAAACTTTCCACTCTCCACTGCGCTCCCCCAGTCAGGGAATAAGTACCCTCCCTGTGCTCCCCTTCCAGCCTGTGCGTCCCAGGTAGGGTGCTTCTCTTCCCACAGTGCCCGTTTGCGTGTCTAGCCCTCACAGCAGACTGCTCGCTCGGCGAGGGCAGGGATGCTCTCTGTTCTCTTCATCCAATAAAAACCATTCAGTAAAACTTTTGGGTGAATTAATGGATTTCCAAAATCATTAAATGGTGACTAAGTGATAACTGCAATAGCATCAGCAAACACTGAGACTCTTTGGTGCACCAGTGATTGTACAAGAAACTTCACAGGCATTAACGACTTTCTTTCTTGCAGTTTCCCAATGCAGTAGAGCCTCTGATTTTACCAGTTCTGTGAATAACAAAACCTTAGGGATGGTTGGCTGTGCTTTTAGCCACCACTTTATCCTACTTTTCTGTATGTGAGGGCAGGGATGTTGTTAGGTTCTTAGGATGACAGTATGGAGGGTGTATGTGTGGGGGGTGCTGGACATGCTTTCTGCTCCAGAGGAGTCGTAGCCCAGGGGAAGAGAGAGTAAAAGAAATAGCTCTTCGAATATGAAATGCACAGTTTCTTGATGGATGTCTGTGTGGTACTAAGGAAGGACAGAGGAGATTTGTATTTTCATTTTTTGAAGATTAGTAATTTATATTTAGTATGCACATAATCTAATAATTCATTAACTAGAACACTCTGTTTTCTAACTATTCTAATAAAACTTAAATGTTATAAAATGACTAACATGGAGATATTTACATTGCTAGATATGCTTAGCTTACAAAGGGAAATTAAATAAAAGGGTTTATTATTAAGTTTCTGTCGATTTCCAGCTTCCAGATGCTCAAAAATTGGAACTATATTTACCAAAATTGAAGTGACATCTATCTTTGTTTAAGAAAAAAGGCATATCACAAAATAGATTTCTATGCAGTTCAAAATTTATTGTTGTTATTGATCTTGCAGGAGAATCATGAAAAAAGTCTCCATGGAGCCATCTGAGCGACTGGCCAGCCTCCAGGCTCTGTGGGACAGCCAGGCTGTGGCTGAGCAGGGCCCCTGTGGTGAGCATGCATTTTAAAACCAAAATGTAAATGGCTGCAGGAATGTCCCTCTGCCAGGAAGTTAAGTCTATTCCTAGCATGCTACTGTAAAGGTACAATTAGTTTTAAGGTGTAATTAGCACTGCATAGACTTTAGTTTTGTGGGCAAAAATCCTATATTTAACCTATATTGCAGCCTGCTATGTACTTACTATAGAAGAGAGAGGAGAATCTTTGCTGTTTGTGGAAACAGAAAGAATAATCAGCATTGTCAACCTTGGCCATATTTTTAAGCTTTAAAATTTTAGCTTAAAAATCATTTAGACAAAAACCTGTTATATTTTGTTGTGTATTTCAGGTGGATTTTCTCAGATGTATGCCTGTGTTTGTGACTGGCTTGGATTTTCATACAGGGAAGAAGTACAATGGGTAAGTGAATCTGTGAGCATGCATTTCTGAACACACACACACACACACACACACACACACACACACACGCAGTCACTTTCTTTCTCTCTCATTACTGGAGAATATTCCAGTATTTGACTGGCTTATTTGTCTTCATTTTCCCCTACTACTCATTTTTTCTTAATATCTTCTTTCCTCAGGTTACAAAAAAATCTGCCTATATCACTATCTAATTCTCTTTGCATCTCTCTTGCTTCCCTGGTCATCTACATGTACTATTGGCATGACTGAATTATATTTCAAATAGGATGTGGATACAATTTATCTGACACAAGATACCAAAGAACTGAATTTACAAGACTTCAGTCATCTTGACCACAGGTAAGCTACGTGGTTGGTTCTTTCCTCTCTGCTCCTAAATTTGGCCTCAGAGCTTCACTTCTCTGCTGGTACTCATGGATGCACATTATCTTCAGAGAATTCTCTTACAGAGGAATCAGGAGAATCTAAGAATCTCTGGGTTTTCCCATTAAATTAATATTTGTAAATGTGTTCATCCCTCTGAATAGTTTGGGATGGGGTACAGGTGTGGTGTGTCCCCCAGATCTAGAGTTCATACTTGGACACTGTGGAAGTAGTGTCATTCTTACACCAGCCTCCAGTACCCTAATTAATCTACCCTGTATATAAAATACAGTACTGTTTTGCCTAACTGCCATTTAGAAGATTTTCTAGGAGGAAATTTTGTGTTGAAATCCTAACAAATATCTTTTAGTTTTACAATTTCTTTATGAATTGGGGATTGCTAGGGTAGATGTGCATATGTTGGTGGAAATCAGTGTGCTAATATTTGCCTTACGACAGTGATAATAAAACTATGATACCTGTTATAAGTTATTTGAGAGACTTTTAGGTTCTAAGATCTTGACTTTAATATATTTAGGGCTGTGGGTCGTGTGATCAGGCCCCAGAGGAAAAGCTTCATTCAGTCCTCCTTTTTTCTGCGCAAGGGCAGACCCATTTCACGGTTATTTTGCTCCCTGACAAAGTTGAGCTCTACCGCTGGCCCGGTATAGCATATACTGTGTTTCTGCTAATTTATCCTGGCCTATCCCAGTCTCAGCACTGGAGATGCTGCCACTTACTTCAGGTGGGCAGATATTAGCCCTCCTACAATGAGCCCCCACCCAAGACCTCTTTTCCCTCTGCTTGGCACTGCGAGAGAGAAATTTGGGATTCTACCTTTTATGTCATTTGGACAATTGGAATTGCAGAGAGGACTGTTCCCTCTTCATATCACCAGCATCTTGTCCTGAAAAGTACCATTTCAAGTTATTTTTCCACCTACCTGGCAGGAAATCCAGAGTGCGGTCCCAGTAGAGTTCTAGCCAACTGAATTGAGCAAAGAAAAAATAGGCGAGGTGGGTACAGCTCCTCCCCGCACAGCGCAGGTCTGTGGAGGGTACCGAGGCAGCCTCAGCTGGGTCTAAGCTTGGGGCAGAAGTGTATAAGCCCCTGGGCCTCACGCTTGGATCTGCTTCCCTTCTGTGGTTGCAGGCAGTTTTCTTCTGCTTAGAGCCCTTTTCCTTCTTCCGATTTACATGGGAACTTCATACTCACATGTAGAGATGTGATTTCCTGTGTAGCTCATGAAAAAGTGAACTGAAAAACAAAAGGGGAAAATATTTCACTTTGTAAGTATTTTCCAATAAAACCAGAAAATTGCATGTAGAATAAAATAGGAGTGGGTAGGCCTACAGTGTCAGGTCTCAATGTTTTTGGCCCCAGAAACCCTTTACATTCTTAAAAATGATGTGCTTTTGTCATGTGGATTGTCTTTTGGTATTTATCATACTAGAAATTACAACTACAATTGAAAATTTATTAATTCCTTTAAAAGTAATGTTAATAAACCTATTATATGCCAACTAGACACCATTTTTACTAAAAATATTTCCCAAAACAAAAATGTCAGCAAGAAGAATAGCATCTGTTTACCTTGTGTAGATCTTTTTAATTTCTGACTTGATAGAAGACAGCTGATTCTCATATATGCTTCTACATTTATCCTATTATGATAGGTTGTTTTGACTGAAGTATGTAAAGAAAATGCAATCTTTAGCATATGTGAGTTAGAAAAAGAACTACTTTTAATAAACTTTTCACATAATTACAGATATTTTTTGCTACTTCACCACAACTCAACAAGTGATGATAGTTCTTAAAGATCGGCTACTGTGTGAGATCTGAGACCCTATCAATGAACTCTTTTGTATTTTGTTTCATTAAAATCCATTTGATCTTATACTTTGAATACTCTTACCTGTAGGTGATTTTGTAGCATCCTGCATTGGTCATTTAAAAAATATTGGTTCACTGACTTAGGGATAGTATCCAATATTTTGCTGTTGTACAATGGGGTAAGAAAAAGAGGATATCTGTTAAGTATCACAACCAATCTAATTTAAAAAATCTTTATGTATGACAAAGCTGTCAAGCTCATTGTGGCAGATAAAGGTTCCCCAGAATTCAGTTTAGGCTTTAAAGATATAATTTTACTATTGAAGAAAAGTACTATCGGGTGATTTCCTTGAAAGAGCTAACTTGCTGCATTTCTGAGAAAATATCTGCTAAATCCCAAGTCTGAATAACCATGCTTAGTGTGCCACTTTTTCGTGGTGTTACATGAGAAAAGGGAGGTAGTTCTGCTTAAACTCTATCACAGAAGTACTTTGCATGAGACAGGGATATAGAGGAAGCATTTTGTGCCTACTTCTGTTTTGCTGCATAGAATATTTAAAAGGCATGTTCTCAAGGGCTGAGATTTAATAAAATGGGTACTTTAAACTTCTTCATCAAGGTCCTTCTTAAATGAAATTGACATTTGTTTAAAAAAAAAAGGAAACTGGGTGTGTGACCGAGTAAAGGATACAGTGGCCACAAGCACAGCTCGGGCTGCTGCCTGGGTTCGCGCAGGTTTGCATTCTCCCTCCCCCTTTGCTTTTGTACCATCCGTGCAGATGTCATCATGGTGAAAAGGACCAATTCAAGTACTATTATAAAAATGGCCTTGAACTTGTGAACCTCCTAAGTGAGCCTCAGAGCCCCTCGGGGTCCACGGACCATACTAGGGGACTGCTTGGCCTATAGGAGCTGAAGATGCGATAGGGCAGCTGGGATGTTTCTCTAGCTTGCTTTCTTTGTTTCACCCCTAATGATTATTACACCATCGATAGGGTGTGCGCAGCACCAGTGCTAACCTTTCCAGCTAATCCACTGTGCTTAATTTGGCAAATAATCTTTTGGCAGAGGGAAACTGTATCTAGAGAAAGCTACTAAATCCAGTTACTTGAAATATGTAGAATATGATCTAAAACTGAGAAGCCTTGTCAAAACTTAGAGATTTCCTACAGGTAAACTTTTCCTAATTCCTTAGTTGGAGAATTTCCAGTTCATATGTAAACACTGTATTCATGGATTAGACCATAATTGTCTACTTTTCTCACTTGATTAAGGGCTAGAAGGACTTTTGTCATTTCTGAGACTTCAGATCAGAAGATGGAAAACTTTTTCTAGAAAGGGCCACAAGTGAATAATTTTAGGCTTTATGAGATAGTCACTCTTGCAGTTATATACCACCACTGTTGGGCCTTGAAAAGCAGCACTAGACAATATGTAGTTGAATGAATGTGATTGTGTTCCAATAAAACTTTATTTACAAAAATATACATTGTGGGCTGTGGTTTGCTGACGTCTGCTCTAGATCAGTGGCCTCTATGTGGGATATACGTCCTCTGATGTGGGATGTATATACCCAAAGGAAAATGTGAGATGAGCTACAAAAAATATTAGAACTTCTACTTACATTCATTTCTGACTCATTTTAAAATTTCTATATTTTATATATGTAATATATCACTATTATAGTATTTAGAATATAGTAACTATATATTAAAAAATTAGGGTGTTCTTAATTTTTTTTACTACATTGATTATTAAAAATAGGGATCACTGCTCTAGGTGTCATCTCTCCTACCACTGCCTGAATTCTTTGACTTTTTTTTGAGCTCTGCCAAAATCACCCTAATCTTCAAAGTTTAGCTCCTCTTTCTTAAGAATTTATTTTTTTCCATGATTCTTACTATTAAAATTGGAACCAGATTCCATACAAAGAGGCTACTTTCAGCCTATTAGATGGCCTGCATTAATAGTATTTTGCTAGTCAAGTTACAACAAATTATATTGGATGAGCATATCTGTATTGGAAGCTTGAGACGTTCATCCATGAATCAGCAGTTTGTACCAAACGGCATGGTCATCTGGAAGGATTCGTAGTGGCATGGGGGCATGATTTGAGTGTGATTTGGGCCATTCTCTAAATTTGAGATGTTTTACAAAAAAATGTTGGTAGTTTTCTCATTTGGGTATGAATCATGGAGAGGAGAATGGAGGGATTAGATTGGAGGAGCAGCAAGAGGACAGATTAAACCGGCCATGTGTTGAGCTGGAGTTTGTTGGCAAATAAGGGAATAGTTTTCATATGTGAAGATTAATTTTTCCACTGTGGAAATCAGCTCCCATGTATCTCTATTTGAACACGATTCAGATTTAAGTAAGTAGTTTTGCTTACCATTTATATTTATTAAAACGAGAATCTGTGTGCACTTACATATAGATGTCTCTGAACATCATTTTACTAGACTTCCTTTTAGAAAGCTGTACCCTTTTCCTATAGTCAGTATGAAAGTCTTCTGACTGGCCATCATTCAAACCTTTTTTTTTAATTCCATTCTTTCTCCTCATTGCATTTAGTCATCAGAGAAGCAGCTATTCCTAAGAGTCCTTGAAACCATTGATTCTTCTGGACTGGAAGTTCCATGGGTCTGGGCTGTATCTGTCTTCTTCATGCTGTATGACATGATACTCTGCCGTCAAACCTGTAGCTCAAAATAAAATTTTCAGGGAAAACTGATCTGCTGTAAGGGGACAGGCTAGAATCCTGGAGGGTCAAAGGGATTATTTTTAAAAAGCCCATCAGATTGCTCAAGATACTTTCTCCCCCATACTCAGGTTGGCAGTTGTTGCTGTAACATTGTCCTTAACCCAGTTTTGTTCTATGTTACCTACTACAGTCAATGACTACATCCTGTCTGGATTACTGTGCAGTTGTTTCTTTGAGTTCATTCACCCAGGTCATTATCTTTTTGCACCCAGGACTTTGTAACTACCATTTTTCAGGGCCATCTCAGATCCACAGTGTGAGGTTTGGGTCACGTGTGTGGCACTGATAATATTGTAGGTCTGGTAATGGGGGGAATTCATCATGGTTTTGCAGCCCCATCATCTGGAGCACAGGATGGAGGAAACAGTAACCCAGGTGTGGGTGATTGCATCACCATACAGAGGAGATGGGTTTAGAAGGAGGTGCAGGTCTAGGGACAGTGCCTTTATCATCATCTCATCAGAGAGACACTAGTAATGTCCTTGCCCCTCTGATTTGCCTGAGATTGGCTCTTCTTCAGAGACATGCCCAACCTTAAAATACATAAGCTCTGTAGCCTCATGAACTGACAGCTGGAGACGCATCCACCTCACACTGATGCTGCTGGTGATCCCCTCGCCTGCTGTTCTCTTACTGGAGGCCTGTCTTCTGTTTCTGTATGTTCTGCCACCTCCCTGAAACCTCTAGGGTCTGCCCAGCTGTTTCAAAATAGATATAGAAGCAGCTTGAATGCTGTGGTTGACTATTTAATTGCTACTTACCTATGGCTGCCTCTGAAGGACCAGGGACCCTTTTGTTGCTAAATAAGCATTCAGATAGGAGAATGACAGGGGTCATGCTAGCCCATCCAGCTTGTTTCTGAAGAGGAATAGTAATTAGGAAGTACTTGGAAAAATGCCAACTTAGTTATTATTTAGAGCTTCCAAAACTTTATATAATTGTATTCTTAAATTTTTTTTCAGTTTAGGTATCAGTGGGCTAAAAAGAGGCATAGCTTGCAAAGGCTTTATTATACATTTCTCTTGGGATCTCTCAAAGGTCTGTGAGCTGATGTGTTAAAAATATAATTACACTGTAATTTGAGTGTCAGGGAATGAGGAGGGTAGAGGTAGTGGTGCTGAGGAGAAGAGAATATATAGCATTAAATACATCAATTTTTCTTGATCCCACAAGATTTTTAAGAGGAGCTAATCTCATCAATCCTCTAAAGACTCGGTGACATGCATCACTGAGTTTAAACTTGGCTCATGAGAGCATAGCCAGCAGTTCATTCCCTTCAGACTCATGTTTTTGTGTTGTCATATTTCTTACTCATCAAGGTGACATTCTGGAGCCTGTCACTTCCTGGAAAGAGTTTTGAGGGTCGATTAATGTTTGTCAAGGTTGTCCTGAGGGTGCTAGTGTAACTCTTCCTTAATCTGAGCTCCATCTCTTCTTTCCTGCTCTCATTTAAAAGGAAAGAAATGCTTTTTGGAGCATGAAATCCAGTGTGAATAGCATGAGCTTCTGTTTCCATTTCAAAATTTCTGTAAATAATTCTGTAAAACAGTGACCAGCCTGGATCAGATGAACTCTGGTGTGAGCAAGACGATATGTTGAGGAATGCAGAGAAGATAGTAGAACTTGTTTTATGCATATTTTTCCTCATTCATTTTATTTCTATATGTATATTTTATACTGATTCTGATATGCTGGGACAGTAGCACATGTATATAATTTATAGATAAACACAGATTTTGGGGAGGTTTGTGCTCAAAATACATCTGAGGAGTGAGTGATCAAATTTAGAGACCACATTTTTACACCTCTGGTGATGTCATTTGCAAAGTGTTTCGCATAGAGTTGGTGAGTGGTCCCACTAATCATTTAATAATATGTGGGACCTACTTCTATATAAATTAGGCTATCAGGAAGGAATAGCTAATCTGTGACATAAATTTTTTAAAGCTCTCCAACTCCCATTTTCAAACTAAGTATAAAGGAGAAAAGTCTATGTGGTACATATACACAATGGAATATTATTCAACCATAAGAAGAAAACAGATCCTGCCATTTGCAACAACATGGATGGAGCTAGAGGGTATTATGCTCAGTGAAATAAGCCAGGTGGAGAAAGACAAGTACCAAATAATTTCACTCATCTATGGAGTATAAGAACAAAGCAAAAACTTAGGGAACAAAACAACAGCAGACTCACAGAACCCAAGAACAGACTAATAGTTACCAAAGGGAAAGGACTGGGGAAGATGGGTGGGAAGGGAGAGATAAAGGGAATAAGGGGCATTATGATTAGCACACATAACGTAGGGATGGGCACCGGGAAGGCAGTATAGCACAGAGAAGACAAGTAGTGACTCTATAGCATCTTACTACGCTGATGGACAGTGACAGTAGTGGGGTATGTGGTGGGGACTTGATAATGGGGGGAATCTAGTAACCACAATGTTGCTCATGTGATTGTATATTAATGATACCAAAATAAAAAAACAAAAGAAAAAAGGAGAAAAGTCTAAATTATCCCCAGAAAGGCTATCAGATGAATATGTCAGGAAGATACAGCTGTGGCTTTTACCAGCTTTTCCTCAAGAGAGCATATTTCATTGTGCATGTGCAGAAGGCATGCAGAGTGGAAAGACTATGTTCTAAGATGAAACACCTGCTTTGAACCTTTAAATGTTTGTAAGATTTATTGGAAAATCTTCACTGCTGTGATATGTGCATATTCTTCAAATAGTCACCATGTTGTTTATTGGATTATTGCTTTCTACTTCTGTGCTTTTCCCATATTGTAAATATGGTGCTTGCTAGACATTCTTCAAATCTGTCAATTATTTCTATTCTTTAACACTTTCCTGGAGTATTTCACATTATTTAAAAATCACAGTGTGAGGAGGCAGGCAGGGGCAAGTGAGTAAGGAGGGAATTTTGGCCCAAAAATAATAAATGGGAAATTTAAATTCTTAAGAAGCCACACAGGTTAGAAAGATGAGGTAAGAACTGCTAATTCAATAGATTATCCAGAACCTAGAGAAGTAGCAAAGAATTTGGCAAGTGACTTAGACTCTAAATAATTTAACCTCTTTATTTTTTCATTTTAACTTTTTAAAAAAGCCCCCAGATATTTTTATTTTTTGATGTCCAAAACAATAAGAGCACTATCAGTATTTGAGAAATCACCAGAATACATTTATGTTGACTTATAAACTAAGAAACTAAGTGGTTGATTGAATGTGATGGGAAGGGCTTGGCATCTTTGATCTGAAAACCAGTGGATATAATATCTTGGATTCCCTGTGGAATAGATTGAAGACTCTCACCAGTGTGGAAAGCAGATTTGTCACGGTGGTTAAGACAGTGGGCTTATGCATCACACTGCCTGGGTTTGAATCCTGGCTCTGCCCAGACTCACTTTGCAAACACAGGCAGCTCTGTAACCTTTCTGTTTCTGGGAGTCATCAGGTATAACATGATGTTAATGATGGTACCTCCCTCCTGGGGTTACTGTGGGGACTATGTGGATTAATACATTTTAAACACTGTGCGAGTATCTAAAACTGTTTAAATAAATGCTTGTTCCTTTTTTTTCCTAAAAGGCCTGAACAACTATATTTTAAAAAATGGCCATCTTTCTTAATGGAAATGAAAAGAGTTACAAAATCCCTAAATTACAGAAAGTTGTGCATTTCCAGAGTCTATTTCATGATCTTTTCTGTGATGCTCTTATCCTATCAGTTTTGTGCTGGTATTTTCTTCTGGAGAGATATAAGTGAAAAACTAAGTTCTTGAGTTTTAAGGGAAGTTTTGAATTATTCAGAGGTGTCAAATGAGATGAGAAATGGGAATCCCAACTTTTATTGTGAACCTCAACCAGTGGCTAGATACCACCACCACTGCCAACCCCAAACAACTCTGTGTGCAACACATTTACATCAGGAAAAAGGCTGGGGCCGAGTCAGTCTCAGTTCCCTGCAGCACAGTGTAAGAAGTGATTCTGCCATGCGGCTCTAAAGGGTATTCACACTGGATCTTCCTTTTTCAGGATTTGAAGTCTTAAATTTGCTCCCATTTTAAGGAAGTTGTAGGGACGTCATTTGGAACCATACAGAGAATACTATGTTGCCAAGACTCATGAGACGGTTCACTAAACTGCACACCTCAAGCCTAACTCCACTCTTCAGGCCAAGATTTACATGGTAATTAAGTCTCCCAGGAAGTCAGAGCAGGACACAGAGACGGGTGTACAATAAATGCCATGGATCGAGGGTAAAAAGCTGTTAACACTTCCCACTGTGAGGGAATCAGTCAACATGACAGGCACTAGTGTTTGTAAACCTCTCTACAGTATATAATACAGTCATAGCAGTACTTAGTGAAAACATGAGAAAGGGTTGTTTCTGACTGAGAGAGACACTACCAAGAAAATCCAGGGAGTCCTCTACAGTGAAGTATCTGTACAGTAGTTGGGAGGCCTATGTGAATGCCTAACTGAGTATTTTTCCATGATTTGCTTATGTGCTAATTTTATTTAATTTTATTTTGGTATTGTTAATCTACAATTACATGTGCAACACTATGGTTATTAGACTTCCCACATCATAAAGTCCCCCCCACATACCCCATTACAGTTACTGTCCAGCAGCATAGTGAGATGCTATAGAGTCACTACTTGTCTTCTCTGAGTTATACAGCCCTCCCCGTGGCCCCCCCGCCCCCCGCCTACATAATATCTGCTAATTGTAATGCCCTTTTTTTCCCCCTTGTTCCTACCTTCCCACCCATCCTCCCCAGTCCCTTTCCCTTTGGTAACTGTTAGTCCGTTCTTGGGTTCTGTGAGTCTGCTGCTGCTTTGTTCCTTCAGTTGTTTTTTTTTTCTTTGTTCTTATACTTCACATATGAGTGAGATCATTTGATACTTGTCTTTTTCCACTTGGCTTATTTCACTGAGCATAATACCCTCCAGCTCCATCCATGTTGTTGCAAATGGTAGGATTTGTTTTTTTCTAATGGTTGAATAATATTCCATTGTGTATATGTACTACTTCTTCTTAATCCATTCATCTACTGATGGACACTTAGGCAGCTTCCATTTCTTGGCTATTGTAAATAGTGCTGTGATAAACATAGGGGTGCATATGTCTTTTTCAAACTGGGCTGCTGCATTCTTAGGGTAAATCCTTGGAGTGGGATTCCTGGGTCAAATGGTATTTCTATTTTGAGTTTTTTCAGGAACTTCCATACTGCTTTCCACAATGGATGAACTAATTTTTATTCCCACCAGCAGAATAGGAGGGTTCCCCTTTCTCGACATCCTCACCAATGTTTGTTGTTTGTCTTTTGGATGTTGGTCATCCTTACTGGTGGGCCGTGGTATCTCATTGTCGTTTTAATTTGCATTTCTCTGATGATTAGCGATGTGGAGCATCTTTTCATGTGCCTGTTGGCAATCTGAATTTCTTCTTTGGAGAAGTGTCTATTCAGATCCTCTGCCCATTTTTTAAATGCATTATTTGCTTTTTGTTTCTTGAGGTGCGTAAGTTCTTTATATATTTTGGATGTCAACCCTTATCGATATGTCATTTATGAATATATTCTCCCATACTGTAGGATGTCTTTTTGTTCTACTGATGATGTCCTTTGCTGTACAGAAGCTTTTCAGCTTGATATAGTCCCACTTGTTCATTTTTGCTTTTGTTTCTCTTGCCTGGGGAGATATGTTCATGAAGAAGTCGCTCATGTTAATGTCCAAGAAATTTTTGCCTATGTTTTTTTCTAAGAGTTTTATGGTTTCGTGACTTACGTTCAGGTCTTTGATCCATTTTGAGTTTACTTTTGTGTATGGGGTTAGACAGTAATCCAGTTTCTCTCTTACATGTAGCTGTCCTGTTTTGCCAACACCAGCTGTTGAAGAGACTGTCATTTCCCCATTGTATCCATGGCTCCTTTATCATATATTGATTGACCATATATGTTTGGGTTAATGTCTGGACTCTATTCTGTTTCACTGGGCTGTGGGTCTGTTCTTTTGCCAGTACCAAATTGTCTTGATTACTGTGGCTTTGTAGTAGAACTTGAGGTCTGGGAGTGTAATTCCCCCTGTTTTATTCCTCCTTCTCAAGATTGCTTTGGCTTTTTGGGGTCTTTTGTGGTCCATATGAATTTTAGAATTATTAGCTGTAGTTCGTTGAAGAAAGCTGTTGGTATTTGATAGGGATTGCGTTGAATCTGTAGATTGCTTTAGGTAGTATGGCCATTTTGACAATATTTATTCTTCCTAGCCAAGAGCATGGGATGAATTTCCATTTGTTAGTGTCTTCTTTAATTTCTCTTAGGAGTGTCTTGTAGTTTTCAGGGTATAGGTCTTTCACTTCCTTCCTTAGGTTTATTCCTAGGTATTTTATTCTTTTTGATGCAGTTGAGAATGGAACTGTTTTCCTGATTGCTCTTTCTCTTAGTTCATCATTAGTGTATAGGAAAGCAACCGATTTCTGTGTATTGATTTTGTAACCTGCAACTTTGTTGAATTCAGATATTAGTTCTAGTAGCTTTGGAGTGGAGTGTTTAGGTTTTTTAATGTACAGTATCATGTCATCTGCAAATAGTGACAGTTTGACTTATTCTTTAACAATCTGGATGCCTTGTATGTCTTTGTTTTCTCTGATTTCCGTGGCTAGGACCTCCAGTACTATGTTGAATAATAGTGGGGAGAGTGGGCATCCCTGTCTTGTTCTCGATTTTAGATGAAAAGCTTTCAGCTTCTCGCTGTTAAGTATGACGTTAGCTGTGGGTTTGTCATATATAGCCTTTATGATGTTGAGGTACCTGCCCCCTATACCATTTTGTTAAGAGTTTTAATCATGAATGGGTGCTGAATTTTGTCAAATGCTTTTCAGCATCTATGGAGATGATCATGTGGTTTTTGTTCTTCTTTTTGTTGATGTGATGGATGATGTTGATGGATTTTCGAATGTTGTACCATCCTTGCATCCCTGGGATGAATCCCACTTGATCATGGTGTATGATTCTCTTGATGTATTTTTGAATTCGGTTTGATAATATTTTGTTGAATATTTTTGCATGTATGTTCATGAGAAACAGTGGTCTGTAATTTTCTTTTTTGGTGGTGTCTTTGCCCGGTTTTGGTATTAGAGTGATGCTGGCTTCATAGAATGAGTTTGGAAGTATTCCCTCCTATTCTATTTTTTGGAAAACTTTAAGGAGAATGGGTGTTATTTCTTCTCCATATGTCTGATAAAATTCAGTCGTGAATTCATCTGCCTGGGGGTTTTGTTCTTGGGTAGTTTTTTGATTACCGATTCAATTTTGTTTCTGGTAATTGGTCTGTTTAGGTTTTCTGTTTCTTGCTTGGTCAGGCTTGGAAGGTTGTATTTTTCTAAGAAGTTGTCCATTTCTTCTAGGTTTTCCAGCTTGTTAGCATATAGATTTTCATAGTATTCTCTAATAATTCTTTGTGTTTCTGTGGGGTTCGTCGTTATTTTTTCTTTCTCATTTCTGATACTGTTTATGTGTGTAGATTCTCTTTTTCTCTTAATGAGTCTGGCTAGGGGTTTATCTATTTTGTTTATATTTTCAAAGAACCACCTCTTGGTTTCATTGATTTTTTTTTTCTATTGTTTTTTTCTTCTCAATTTTATTTGTTTCTTCTCTAATCTTTATTATGTCCCTCCTTCTGCTGACTTTGGGCCTTATTTGTTCTTGTTTTTCCAATTTCAATATTTGTATCTTTAGACTGTTCATTTGGGATTGTTCTTCCTTCTTTAAATAGGCCTGGATTGCAATATACTTTCCTCTTAGAACTGCCTTTGCTGTGTCTCTCAGAAGTTGGGGCTTTGTGTTGTTGTTGTCATTTGTCTCCATATATTGTTTGATCTCTCTTTTAATTTGGTCGTTGATCTATTGATTATTTAGGATCAATAAATTGTTGAGCCTCCATATATTTGTTTTTTGTTTTATTTTTACAATTTATTTTATTTTAGTATCATTAACCAACAATTACATGAGCAATATTGTGATGATTAAACTACCCCCTTCATCAGGTCCCCCCCACCAACCCTATTACAGTCACTGTCCATCAGTGTAGTGAGATGAGAATCACTACTTGTCTTCTCTGAGTTGTACAGTCCTCCCTGTGCCCCCCCACCTTATGTCTCCTAATCGTAATTCCCCTTTTACCCTCTTATCCCTCCCTTCCCGCCCTTTTTCCCCAGTCCCTTTCCCTTTGGTAACTATTAGTCCGTTCTTGGGTTCTGTGAGTCTGTTGCTGTTTTGTTCCTTCAGTTTTTTTTTTTGTTGTTGTTGTTCTTTGTTCTTATACTCCACATATGAGTGAGATCATTTGATACTTGCCTTTTTCGGCTTGGCTTATTTCACTGAGCATAATACCCTCCAGGTCCATTCATGTTGTTGCAAATGGTAGAACTTGTTTTTTTCTTATGGGTGAATAATATTCCATTGTGTATATGTACCACATCTTCTTAATCCATTCATCTACTGATGGGCACTTAGGTTGCTTCCATTTCATGGCTATTGTAAATAGTGCTGCAATAAACATAGGGGTGCATCTTTCTTTTTGAAACTGGACTGCTACATTCTTGGGGTAAATTCCTAGGAGTGGAATTCCTGGGTCAAATGGTATTTCTATTTTGAGTTTTTTGAGGAACCTCCATACTGCTTTCCACAATGGTTGAACTAATTTGCATTCCCACCAGCAGTGTAGGAGGGTTCTCCTCTCTCCACATCCTCGCCAACATTTGTTGTTGTTTGTGTTTTGGATGTTGGCCATCCTCACTGGTGTGAGGTGATATCTCATTGTGGTTTTAATCTGCATTTCTCTGATGATTAGCGATGTGCCTCCATATATTTGTGAGCCTTTTTGTTTTCTTTGTACAATTTATTTCTAGTTTTATACCTTTGTGATCGGAGAAGTTGATTGGTAGAATTTCAATATTTTTGAATTTACTGAGGTTCTTTTTGTGGCCTAGTATGTGGTCTATACTGGAAAATGTTCCATGTGCACTTGAGAAGAATGTGTATCCTGCTTCTTTTGGGTGGAGAGTTCTGTAGATTTCTGGTAGGTCCATCTGTTCTAGTGTGTTGTTCAGTGCCTCTGTGTCTTTACTAGTTTTCTGTCTGGTTGGTGTGTCCTTTGGAGTGAGTGGTGTGTTGAAGTCTCCTAAAATGAATGCATTGTTGTCTGTTTCCTCCTTCAATTCTGTTAGTATTTGTTTCACATATGTTGGCGCTCCTGTGTTGGGTGCCTATATGTTTATAATGGTTATATCTTCTTGTTGGACTGACCCCTTTATCATTATGTAATGTCCTTCTTTATCTCTTGCTACTTTCTTCGTTTTGAAGTCTATTTTATCTGATACAAGTACTGCAACACCTGCTTTTTTCTCTTTGTTGTTTGCTTGAAATATTTTTTTCCATCCCTTCACTTTTAGTCTGTGTATATCTTTGGGTTTGAGGTGAGTCTCTTGTAAGCAGCATATAGATGGGTCTTGCTTTTTTATCCACTCTGTTACTCTGTGTCTTTTGATTGGTGCATTCAGTCCGTTTACATTTAGGGTGATTATTGATAGATATGTACTTATTAGCATTGCTGGCTTTAGATTCGTGGTTACCAAAGGTTGAAGGGTTGCTTCTTTACTATCTGAGAATCTAACTTAACTTTCTTGTTAAGTTATTGTGAACGCCACCTGATGTTTCTTTATCTCTCCTTTCCTATTCTTCCTCCTCCTTTCTTTATATATTGGGTGTTTTATTCTTTGCCTTTAGTTAGTATTTGGATGGTCTGCTTTCTTTGCTATGATTTTATTTTCTCTGGTGACATCTTTTTAGCCTTAGGGGTGCTTCCCTCTAGAGCAGTCCGTTTAAGATATCCTGTAGTGGTGGTTTATGAGAGGCAAACTCTCTCAACTTTCCTTTGTCTGGAAATTGTTTAATCCCTCCATCATATTTAAATGATAACCGTGCTGGATGCAATGTTCTTGGTTCGAGGCTCTTCTGTTTCATTACGTTAAATATATCATGCCATTCTCTTCTGGCCTGTAAGGTTTCTGTTGAGAAGAATGATGATAGCCTAATGGGTTTTCCTTTGTAGGTGATCTTTTTTTTCTCTCTGTTTGCCATTAGTACTCTGTCCTTGTCTTTGATCTTTGCCCTTTTAATTATTATGTGTCTTGGTGTTGTCCTCCTTGGGTCCCTTGTGTTGGGAGATATGTGGGCTTCCACGATCTGAGAGACTATTTCCTTCCCCAGCTTGGGGAAGTTTTCACAATTATTTCCTCAAAGACATTTTCTATCCTTTTTTTCTCTCCTCTTCTTCTTGTACCCCTATAATGCGACTATTGTTTCGTTTAGATTGGTCACACAGTTATCTTAATATTCTTTCATTCCTAGAGATCCTTTGCCTCAGTTTCTCTGTACTCCTGGTCTCTGATTTCTATTCCATTAACAGTGTCTTACATCTCGTCCAGTCTGTTCTTCAGCCCGTCAATCGATTGCTTCATTTCTGTAATATCTCTCCTGACTTCCTCCCTCAGCTCTTCCATATTTCTCTGTAGGTCCATCAGCATGGTTATGACTTTTATTCTGAATTCTTTTCAGGAAGATTGTTTAAATGTATCCCACGAGACCCTCTCTCTGGGTTTGTCTGGGTAAGTCTTGACTGGACCATATTCTTCTGTCTTTTCATGGCAATAGAAGTGGTCGTAGGCAGGTGCCGTGTGTGTCAGCTGGGAGCACAAAGTCCCTTCCTGCTTGTTGTTCCCCTTGCCCTTCTCCACAGCCTGTGCCAGTTACCCACACACTAGAGGCAGTCTCTGGGATAATCCCCTAAACTGCCATGGATGGGGCCGCCCTCAGGCTAGCCTAGAGCAGTGGGAGGTGTGCAGCCACGCCGGGTGCGTTCTGCACCCACTGGTGCCTTTTGGCCCTTGCTCTGGCTTCTGCGGCCCTTCCCTGTTAGCTGCGCACCCACTGGGAGGATGTTCTGTGTGGTTGTTGTGGATGGGACCACTCTCCCGCTGTTGCGCAGCTGTGGTGGATTCCCTGCAGCGCCGGCTGGGGGCATCAGATGGCAGGCTGCTTATCCCTGTGAGGGTCTTTAGGGCTGCTTTACCTGGCAGCCCGTCAGGGGGACCTAAGTTCCTCAAGAATCCCAGCCTGCTGGGTTGAGTGCGCTGGGACGATTTTGTTCCGCTGTTCGGCCCTTGTCTCTTTTAGACTTTTAAGAAAGAGCCCGCTTTTCTTTTGTCCCTGGGGAGCTGGCTGTGGAGACCCCCTCGCAGTCTTCCGTTTCTCTAATCTCCGATACACCACGCGATGTGTGTCTGTGCTCCCAGTGCAGATCACCAGGGCTGGTTATTTAGCAGTCCTGTGCCTCCACTCCCTCCCCACTCTGCTTCTTTTCCTCCCGCCAGTGCGCTGGGGTGGGGGAGGGCTCGGGTCCCGCCGGGTCGCTGCTTTGTATCTTACCTGCTTCGTGATGTGATGAGTTCTTGCAGATGTAGCTGTAACCTGGCTATTGTACTGTATCTTATGGTCTCTCTTTTAGGAATAGTTGTACTTGTTGTATTTTCACAAATATGTGTGATTTTGGGAGGAGATTTCTGTCACCCTGCTCAGGCTGCCATCTTCCTCCCATCTCTAACTTATGTGCTAATATGCTACTGTTTTCTAAGAAAGCCATTCAGTAACATGAGCTCCTAGAAAGGGAATCAGTTGTGTACTGCCTCACATGTTTTCTGTTTGTGTGGGACCGAGTCAGACTGTTGATCATCCCTGGCTCTGTGATGCTGTTTGTTTCTCTCTGTGCCTGACTCTCCCTCGTCTTGGCCTCCTTATCTGTCATGGTGACGTGGGTGTTCTAAGAGTAACAAATTCTAGGAATCCTGAATATCATTCAGTTTAGATTTTGCCTTTTCTGTGTTTGCTGAAGTACTTTCAGGAAACTTGGTCTTCACCGCCTAAAGCTCCCCGTTCTCTGCATAGTCCAGTCAGTTGAGAGATACTAAGTACACAAGAAATTGAGGTTTACGTGTTGTTGATGCATCTGTGGTTTTTTTACGTTGGTTTTCATTTTGTATTCTAATGTATGAGGATTCCACAGTTATCCATTCTACTGTCAGACATTTTGGTTGAGTTAATGACCATTAGGAGAAGTTCTGCAGGGCCATTGTTTCCTTAGAGAAAAGAGCACAGATATGTCCCAGAATGCAAGTAATTGTCCAGGCAAGGACTGTACTAACCTCTAAGGTCAAGAAATAGGCAATTGCCTCTCCTTAGAAGGCTGGCATAAGTCACTTTTCAGTCACCACTCCTCATTTCTCCCTCCACCCTACCCAGTTGTAACAGTTAACCAAACAGTTCTTGAGTTTCTTTATAGTCTCATCATAAATGTATGTGTATTCTGATTGGGGTTGTATTAACTTTCATCAATTAGGACGAACTCACTTTGCTTGGGATCTTGTTCGAGCCTCTGAAACCTCCTTCCGCCTCAGACCCCTCCATCTGGGGCACATCTTACCTGGATTTAGAAACTTGTTACCTTCCTATGATACGTCCAGCCTACATTGCTGAAGTTGTTAATTTTCTGCAATGTTTCTTTGCTTAAAAGCTTTTTGGAGTTACCCTGTGCATAGTCCTGTTCCGCTAGTGCAGCTTTCAAGCCTTCTCCATACTAGGTGTCTGGTTATCTACTGCTGTATAAAAACCACTCCAAGCTTAATGGCGTACAGTGAGAACAATCGCCTTTATTATCTGTCACCCTTCTGAGGTGGATCTGGCTCAGCTAGGCTGTCCTTGTTCGGGCTCCGTCAAGCAGTTGCAGTCAGATGTGGGCTGGCTCTGGAACCCTCTTGAAAGGCTTCTGCATTTACACGTCTGGTGTTTGGTGTTGGCTGTCTGCTGGGACACCTGTATGTGGCCTTTCCATGTGGCCTAGACTTCCTCACAGCAGAGCAGCCGGATTCCATGGGTGAGCATGTCAAGAGAGAGAGAGGGCTAAACTGAAGCTACATTAATGCCTTTTCTAACCTGGCCTTGGAAGTCACAGTGCTACTGGGAGACATCTGTATTATTTCTGTTTTTGACATTTATGAATACAGCTGTTGCAAACAATAATACATAAGTTTTTATGAAAATATCAGTTTTAATTTCTCTTGCGTGAATACCTAGGATTGAGCTTGCTGGATTATATAGTAGGTATATGTTATGTTAAACTTAATAAGAACTGTCAGACTGTTTTCCACTTTGTGCTGTCTGCATTCTCATCAGCAGTGTATGAGGGCTTCATTTGCTCCGCATCCTTGACAACACTCGATATTGTCAGTTTTTTTTTTATTTTAGCAATTGAATAGGTTTGTAGCAGCATCTCATTTTGACTTTATTACATTTCTCTAATGACTAATGATTTTGAGTATTTATTCATATACTTATTAGCCATCGATATATCTGCTATGATGAAGTATCTCTTCAGATCTTTTGCTCATTTAAAAAAATAGGTTATTTCTTACTATTAACTTCTGAAAGTTCTCTATACATTCTGGATACCAAATCCTTTGTTAGAAATATGATTTGCAAATATTTTTTCCTAACACATGACTCATTGTTCCCTTCACTCAATAGCATCTTTTGCAGAGCAAGAGATTTGATTTTGATAAAATCCAATTTGTCAGTTTTTTTCTTTTTTGGATCATGCTTTTGATGTCAGATCTCAAAACTCTATGACTAAGCCATACGTTACTTTCTTGGCCATTTCTTCTGCTTAGAACATGTGTCCCGTCCTACTCTTTTCATCTCTGAAGGCTCTGAAGTGTAAGAACCTTCCCCAGCTGCCTTTTCCTGATTAGCATTTCTCCTATATGCACTATAGTACTTCATATCACCCCTATTCCACAGGGATTATTTTACTCTTTTATAGTTGTTTTTATTTCCCGAGTTTTCTGCTAGGCAGTGCCAGGTGGTCAGCATCAAAAGGGAAGGGCCCATCTTGCTGAGCTCTTGGCACATCAACCCAGTGACTCATGCCCAGTGCTGAGCATTCTCAGGTTCCCATGCCTTCGGACATGCTGTTCCTAATTTCTTGAAATACTGTTCCCTTTTTCCTGCCTGGTGGGCCCCATCTTATCTTTCAAGCCCTGTAGACCCTCGCCAATTTGCTCCAGGCTGAAGTACTTGTGTCCTGCTCTGTTCTGGCACTTTGAACATCCTCCCTATTCTCAGCATGTCTTCCATTGTGCTGCAGATAGTTTGAAAAGCGGTTCTTCCCCATAGTAGAGATATTGAGGGAAGGAGAGCTGTTGTTACTCATCACTTACCCCTCAGAACCTAATAATCCTGTCCAGTACTGAGCAGGCACTAAATAAATATTTATAGAATGCATTAAGATATAGGATTGTTTCTAATTTGTTTTTAACCTTAAAAAGTCTAGTCAGCCAGTTAGGATGGCCAACACAGAAAAGAATAGGTACAACAAATACTGGCGAGGATGTGGAGAAAAGGGAACCCTCCTACCCTGCTGGTGGGAATGCAAATTAGTTCAACCATTGTGGAAAGCAGTATGGAGGTTCCTCAAAAAACTTAAAATAGAAATACCATTTGACCCAGGAATTCCACTCCTAGGAATTTACCCTAAGAATATAAGATCCCAGTTTGAAAAAGACATGTGCACCCCTATGTTTATCACAGCAGTATTTACAATAGCCAAGAAATGGAACCAACCTAAGTGTCCATCAGTAGATGAATGGATAAAGATGTGGTAACTATACACAATGGAGTATTATTCGGCCATAAGAAGAAAACAAATCCTATCATTTGCAACAACATGGACAGAGCTAGAGTGTATTATGCTCAGTGAAATAAGCCAGGCAGAGAAGGACATGTACCAAATGATTTCACTCATCTGTGGAGTATAAGAACAAAGCAAAAACTGAAGCAACGAAACAGCAGCAGACTCACAGAACCCAAGAACAGACTAATAGTTACCAAAGGGAAAGGGACTGGGTGGAGGGGGAGGTGGGAAGGGAGCAAGAAAGGGAATAAGGGGCATTATGATTAGCACACATAATGTAGCAGGGTGGGGGAAAGGTAGTATAGCACAGAGAAGACAAGTAATGACTCTTAGCGTCTTACTACGTTGATGGACAGTGACTAATGGGGTATGTGGTGGGACTTGATAATGGGGGGGATCTAGTAACCATAATGTTGCTCATGTAAGTGTATATTAATGATACCAAAAATTTTTTTAAAGGTTTAAAAACCTTAAAAAATATAGTACAGAAATTATGTTAGAAAAAAGTTAGTATCACCTTTAATGCTACCACCCAGGCAAGGTATCCTCATCACATTTTGCTATTATTTCTTTTTCTTCTTTAAAAAAAAAAGTGCCTGTAATTGTGAGTGTTTATATCTATTATTTCATATATGGTTTTTACCAGATACTATTATTGACTGTATCACACAAATGTGCACCTAGAATGCTGTATGTTTTAAAATTTAATATTGTACCTGAAACATTTCTGATGTTATTAAGTATTAGATTCAACTTCTGGGGTACCAGAATATTTCTTTCAGTGTTTTTGCATGTCATAGGGGAAGATGATTGCTGCTGGTTTACCCATTGCATTGATGTAAAACCTGGGTCTCTTAGTGATAAGCTCTTCAATTCCTGAAAATGACTTCATTATGACAAAAGCTGTACTTAAATCAGATCAAGTGGTAGACTAGAATACACAGTAAAGAGGTTCTGAAGTACTTGACATTAAATCCATAAAAGGAGATGCGATGAGACTGATTTGCTGTAGTTGCTGAAAGTGGGA
The DNA here is from genome assembly GCA_029783875.1 of Phataginus tricuspis. Lineage (NCBI taxonomy): Eukaryota > Metazoa > Chordata > Mammalia > Pholidota > Manidae > Phataginus > Phataginus tricuspis. The sequence continues at coordinate 42,006,729 of JAQQAC010007890.1, read as the reverse complement.
ATGCTGGGACAGTGTGGGCTCTGGGGATCCAGTATGATAAGGTGGACTTACCCTCAGAGAAGCTGAGGGTAAGTCGTTAGACACCAGGTACTGCTGCAAGGATTTGTTCTGAGCACTCGGTCAGTGGAGAGTGTAAAATGGAAAAATGGCACATGGAACATGACTGAGACTGCTAATTCGTTTGCATCACTTTTCTCTGCTACCTGTGCACTCATTTTGCCTTTTTAAAGCATGTCTGATGAAACGACGCATGTGGTTCCTTTAGAGTCTGGGTTTTGACTAGTTTAGTCACTTTGACCTATCTTCACTGTATGTCTCTGAATATCTGTATCTATCTGTAAAATGTAAACAATACGGACCTCCTATGGTTGTTTTGGGATTTCAATGAGATGGTCTTTGTAGAGTGCCTAGTGCCGGGCCTGGTACCCAGAAGCTGTGAGATAATGTTGATTTCAGTTGTCTTTCTACCTTCTGCCTTTCTTTTCTATTTCAGTAAAACTTTGAGTATTTGCTACATGTCATGCCCTAAGGATGAAACTGTTATTGTGTCACAGAAGCCATAAAACTGAAACAGAGACTTGGCTTCAAAGAACTTACAACCTGGGATGGTGGGAACAGATAATTAAGTAACAGACTATAATATAAGATGATAAAATAAATGCTAAATTGAAATGTAAGCCATATGCTGGCTGGAGTGACCTGGGGGAACTTAGGGAAGAGAGGATGTATGATATAGGCATTGAAGGATACATGGATCTGATTGTAAAATTGCATGGTATGTTTGGTAAGTAGTGAATTGTCTGCTTTTGACTTGAGCATGAGCTAGGGAAATGTTGTAGGCAATCAGGATAACAAAAGAGAATGGAGGCAGGTCTCTGATACACATAACTTCACTTCATAGCTGAAGAGTTTGTATGAAACATAAGACAGATATACACCTGGGCATCTCATGTATATAATCAGGACTAAAAATAGCAAAAAAGTACCACATTGTCCAAGCACTGGGGATCCGTTTGATATCACTTATTATCAGACTAGACTCTGTCCTTACTTGCAATGTAAACTTGCCTGACTAGAGAATATATGCCATTCTTGATGGTTAAAGAATTTATGAAGGAGCATGCTAAAGAGATAAGACTTGCTAGTGTGGCATTAGATGTATAATGTCTCTTAGAGAAAGCTCTCCTAGCAAACACTGCCATCAGCCTCTTTTTCTTGGGAAATAGGAATCAGAGTGTCTAGAGAAATTTATCTTCAACTTTTAGAAATTCTGCTTATATCATATTGAAGGTCTGTCCTAGAAAATCTAATTGTTGTCCAGTGGTCCGAATAGTTCTGAATGGTATGTTTGTAAATAATAGAAATTAACAAGTAAACTTGAATTTCATAGATTAAAAATAAAGTGTCAACATGGTTATTGCAAGAGCACTTCATGTTTTTGTTATTTCTGGTTCCAGGGACCTAATACCTATCATTGCTGCTCTGGAATACAATCAGTGGTTCACAAAGCTGTCCTCTAAGGATCTAAAACTGGTAAGTAACTGATGTTGCAAATATTGCTTAGCTTTGTTGAATTTCATAAACCTGATAATTATCAAAAAACAGTTGTTGTTCTACCATATTGGTGAGTTGCATACATGTTTTTTTCTTGGAACTATCTTCCTATAAATGATGTGCATGATATTTTATAAAATTTATAATGTGAGATGTTTCAGAGAAGTACTTCCTTGTGTTTTTAGCAGCTTCAGGCAGTTTTAGGTGATGAACAGGAAAGACACATTAGGGTAGCCTTCAGTACTCACTTGGCTGGCTACATAGGGTAGCCTTCAGTACTCACTTCAGTACTCTTAAGGTTACATTTGTACAGCTGCAAATAGCAGATTTTATGTTCCTATCTTGCATTTCATCTCCATAAATCTTCCCTTCGTAAGAATTTAGGAAAATGTTACCAGTAACCATTGGTTTGTTTGAGTTGTGATAGCTAAAATTAATTTTCTAGATGAGTTTTTGGGCATATTTATATGTAAAAAATATGAAATCAAAGTGAAATGGTGGTTTTCATATGGCATGGGGGAGCCAAAATTTTGGTCTGTTTTACTAGTGGAAATAGGAAGCTCTGTTGGGAATATTTTGCAAGTTCAAAACAGCCGTACAGACAGGTGCTTGTCCATAAGTGAGCTTTCTGCTGCTTCATTTAGGACAAGAAATAATTTAGATGTCTTTTATTGGCCACTCTCACATTCAAGCCTCCAATGATCAGAGGTCATTAGAAACTGAGGGTTTAAAATTTTCCTAGCAAAGAGGTAGGATTTAGGTTGGAGCTATAGAAAGTGGAGGGTTAAGATTTGCTAGTGGACATACAGTTCGTTCTCTGTATCTGCCCGGGGTGTGAGTGGCTTACTGGCTTATCAGTGTGAGCAGGGACTGAACTCATTTGGGGCACATTAAGAGCCAATGTTATATAGGAAAAGAGTATGGACTTGGAAACAGAAACTTTGGTTTCACATTCTGATTCTTATTACAAGGTTGTATGACCTTAGATAAGTTGGCTTGACCTTCTAGGGCCTCAGCTTCCTGCATCCCTAAGCTTTTGTCTTACTCGTCTCTATCCAGTGCTTATCAGAGTATGAGGCTTATAATATCTATTCTGTAAAAATTGGTTTAATTAATAGGTGTCAAATTAGTTTGTTGAATGAATGGACATAGCAATATAACTAATTTGCAAGTTACTGAGATGAGCAAATAATGTATATAGAAATTCTAACACAGTACCTGCCATATTGAAGGCATTTCAGAATGTTAACTGTTGTTATTATCATCATCACAATCAAACTAGCAAAGAGGCTGAGAAATGAACAAATGCGGGAACATGAATTATGGAAACTCTATTAGCCAAACAGGGGGAGGATGTGAGGTCATTAATAATGATGGAGCCAGGGATGGCAGGGGAGCCACGCAAACTCGCAGGGAACAGACAGAAAGCCGGGATGGGAGACCTGGGAACTGCCTGCTGCTTGCTGAAGTGGGGACCATCTGTAGGACTGAACCAGCAGAGATGACAGATCAGAAGAGAGGGGAGTCACTTGAGGAAGGAAAAATAGATTAGTCCAGGGATTGTGGGATCAGAAAAAAAATGCTTCACTACTAAGTCAGTTTACGTGGCTCATTCAAACATTCACCTAAATTTGTGATTTTCAAAATTTTCAAAATGAAGCACAGAGAGTTCCAAGGGGATCGTGGATATCCTACTTTTGGAAATTGTCCCAACTCGTGGTCCAGGCATGTGTCCGGGACACTGATGCTGCCGTCCTTTTATTATTCCTCCCAGGCATCCTTTCCTTTCAGCTACTTCAGACATTCTGGAAAGAAAATACACACCTAATCATTTCAGTCCTGGCAAAATAAAGCATGTGAGTGCTCATATGCTTTCTTGGGTGTCCTGGGGTGGAAGGCAGTCAAGTGACAGGATTTGAGGACTGCCCTTACTGCCTTTTTCTGTTAACTGAGACTTAAACACAAAAATACATGTGTATGTTTTTAATATTTGGTATTTTAAAATGAAAAATAGTCTTTGGGATGTCACTTTACAATCTTTTAAAAGAGTAGCAATTCTTCATGTTTTCCACCCAAAGTTAAAAAGAAACAATACTTTCGCTTGCTGGGTATTGCAATGTGCTGTTTTAGGACATTTTCTAACAGTTTGAGGCAAAGAATAGCGTTATACCTTCCTTGGCATGAAGTGCATAAAAAACGTGAAATGCGTAACAAAGAGAAGTGACTTCTTCTGAATTCACTGGGCTGTTAAGGTTGCTCCTAGCTCAGAACCAGCCTCCTGTGCCAAGGTACCACAAGAACGACATGTTTATATGCTTTATGCTGATCTTATATGAAGACAATTAGCAGCCACTACCCCTAATTTAAATAGAAGGATAGAGGGATTTTTTTTTTTAAAGAAGAGGTATGCCAAATATGCTATTAGAGCCAAGTTTCTGTCCAAAATTCTCAACTCATTAAAATAGTAGTAGAACTGGAGTCTTGCTCAACTCTTTTGGTTTTGTAACTTAGGCAAGTCAGTGAGCATCATTGGGTCCTTTTTAATCTTATAAAAATGATATGGTTGGGCCAGTGTTTGTAGTTGCATTTAGCTCTAAAATTCTTTTTATTTTTGTACACTTTATTTTGTTTTATTTTATAAAAGTTCAGTAGTTACTTTATAGCAATGCTCATGTTTTTATTGTATACATTTGCTTTTTAAGTAAATGCAAATTCTTTGAGGGCCCTTATATTATTTTGTTAAAATTTTTTTCCTTGGTCAGTGAATGTACTGCTGAACAGGTATTTGACATTTGGGGAGAACTACTGCGATGGTCACAGCTGTGTGATGTCACACTGATAAAGCATAGGTTTGTGTGTGTATATTTTTAAAAATGTCATCTACAATTTCTGTGTAGAAAACAATTCTTTTCGTGTATTTGGCACTTACCAAAAAGTAGCAAGAGTAACCTAAGCATGAATGAATTGTTATGCCTCTCCCCACCCCATCTTAAAGAAAAATTGGACACACTTTTCATACATTTGCTGTAATAAATTCTTACTGCAATTATACCCATTGAGCAAATGAAAGCCCTGCTTCCAATCCCTGCTTGGGGAAATCACCTTTTTGGGTGCTCTGTGAGGTGGCCCTGGACAGGTAATGATACTGTAGGTGATTTCTGGGAATTAGGATAATCCCTACAGAAACACTGTTTAATCACTTTTTATCCTGACAGCGCAGAGTATGATGAGCTCCCCTGGTTTATATTGTAAGATAAAGACTTATACTGATAACGGGTCACCATTTTGAAAATCACCATCAGCATCCTGTAAATTACAGGCATTAGGTCAGTTGGAATTAATTTTCTCCTCCCTCATCAGTGTGTGGAACATATTAGAAACCCAGAAATGCTGTGAAAGCAACATTATAGACCAAATGGAATCAAATAGCACATAAGAATTAGAAGAACTTTAGATGTTGTGGGGCTGATGTGTTCCAAGTCAGGTTTTCTAAAGGATACTTGACTCTTGTTACATTTCAGACTGTCCCCAGTGACGGCTAACCTGCTTGGAATAACTGGATAAACAACAACCAAAAAAAACTAATATTTTTATGTGGCATTTTAAGAAAAAAAACTGCTTTGCTTATTAAATGCATGGCGCACAGAACATGCTTTCTCTTTTTTTATATCATAAAAGATTTTAAAGACCCTTAATTGTAATGAGGTTTTAAAATCAGTTTTTAATGTATAAATAAGTTCATGGTAAGGAGCTGTCTTACATTAGTTTGGAGTGAGGCAAGATGTAAATATATATAAAAACATTAATAAATAAAAATTTAAAAGAAAAATTATGCACACATCTGCCAGTAGGGCATGACTCTTCATTTTTTATACTCCCTTCAAGAATTTTGCTATTATAGTGAATACATTAGCCATTTCAATTCTAATCTTCATTAAACATTTCATTTTAATTACACATTTTCATTTAACATTATACCCTAACCATTTAAAATATTTTGACAAATAACATTTTACAGTGCCGTAATTTTTTAAAACAATGTTTATTAACATGAGGCAACTATTTACTGAGCCATTTCTTATTATTAGGTTGTTTCCTGCTTCACTCTATTTTAAAGAATACTAGTGGGAATTTTGTAATAGTTAACATTTACCAAATGCTTTTTCAGGCTCCCTTTTAAAATACATATCTTAAGACTCAATTTTCCTATCTATAAAAATGGAATAATACTAAGTAATTTTATAATGAAAATACACATAAGGCTTAACTCAGGGTCAGGTACATGACAAGAGCTCAGATTTTCATCATTAACATTGTTACCATCATGGCTACCACGTAGTCTTCAGTTCTCCATTTTGGGTATCCCTTTCTTTGGGGATTCTTTTGGTTTTCCCGTGATTGGGATTGATGTACCTCTGGGTGCCCATAGTACTACTTTTCATTACTCTGTCATAATTACGTATTTTGTTCTTGTCTGATCCCCCTTCTGGATGGTACACTCTTGTGTACCAAGAGACTATCTTCCATGTCATTGTATTCCCAGGACCTTCATCATGATGGTTCATAGTTGTAGATGCTCAGTCAAGGTTTAATGCATGAAGGAATGATTTATTTAATTAAAACTTCACCTCTGCATAGATTTATAACAATAAAGTGAGGTTGCTTTTAGACTGACAGCATGGTCAAAGAATATTTTCTATTATAGTCCACTGATGTCTGTGAACAGATCTTGAGGGTGGTGAGTAGGTCCAGTCGACTAGAAGAATTGGTGTTGGAAAATGCTGGACTTCGAACGTGAGTATTTTTCTGAATACATAAATATGTTGCTTTAAAACTTTTTGCCATATCCTCTAGAATTATAGTTAAGAAAGAAGTTGGGCTACTCACATATAGAGCACAGTGTTGACTCTTCTAAAAGAAGGATCCCTATGATCCATCATTATGGCAAAGATCAAGGATTTTATAGCATCTTTTGCTCTTGTGTCACTGGATATTTTTGAGGGTGCACGGCACAGTGGTTACGAGTGTGGACACTGCAGCCAGATGCCTCATGGCCTGGAGCAAATCATTTCAACTCTGTGTCTCTGACTCTTCATTTTTAAAATGAGAAAATAATAGTGCCTACCTTATAGATCACTGATTGTGAGGCTAAATGAATTGAATTAATTCATGTAAAATGCTTAGAAAAGTATCTCATACCCTAGATGCTATGTGTCAGCTTTTATTAGTGTCATGGTAGTCATAGTAATAACATACTTTATATGATTTTACTGCTTTGCTTTGACGCATTGTAGCCATGTCTTTCTCTTTTCAAATTCGCACTTGCAGAGTCTCCGTCCAGTGGTGCAGTGGTCAATAGCCAAGCCTTATGTGGGGCATAAGAGTTGAATCTGCTAGAACAAAGAGTAAGGAGGGTTGACAGTTTAATAATCATAGCACCTAGTGTGTTACTTTAAGTTAAACATACGTAAAATAGTGGTTTTGATTTTTGTTAAAATACAATACTAGAAGTTGTACCCTTTAAACGCAGTAATTACAGAAATCAGATTTGAACTTATCAGGATTACATTAAGTGAGAACTAAGATATAGTGAATGGCTTACTGTCATTTTCCTGAAAAGCAGGTTCAGTTCAGGTTTTTTTTGTCTTTTAAGTTACAGAGGGGCTAAGAAGTACTATTAATCACATCTTGCAGTGTTTCTTTAAAGGGAAAATTCTGTATTTTCTTTTGGCTTTTGAATGAGATTTTGGCTAATCAAAATGAACCATATTCTGGCTGTGGCTTTACAGATTCTCTCATGAGGATTATAAATTGGGTGTTAACAAATATACGATATATAGATTAATACTGTAAAGAAAGCTTCTCTTTTGTTAGATTTCACTCTAGCTATTTTAGCTTAAATGTTTTGCTTGAGCAATTTTATATTTTAAGTTATTTAATCTTACTATTTTGTTTACTCACAGAGAATTTGCACAAAAACTGGCCACTGCTCTAGCACATAATCCCAGCTCAGGACTCCACACGATTAACCTTGCTGGCAACCCACTGGAGGATCGAGGTACTGTAGCATTCACAGGATCACTGATATCAGAACTGTAAGAGGATTAAGGAGCCATGCTGGAAGAATAGTATTAAGCTTAATTGTTAATTATGTTATAAATGCTGCTGATGCTCTTGTTGGCTTCTAGTTCTTTCCACCCTTTGATGCACACAATGCTAAAATTTTATAATGATTTACTTCTTTGAAGAGACACAAATGGAAAGGAGGATATTATTTTTAAACTATTGTGTTAGTTTTTTACTGCTGTGTAACGAATTACCACAAGCTTGGCAGGTTAAAATGATGCAAACTTACTATCTCACAGTTGCCTTGGGTCAGAAGTCTGAGTACAGGTTAGCTGGGTTCTCAAGAGTCTCGCATGGCTGGAATCAAGTTGTCATCCTGGGCTGTGATCTTGTCTGGGGTCTGAGGTCCTCCTCCAGCTCTCTGGGTGTTGGCAGAATTCACTTCCTTGGGGCTCTAGGGCTGAGGTTGCCATTTTCTTGCGAGCTGCCCATTGAGGACCATTCCCAGCACCTACAGGCTGTGCTCAGGCCCTTGTCCTGTGGCCCTTCCTTGTACATGTCAGTTGGCCTCATGCTTGCGGCCAGCGAGACTACTGCTCTCTGATGCTTACTTTCTGTTAAACAGAGCACCTGATTGGGTCAGGTCCACTCAGGACACTCTCCGTTTTGGTTAACTCAGAGTCAACTGATTAGTGACGTGTTCACATTAGTGATATCCTGTCCTGTTCATCAGTGTGCCCCACGGCCCCAAGGAAATGTACAGGGTGCTACACTGGGGGCAGGAATCTTGGGGACCGTCTTAGGATTCTGCCCACCACCAAAAATATTGGACAAGATTTAAACGTGAAAATAGGGAGGAGCTGAAGGACTGGAGTTCATGATGAGGTGGAAGAAGGCTGCATTAAGAGTGCATGGACAGGATTAAAGAAGAAATAGCTTTTACTCTAGAGAGAATATTTTGTTTTTATGTTCTGTTGCAGATGTTTTCCAGCCTTGTTGAATAACGCCCTTTCATCTCATAATGTTACATATTTGGTGAGGATCAATTATTAAACAGAGCTAAAGATAGTGAGATAGACACAGTTCTGTTTTTTGTTCTTGGTATAGACATTGTTCTTCATTGAAAAAGATACCTGTGTGATATTCAATCAAAAATTTCAAGAGTAGCTTCCCAGCATCTGAAGTAGTGAATCTAAAGGAAGGCTGACATTGAATTAGAAAACTAGGTCACATGAGAAGCACACTCATAGAATAAGCCAAAGGTAAAAATAATTGATGCACAGCCCTGAAATAGGAGTTCCCCTGACGTATACAGTTTCCTTTAGGAAAAACAAGTGTTGTCTCTGTTAGTCAAATGCTACAAAATGGTGAATATGACAAAGTGGAAACCATGTAATGACCTTTTAGAGACAGAAGAGCTGTTTTGGTTTTAGTTTTAAGATGGGAGGGATTCCATCATATTTACGTGCAGACAGGACAGACTCCATAGAGGGAAGTAGTTGTTGGAGACATGTCCTTCAGGGCCTGAAATCCAGGCCAGGGAAGGACACTCCTTAGCCAGTAGGGAAACATTAATTCAACCACAGTGAGATATACTTCACAACCAGTAGTACGGCTAAAATCAAAATAAGTTTTGGAGAGGATGTGGAAATTGGGAACTCATCCATTACTGGTGGGAGTATAAATTGGTGCAGCCACTTTGGAAACTGGTTAGACAGTTTCTCACAAAGCTGAACACAATTTGCTACCTAGCCTAACAGTGTCACCCCTGGTTGTCACCCGAGAGAAATGAAGTGTACATCCACACAAAGGCGGCAAACGAGCGTTTATAGCGGCATTATTCATAATGGCCAAAACGCGGAAACAAACCAAACCTTCTTCACTGGTGAGTGGATAGACGTAATGCAGTAGCCGGGTACAAGGGGAACCGCTGCACAGTATAGGACAGTGAAGTGCGGACACACGCTACGACGTGGTTGGATCTCAGAAACATTATGTGGGTAAAAGAAGCCAGACCCCAAACACCACATGTTGTTTGAGTTTTGAACAGCAAGGGGAAGGACTGAGCCCGAGGCCCTTCGTCTCCTCTCCTGTCATGGCTGCACGTGCTGTGAGAAGCAGCTGTGCCCATCAGCGGGCTGCCTCAGGTGCAGTTCACGGATCAGACCCTGGCCTTTGCTTCAAGCCCCTGTGGCAGCACTTACTTCCTTCTGGTGCACTGTGATTAGACGAGAATGTTTCCCCTCCGCCAGCCACTTCTCGTCCCCCATCCCCCAAAATCTAGCCTAAGACCTTGGACATAATTAAATTAAGTTTGATTTAATTGAATCTTAATTCTCTTCTGCAGAATAGCCCTTGAAAATCATGGTGAAATTTATATTTTTTGGTAGGAAGTCAGAATGTGTTCAGTCAGAAACATGTTTTTCCTCCACACTCCTACTTCTGAGGCCTGATTTTGTGTGTCTTTTCATCTACCTGCGGTCCATTCACAGGTGTTAAAATCATGAATCATTCCGTGTATGTTTTACTCAGCTTTGTGCACGTACACTAAATCTCCGGTATGGTTTCTGCTCATTTTTTGACACTCCTGAAATGTTTTCTCAAGCTAAGACTTCCCTCTTCCCTGCCCCTTCTAGATGCGTCCATTGTATTGGCCAGTGTTCCTGGACAGCTGCCCACACTCGCGTTTCCCACCTTTCTTCACTGTTGGGGCCGAGCCTCCTGAACACAAATCCTTTATACGTTTTGGTTTTTGTTTTTAAATTCTGGCTAAATATTTGAAGATGATTGGTAGCTTTCCTGCTCATGGATGGGAATTCCACAAGATCTCCAATTGATGTAAAATATTTACAGGAATTTCGATCTAGGGAAGAATTTCCATGATTTTTTTTCTTAGCTTTTCAGTGACTACTTCATGTTTGAAAACGACAAAAAGCATGGGGGAGGAGTCATGACTGACTTGTATAGTATGTAAAGGAGACCAAGCCAGGGAAGATTATTACAAAGAAACTCAAAGGCAGTTAAGCTGCCTACAGTTCTGAGGAATTCCGGCACCAAATGGAATCTCATTTTGCACCTGAACCACCTACACAGGGACTTGGAAATTTTCAGGAAGAAAGTCTGGCTCCTTCCTTGTGATACGAATGCTGCTGCAGGAAAGTTACAGCTCCGTCTCCTTGTCATGATTATGGACGAAGGACAGGCAGCCTTATGTTGCTAAGGAGCTTGTGGTGAGGGAAATACAATTTAATAAGCAGGGCTGTAGTGTGTCTGAGCATGTTTCAAATGCTAGCTGCCCTGTTCTTTCTCCGAAACGGCTGCCCAGGCAGTGAAGGGATCACATGCACATGAGCTCTCATTCTAGTTGCAGGGCCAGGCCTGTTTGCAACTTTCATATTGTAGGTCAAGACCCATTAGCAGATCATGAAATCAATTTAATAATTCATGACAAGCATTAAAAAGAGAAGAAGAAATAGAACAGGAAATACCAGAGTACATTGTTCAGGAAAACTTAGTTTTAGCTCTCTAATGTGTGTGTATGTATTTATTTTCTTATGAAGTTCCTACGTCATGATGTCGAATCTGTTCCTTTATGTGGGCCATGGTAGAAAAGACTTGAAAATATCTGCTCTGGCTGGACTTCACTAACTAGTTCTGTGGTGAGCCCTCTGGGCTGACCCACTATCTGAACTGGGGTGTTAACAGTCATCTCCTCACAACTCACCCTTTGGACCTGACATCACTTCTTGGATGAAAGTTGAGTATTTTGGGAGAATGCAGCCCCCTTCTCTCTCTGCTTATTTCATTTCTCTGCTTTACTTCCCTGAATGTTACAAACTCCATGTTCTATTCTTCCTGGTTATCCTTCCGAATTAATTACCCTGGTTTTTATGATCTTAGCCTTGTCAGGAATGTCTCTGTCCTTATTTCTACCATTCCTTTGTTCTAAATCTGATTATTTTGTTGAAAGATGATTTAGAATCCTGCTCAGAGTGGTTTTCTTTTGGAAACGCTGACTTCAGGTACCGAAATATTTTTTTCCTGACCATCTGGTGGCAAGTCCAGTTTGATCTAAAGGAAACAAAAGAAGTAGATTCTAGAATTGCCTCTTACCTTTTTTTGTGCTTTACATTTCTCATTTCACAGTGTATACCAGTGGGTTCTGGAGTCAAAATACAAGAGGTTCAACGCTAGGCTTTGCCACTTTCTAAGCTGAGTTTCCTTGGACAAGTTATGCCTCAATTTTTTCATCCTTAAAATAATATTATGTACCATGTAAGGGTATTCTAAGTGAGATAATATACATAAAAGAATAAGAATAGCCTGTCACAAACTGTGCACTCAATAATTAGCTTTTACTATTCCATTTGATTAATACAATAGCCTTGTGAAGTTAAGTAGTGCAGATGTTATCATTCTTCTTTTATGGATGAAGAACTGTGTGTTTGCATAATTTGGACAAAACTTGCAGAGTTCTACGTAATCTCAGTTATTCGGACTCTCATCTACTATTTCCTGAGTAATCGGCCCATCAGTCAATCAGTCAGTCAGTCTGTCATACTGTGGTTGTGAGTTTTTGGTTTGTCTGTGTAGATTTCCTTTGGAAGTGGAAGAAAAGAATGGTGTGCATGCTTTTTTGAAAAACATTGGCTTATTCCATGGCAATTAATTTTCTTAAATATGTCACTTTAATTTTTAAAGATGGCAGGTTTATATGTGACAGCTATAAAACAAAATTTTTTAGACTCATGATTTCAGCCATATTTGATATTTTTATGGATATATAAGGTCAAACAGTATTTTAAAAACTGCCTGGATTTGGATTTTAGGGCATTCGAAAGTTAGGCATACTTACTCCATTTTTTTCAACTTGTTTATTGCTATATTCCTAATTTGTTTATTCCTATATTCCTAATTCTGTATCCCTAACTCTTTCACTCAGCCTTAGTTTTGAAATGGAAATACTTCATTGTACTTTATTTACATTTCTCAGTGTTCCTGAACTCTCCAAGGAAACTATAGGAATTAGTAGAAATCTGAAGGTCTTTAACTATATTTTCTGACATCTATGATGTTCAAATCTATGTTTTCTAAGAGACAAAAAAGAGGGCTTTTGTTTCCTCATATCATTTTGCTAGAATTCCACAGGCATAATATTTCTGCTTTTTTAAAAAAATTTTGCTATTATTAATATACAATTACATGAGCAACATTATGGTTACTAGATTCCCCCTATTATCAAGTCCCCACCACATACCCCATTGCAGTCACTGTCCATCAACGTACAAGGATGTTACAGAATCACTACTTGTCTTCTCTGTGTTATACTGCCTTCCCCGTATCCCCCACCCCACCCCCACACCCACTACATTATGTGTGCTAATTGTAATAGCCCTTTTCCCCCTCATCCCTCCCTTCCCACCCATCTACCCCAGTCCCTATCCCTTTGGTAACTGTTAGTCCGTTCTTGGGTTCTGTGAGTCTGCTGCTGTTTTGTTCCTTCAGTTTTTTCTTTGTTCTTATACTCCACAGATGAGTGAAATCATTTGGTACTTGTCTTTCTCTGTCCACAGGCATAATTTTGTTAAACTATTAATACTGACGCTTTCAATTTACAGGGCCTCCTTATATCTTTTTCCTATCATGTGAATCATACTTATTCCAGAATATACAAGTTTTAGAATTATATATGATATTATCATAGGTTTTTAAGTTCATGCATGATTAGTGGGTTAAATCTGTAGTGAGATTTAATTTCCTGTCTTTGTAGGTTAATAATATCAGATGGCAAATCATAATACTAAAAATTTTATAATTTTTTTATTAGGCATAAATATTTGGAAGCAGAGGAGCAATAATAGTTTATTTTGAAAGGAGAAATAAAAATTAGACCATTTTTCTTCTAAAAAAGAAAAACAATAGAAGGGTAATCCATCCACTAAAGTCTCCAAACAAAAATTTTCATGATAAATTTTGCTTTGTTTTGCTTTATTTGGGGAGCAGAATTGAACAGTTTAGGCCAAAAGCTGGAAAGTCTCTTCTGTCTCATCTTTGTGGGGAAATGTTTTCTCAATGATCCATTTTTTCCATGACACTTTAGAGGAAGTAGCTTCAGTAAGCTTCAGGCAGGTCAATTTTTTTGTTTTTTCCTGAAACTTTGGCAGCCAGCCACCTTCAATTTATTCATTTCACCCTATTACTGAAGTCTGCCAAAGCAGAGGACCCTTTGTGTAATAATCTATTATCTTTTAGTAAAAATCAATTTAGTTCTTTCATTTTCAAAAAAATGAACAGTGCTGACCCCAGTTATGCCTTTCATTCTGTTAGCACTTAGCAAGGGTGTTTCTTTAAAGAAGCAACATATTTATGATTTGTGAATGCCTAGGAAATTAAGACAAACATTTTTCTCAAGGTAGAAGCTAGTAACTTAGTCTGAAATTTGATTTAAAAAAGTTTACTAGACCATCTTAATTAAATATGTGCTTTTAATTCTCTTTACTTTTAATCCTGTTTACCTTTAGTCTTAATTTTTCCTTTTAAATAAGTTGCCAGACCATTATTCTAATTTAGGTGCTTCGCTTTTTTATTACTTGAATTACTTATGGTAAAGTAGTAGTTCCAGAGAAAATTATTCCTGGACTGTTTATTACTTTTCATTTACCTTCCTTCTTTAAAGGTGGGTATCTCCATTAGCATAAAATAATTGTTCCAGTCTGGCCTTGAATTTGGTTGTAGGCATTTCCAGTTTTATGTGGTGTTATAGGTATGTCTGACACAAAAGAAACTATTGAAAGTTTAAAAATTGCGATTTTCCCAAAGAACAAAGCAAAAAAACTCAAATCAACCACAGTACAACAAATTAGAAGTTTAGTAGTAGTATTTTAACTTTGCTCTAACAGATATTTTTCAGCATGATTTGAAAATACAGAATATGGCTTTGGGGATATGTATGTATATTTAACAGAGTCATAGCATACATTTTACTAAATAAAAATATATAAAAGAATTGGTCATGAGTCGGGAATGATAAATCATACCAAAATTTAAGAATGAGAATCTGGTATTCTTCCCTCTTCCATACCTAATATTTTTAAAAGACCTTATTTTTTTAGAGCAGTTTAAGGTTCACAGCAAAACTGAGTGGGAAGTACAGAGATTTCCCATGTACTCTGTACCCCCTACTCACACATAGCATCTCCCATTATCAGCATCCCCCACCAGAGCGGTATTTGTTATACCTGATGAACCTAGCATGGATACATCATAATCACCCGTAGGCCATAGTTTTCACTGGGGTTCATTCTCGCTGTTGTATGCTCTATGGGTTTAATGATATGCATTCATCATTACAGTGTTGTTAGCGGGGAGCATTGTGTATTTTCCTCAGTCCTTGTCCCCGCTGCAACAGAGAACTGAGGGGCAGAGACACAGTAGTGAAGCAGAGTAAAAGTTTTATTTAAAGTTACTTAAAGAGAGAAAAACTGCAACAGGCAACCTCAGGGAGGAGAGGTGCCTTGAAAAGTTTAAGTTTTATTGAAAGAGAGAAAGTCTACACACTTAGAAAGTGGGGGGAACCCCAGAGAGAGATGTGCTTAAAGATATGGAAAAAGTCAAAGTTACGCAAATACAGGCAACCTTAGAGGGAGGTGCATGCTGCAAGGTTGGAGGTTCTCCCTTTTAAGGATTTTTCAGGAATGTGACAAAGGGCTAGGGGTGTGGACTTGTTAAGTGATCTCAGAGATTAAGTCTTTTCTTATAAGTATTCCAGGTAGTTCTGCAAAATTAACATAAGAAATTTACTGCTCTGGTCGGCTCCCAGGATAGCAGCTTCCTGGTTTGGGAGCATGTCAGTTAAGATTGCCCTCTCTTCCTCCGAGGTGGGCTGATTATCTGTTTGCTAAAGAGTATGTTAAGAATCTTACTTCTTAACTTCTTGGATTTTACAATGCAACTTTATCTTTAAGATGGAATCTTCCTGTCTTTATTAAGCTGTTCATAACTGGGTTCAGCAGGCTAAAGTAAATCTCACAATGGCATCATCTAATTGACACAATGAAGACATGGGCTGTGCTCAGATGCTTTTCTTTACCTGGAGAATATTCAAACATTCAAGGCCAAGATGCTCCTGACCTTTGAGCTTTAACTGATTGACTCTGAGTCTTCTCTGGCTTTCTAGTTTTAACTGGTTAACTCTGAGTCCTTTCTAGTGGGCTTTACTGACCTTATTCTCTTTCCACCCAGCTCATATCTATTTTCCTGCCTAACAGTATCATACAGAATATTTTCAGTACCAAAAAAATCCTCTGTTCTGCCTATTCATCCCTACTCCCCACCCATAGTCCCAACTCTTGACAATCACTGATCTTTTTCTACTGTCTCCATTGTTTTTCCTTTCTCAGAATTTCATATAGTTTTCAGCTCCTATGGCAACCTACTGTTATTCCCTCTCCTCTGACACCAAATGCTATGGTGTCTTTTTTTACATGTATGTATAACAGTAATACCCAGCAGTAATAGTAGTGTGACTCTGGGCTCCTGGACCTGATTCCAACGTGTGTAACTATGTGGGAGGGGGTCTTCCCACACATACTTACACCAAGCAGTTGTCAAACACCAGCAGGGTGTTGGAGAACGCAATTCTGATGCTGTCTGCCTGGAGACAGCACCAGATTCCCAGGTTAAGGGCTCCATCCTACAAGACTGCCCTCCACCCCCCACTCCAGACACCAGGTCGTAACCCCCAGGCAGTTACCTGTGCTTCTGACCTTCTGGCTACAGATTGGAGGTTCCCACGAACTCCCCCTTTGGTTTATGATTAATTTGCTAGAGCGGCTCACAGAACTCAGGAAAACACTGTCGTTTACCAGTTTAATAAAGGGTACCATAAGGATACAAGTTAACAGCCAGACGAAGAGAGACATAGGGCAAGGCCCCGAAGAAAGGAGCTTCTGTCTGTCCTCGTGGAGCTTGGGGCCTGGCTCGGGGGCACGTGGAGGCGTTCTGGTTCCCCAAGCGTAGAAGCTCTCTCTGACAGAGAAGCAGGATCCAGCCAAGCAGAGAGAGAGAGATCAAAAACCTCTTCTCAGAGATTTTTTATGAAGGCTTCATAGCATAATCATGATTGCCTAAATTATTGTCCACTGGCTGACTCAGCCTCAAGCCCCTGCCCTTGGGTGGGGTCCAAAAGTCTCATTAACATGACAAATCACCCATTTAGCTTTAAGACTGCAGTGTTTTCAGGAACTGTGGATGAAGACCAAATATACCTGGGAAATATGTATGTGGTCATATGAATGACCACATATGTATTTCCTATGACTTATTATATCACAACTGCCAAGGAATGTGACTGGATCATGTGGTAAGAGCATGTTTAGTCTTGGAAGAAACCACTGCACTGTTTTCCAAAGTGGCTGTAACCATTTCGCATTCCCACCAGCAATTAATGAGAATTCCTATTGCTGCACATCCTGTCCAGCATTTGATTGTCAGTTTTCCAGATTCTGACTATTCTAATAGGTGTGTAGTGGTATCTCGTTGTTTTAATTTGCATTTCCCTGATGACATTTGAGATGGGTCATCTTTTCAAGTGCTTATTTGCCATCTGTGTATCTTTGGTGCGGTGTTTGTTAAGGTCTTTGCCTCATTTTTAATTGGGTTGTTTTCTTATTGTTGAACTTTTAAGAGTTTCCTGTATATTTTGAATTGCAGTCCTTTATCAGATATGTCTTGAAAACATTTCCTCCCAGTCTGTGGCTTGTCTTCTTATTATCTTGACATCTTTTGCAGAGCAGAACTTTTTAAATTTTAATGAAGTCCAGCATATCAATTATTTATTTCATGGATTATGCCTTTGGTGTTGTATCTAAAAGGTCATTGCCATAACCATGGTCCTCCAGCTTTTCTCCTCCATTATCTTCTATACCTAATTTTTCAAGTAAATTATTTTATAGAAGTATAACATTGAAAGTCCAGGGAGAAGAAATCCTGGGGCAAAATACCTCTAAAACCAAAATCAGTCAAAAGGAGAAATAAAGTTTAAAACCCATTTAATGCTTACAAACTGCAGTCTGGGGCTGTTTTTCTCTCCTGCTCCAGCAGGAGCCAACCAGCCCTTGCCTTAACATCTCAGGCAAGTCCTTGGTTGCCCAGGTAATTACCCATTGATATGGAGATGACTTTCTCCACCCCTGAGGAACCCCTATTGATATGCAAATGCACTAAAGCCAGGTGAGATATTCTGGAACTATTTCAGTTTTACCCACAAACGTACATACAGAGAAGTCCACAAACCCTATGTTTACATTATAATGAATTTTTACAAAGTGAACACTCATGCACCCACTACCAAGATCAAGAGAGAGAACGTTACGAACTTTCCACAAGCTTTTGTAGTGTTCTGCTTTCATCTCTGTTCTCTAGCATATGGGGGAAGATAAGTATTTGACTTCTGTCATGATAGGGTTGGCTTTATTTATTCTTGAACTTCAAATATACAGAATTATACAGTATACACTGAAAGGGGGGTTCTTCAGCTACCCGATTCACTCATTCAGGAAGAGAGGACACGAGATCTCCAGCAGCGAAGTTTATTGCCTGAAAGACAGAATGGCGTCTCTAAAGGAGCGAGCAGCAGTGGCAGCAAGGGGGAAGCTGCTTATAAAGGAAATTTGAGTGGGAAGTTGGTCCTGTGACTTCTATGCATTACAGGGTTCAGGAAGATAGGGTGCTGACTGGATGGTTTAAAACAAGTATGTCTTGTACACTTTGTGTAGGTTGAACTCAGCTGGCACCGAGTTGCCAGTTGATGTAACTTAGAAGATATGTAGGTAAAGGGAAGTAGATACCTTTTATGGTAAGGGCAGGTTACCTTTGCCCTTTCCGGTTGGGTGGCTGGTCGTTGCTAGGGAAACTATCTAGAATGAGGGTTACTAGAACAATGGGTGGGTTTTCCAGTAACTAGAACACAGTTTTCTTAGAACTAGGGTGGGGTGAGGCCTTGGGGGGATTCAAGGCTGGGGTGCAGTTGCTGTGGGTGATACAAAAGGGGGGGCTTACTATGCCTGGAGGTAGTTCTGGGTTCTAACATATACTCTTATATTTGGCTTCTTTTTCTCTATGAGGCAGTTTTTAATAATGCATTTATTTTTTTGAATAGATTAGAGATCTATTGAAGTTATCTATTTAAGTTTTGGTAAGTAATATTTTTCACAAGAAATTTCTCCATTTCTTTTGAAATGATACATTTTTTGACCTTCAGATTTTCTTATAGTCTTCAGTTATATTTGGATTCTCTGTAGGATTCCTATTAGTATTTCTTTTTCATTTCTGATTTTGATGATTTGATCCTTTTCTTACATTTTTTTTAAACTGGTCTTGGGGTTTATTAATACTATTAGTTTATTGAAGAAAAAATTTTGTTAAGTTTACTTATTTTATGGCTGCTTTCTCTGTAGATCCGTCAGCATGGTTATGACTTTTATTCTGAATTATTTTTCAGGAAGACTGTGCATGTCCATCCCTTCAGGCTCCCTCTCTGGGGTTGTCTCGGTCTGTAGTTTTGTCTGTACCATATTCCTCTGTCTTTTCATGGCTATAGAAGTGGTTGCTGGTAGTTCCCACGTATGTCAGCTGGGCTCTTTAAGACCGTCTCGCGGGGTGCCGAGTCCTCTCAGGTGTAGCTGCATGCTGTGCGCTTTCCTGTGTATTCTGGTCTCTCTTTTAGGAATAGTTGTATTTGCTGTATTTTCATAGATAAATATAGTGTTGGGAGGAGATTTCTGCCGCCCTGCTCATGTCGCCATCTTCGTGGAAGTCTCCACCATTGACTTTTAGTTTGAGTGTTTAGCACAGTTATACTTAATGTAATTATTTGTGTGACTGTGTATATAATCTGTTTTGTCTTTTCCCTTTGTTCCTTTCTCATCTCACCTTTTTTGCCTTTTAGATTAATTAAGTTTTAAAGATTTTTTCATCTTTTTCCTCTCCCTCCATTAACTTGTTAGTTATTCATTCTTTTAAAAGAATGTATCAGCTAAATATCAGGTCTGCCTCCTCTTTGCAATTAGCAATATGAATTAGCATATTTCAAAGAAAAAACCTGTTTCACATTATTTAACCCAGGGATTGTCAAACTTGGGAAATGCTGTGGACAGATAGGCAGGGGCTCTCAGAATACCCACCATCCCTGGGAAAACACCCATATAGAGGCTTAGTTAAGTTGTGTGCCATTTAGATATTTCTTTTTTTTAGTATTTTTCTTATTTATTTACAATTTATTTTGGTATCATTAACCTACAATTACATGTGAAATAGTATGGTGATTAAACTACCCCGTTCATCAGGTCACCCCCACCAACCCCATTACAGTCACTGTCCATCAGCGTAGTGAGATGCTATAGAATCACTACTTGTCTTCTCTGAGTTGTACAGCCCTCCCTGTGCCCCCCCAACATTATGTCTGCTAATAGTAAGGCCCCTTTGTCCCCCTTGTCCTTCCCTTCCCAACCATCCTCCCCAGTCCCTCTCTTTGGTAACTGTTAGTCCATTCTTGGGTTCTGTGAGTCTGCGTCTGTTTTGTTCTTTCAGTTTTTTTCTTTCTCTTATGCTCCACATATGAGTGAAATCATTTGATACTTGTCTTTTTCCACTTGGCTTATATCACTGAGCATAATACCCTCTAGCTCCATCCACGTTGTTGCAAATGGTAGGATTTGTTTTCTTCTTATGCCTGAATAATATTCCATTGTGTATATGTACCACCTGTTTATCCATTCATCTACTGATGGATACTTAGGTTGCTTCCATTTCTTGGCTATTGTAAATACTGCTGCGATAAACATAGGGATGCATATGTCTTTTTCAAACTGGTCTGCTGCATTCTTAGGGTAAATTCCTAGGAGTGGAATTCCTGGGTCAAATGGTATTTCTATTTTGAGTTTTTTGAGGAACCTCCATACTGCTTTCCACAATGGTTGTACTAATTTGCATTCCCACCAGCAGTGTAGGAGGGTTCCCTTTTCTCCACATCCTCACCAACATTTGTTGTTGTCTGTATTTTGGATGTTGGCCATCCTCACTGGTGTGAGGTGATAATCTCATTGTGGTTTTAATCTGCATTTCTCTGATGACCAGCGATGTGGAGCATCTTTTCATGTGCCTGTTGGCCATCTGAATTTCTTTTTTAGAAAAGTGTCTATTCATGTCCTCTGCCCATTTCTTAATTGGATTATTTGCTTTTTGTTTGTTAAGGTGCCTGAGTTCTTTATATATTTTGGATGCCAATCCCTTATCAGATGCATCATTTATGAATATATTTTCCCACACTGTAGGATGTCTTTTTGTTCTACTGATGGTGTCCTTTGCTGTACAGAAGATTTTCAACTTGATATAGTCCCACTTGTTCATTTTTGCTTTTGATTCCCTTGCACGGGGGGATATGTCCATGAGATTTTTGCCTATGTTTTTTTCTAGGGGTTTTATGGTTTCATGACTTACATTCAGGTTGTTGATCCACCTTGAGTTTACCTTTGTGTATGGGGCTAGACAGTAGTCCAGTTTCATTCTCTTACATGTAGCTGTCCAGTTTTTCCAACACCAGCTGCTGAAGAGGCTGTCCTCTCCCCATTGTATATCCAAGGCTCCTTTATCAAATATTAATTGACTGTAAATGTGTGAGTTAATGTTTGAATTTTCTATTGTGTTCCACTGGTCTGTGGGTCTGTTTTTGTGCCAGTACCAAATTGTCTTGATTACTGTGGCTTTGTAGTAGAGTTTGAAGTCAGGGAGCATAATTTCCCCTGTTTGATTCCTCCTTCTCAGAATTGCTTTGGATATTCGGGGTCTTTTCTGGTTCCATATGAATTTTAGAAATATTTGTTCCAGTTCATTGAAGAAAGCTGTTGGTAGTTTGATAGGGATTGCGTTGAATCTGTAGATTGCTTTAGGTAGTATAGCCATTTTGACAATATTTATTCTTCCTAGCCAAGAGCATGGGATGCATTTCCATTTGTTAGTGTCCTCTTTAATTTCTCCTATGAGTGTCTTGTAGTTTTCAGAGTACAGGTCTTTCACTTCCTTCGTTAGGTTTATTCCTAGGTATTTTATTCTTTTTGATGCAGTTGTGAATGGAATTGTTTTTCTGATTTCTCTTTCTGTTAGTTCATCATGAGTGTATAGGAAAGCAACAGATTTCTTTGTGTTAATTTTGTATCCAGCAACTTTGCTGAATTCATATATTAGTTCTAGTAGTTTTGGGGGGCAGTCTTTAGGGTTTTTTGGGTACTGTATTATGTCATCTGCAAATAGTGACAATTTGACTTCTTCTTTACCAATCTGGACGCCTTGTATATCTTTGTTTTGTCTGATTGCCATGGCTAGGACCTCCAGTACTATGTTGAATAACAGTGTAGAGAGGTGGCATCCCTGTCTTGTTCCCGATCTTAGATGAAAAGCTTTCAGCTTCTCGCTGTTAAGTATGATGTTTGCTGTGGGTTTGTCATATATAGCCTTTATGATGTTGAGGTACTTGCCATCTGTACCCATTTTGTTGAGAGTTTTAATCATGAATGGATGCTGAATTTTGTCAAATGCTTCTTCAGCATCTATGGAGATGATCATGTGGTATTTGTTCTTCTTTTTGTTGATGGGGTGGATGATGTTGATGGATTTTCAAATGTTGTACCATCCTTGTATCCCTGGGATGAATCCCACTTGATCATGATATATGATCCTCTTGATGTATTTTTGAATTCGGTTTGCTAATATTTTAAGTATCTTTGCATGTACGTTCATCAGGGATATTAGTCTGTAATTTTCTTTTCTGGTGAGGTCTTTGCCCGGTTTTGTTATTAGTGTGATGCTGGCTTCATAGAAAGAGTTTGGAAGTATTCCCTCCTCTTCTATTTTTTGGAAAACTTTAAGGAGAATGGGTGTTGTTTCTTCTCTATATGTCTGGTAGAATTCAGAGGTGAATCCATCAGGTCCGGGGTTTTGTTCTTCCGTAGTTTTTTGATTACCGATTCAATTTCGTTGCTGGTGTTTGGTTTGTTTAGTTTTTCTGTTTCTTGCTTTGTCAGTCTTGGAACGTTGTATTTTTCTAAGAAGTTGTCCATTTCTTCTAGGTTTTGCACCTTGTTAGCATACAGATGCTCATAGTATTCTTTTATAATTCTTTGTATTTCTCTGGGATCCGTCGTTATTTTTCCTTTCTCATTTCTGATTCTGTTTATGTGTGTAGGTTCTCTTTTTCTCTTAATGAGTCTGGCTAGGAGTTTATCTATTTTGTTTATTTTTTCAAAGAACCAGCTCTTGGTTTCATTGATTCTTTTCTATTGTCTTATTCTTCTCAATTTTATTTATTTCTTCTCTGATCTTTATTATGTCCCTCCTTCTGGTGACTTTGGGCCTCATTTGTTCTTCTTTTTCCGATTTCAATAAATGTGTCTTTAGACTGTTCATTTGGGAATGTTCTTCCTTCTTTAAATAGGCCTGAATTGCAATATACTTTCCTCTTAGAACTGCCTTTGCTGCGTCCCACAGAAGTTGTGGCTTTGAGTTGTTGTTGTCATTAGTCTCCATATATTCTTTGATTTCTGTTTGATTTGGTCTTTAACCCATTGATTCATTAGGAGAATGTTGTTAAGTCTCCATGTATTTGTGAGCCTTTTTGATTTCTTTCTAAAATTTTATTTCTAGTTTTATACCTTTGTGGTCTGAGAAGTTGGTTGGTAGAATTTCAATATTTTTGAATTTCCTGAGGTTCTTTTTGTGGCCTAGTATGTGGTCTATTCTGGAAAATGTTCCATGTGCACTTGAGAAGAATGTGTATCCTGTTGCTTTTGGGTGTAGAGTTCTGTACATATCTGTTAGGTCCATCTGTTCTAGTGTGTTGTTCCATGCCTCTGTGTCTTTACTTATTCTCTGTCTGGTTGATCTATCCTTTGGAGTGAGTGGTGTGTTGAAGTCTCCTAAAATGAATCCATTGCTGTCTATTTCCTCCTTCAATTCTGTTAGTATTTGTTTCACATATGTTGGCGCTCCTGTGTTGGGTGCATATATATTTATAATGGTTATATCTTCTTGTTGGACTGACCCTTTATCATTATGTAATGTCCTTCTTTATCTCTTGCTACTTTTTTCATTTTGAAGTCTATTTTGTCTGATATAAGTACTGCAACCCCTGCTTTTTTCTCTTTGTTGTTTGCATGAAATATCTTTTTCCATCCCTTCACTTTTAGTCCGTGTATATCTTTCGGATTGATGTGAGTTTCTTGTAAGCAGCATATAGATGGGTCTTGCTTTTTTATCCACTCTGTTACTCTCTTTCTTTTGATTGGTGCATTCAGTCCATTTACATTTAGGGTGATTATTGATAGTTATGTGCTTATTGCCATTGCTGGCTTTAGATTCATGGTTATCAAAGGTTCAAGGGTTGCTTCTTTACTATCTAACAATCTAACTTAACTTTCTTGTTAAGTTATTGTGAATGTCGTCTGATGTTTGTTTATGTCTCCCTTCCCATTCTTCCTCCTCCATTCTTTATATATGGGGTGTTTTATTCTTTGCCTTTAGTTAGTATTTGGATGGTCTGCTTTCTTTGCTATGATTTTATTATCTCTGGTGACATCTTTTTAACTTAGTGGTGCTTCCCTCTAGAGCAGTCCATTTAAGATATCCTGTAGTGGTGGTTTATGAGAGGCAAACTCTTTCAACTTTCGTTTGTCTGGAAATTGTTTAATCCCTCCGTCATATTTAAATGATAATCGTGCTGGATACAATATTCTTGGTTCGAGGCCCTTCTGTTTCATTACGGTAAATATATCATGCCATTCTCTTCTGGCCTGTGAGGTTTCTGTTGAGATGTCTGATGATAGTCTGATGGGTTTTCCTTTGTAGGTGATCTTTTTTCTCTCTCTAGCTACCTTTAATACTCTGTGTTTATCTTTGACCTTTGCCATCTTAATTATTATGTGTCTTGGTGTTGTCTTCCTTGGTTCCCTTGTGTTGGGAGATCTGTGGGCTTCCGTGGACTGCGAGACTATTTCCTTCCCCAGTGTGGGAAAGTTTACAGCAATTATTTCTTCAAAGACACTTTCTATCCCTTTTTCTCTCTCTTCTTCCTCTGGTACTCCTATAATGCCAATATTGTTTCGTTTGGATTGCCACACTCTTCTCTTAATATTCTTTCATTCCTAGAGATCTCTGCCACAGCTTCTCTGTATTCCTGTTCTCTATTTTCTAATCCAATAGTCTCTGACACCTCGTCCAGTCTGCTGTTAAGCCCGTCGGTGTCTTGTCTCATTTCTGCTTATTCTTTCCTCACTTCCCTCACTTCCTCCCTCAGCTCTTGCACATTTTTCTGTATATCCGTCAGCATGGCTATGACTTTTATTCTGAATTCTTTTTCAGGATGACTGTGCATGTCCATCCCTTCAGGTTCCTTCTCTGGGGTTGTCTCGGTCTGGAGCTTTGTCTGTACCATATTTCTCTGTCTTTTCATGGCTGTAGAATTGTTTGCTGGTAGTTCCCACGTATGTCAGCTGGGCTCTATATGACTTTAAAAAGGAAAAAAACATAAGTATAAAATAAGGGAAAGAAAAAAAGAATAGAAAGGGAAGTAAAAACAACGACAACTAAAAAAAAAATTACGCCCACCGCGAGTGGGTTCAGTGTGAATGCAGTAGGTGGCGCTGTTGCTCCACTATTCCAGAGCCATGGCCGAGCTGCCCCATAAGGCCCTTTATAGTTCTGGCCGGGGTGGGAACGAATGGGAGGCTGTTGATCTCTGTGGGAAGTCTAAGTGCGGCCACCCTTTCCCAGTCAGCAGCTAAGGGGTCCAAAGCTCCCCAGGACTCCCAGCCTGCTGGGCTGAGTGTTGCGGGGCAAAGTGGTTCTCTGCTGTTCTCCTGTCTCTTTAAGACCATTGAAAAAAGCACGCGCTTTTCTTCTTTCTTTTTCCTTTCTTCTTCCTTCCCGGAGTCTGCCGCAAGCAACTGGCGCATTCCGTACTGAGACCCTGCGCCTTTTGTCTCTCCAATCTCTGCTACACCGCGTGCTGTGTGTTTGCGCTCCCGGCGCAGACTTCCACCCACCCCCCGGCTCTGAATCCTCTCCTCCCTCCGGTGCGCTGCGGTGGGGGAGTGCTTGCGTCCTGCCGGGTCACCGCTCAGTATATTACCCGCCTCGCCGGGTGCCAAGTCATCTCATGTGTAGCTGACCGCTGGAGCTCTGGGGGAGAGGAGCACACGGGTCCTGCCATGTCGCGGCTCCGTATCTTACCCGCCTCGCCAGGTGCCAGGTCATCTCAGGTGTAGCTGCACGCTTTGCGCTTTCCTGTGTATTCTGGTCTCTCTTTTAGGTATAGTTGTATTTTCTGTGTTTTCGTGGATAAATATAATGTTGGGAGGAAATTTCTCTGGTTCCGTTCATGTCGCCATCTTTCTGGAAGTCCCTTTTTAGTTATTTCTACAGTAGTTATTTCTTGATAATCTTTGATAAAATTTGTAGAGATTTTGGGTTATAAAGGGCAACAACCAGCACTGTAGTTCCTTATTGGTGCCTGGAATTTCACCATCAGTCTAGGGGGCTATATGGTTAATAGTGTTTTAGGAGCCTTCCCAAAAACGTGCCCCTGGGGAGGTAGTAACTCACAGACAGCAGGAGTTTGGTTGAAGAACTTGTAGGGAGGTAAATGTTCATTAATTGCTTCTTACCTCCCAGAAAGTAGTGTACATTCATAGCACTCTTGGATGAGTGAGCTAGTATTCATAGTCTTCCGTTTTGGCCATTAAATTTAGACATACCTGATTTTTAATACCTGAGAGTTAGTTCAAGTTACAAAACCTGTCTTTATGAAGTTAAAACATGCTCTAATGCTTTGTCTGAGGTTTTTATCCCACAAGCTAATTAAGTATTGGAATCCATCTGATAAAAGTAAAGCTGTTATCTGACTAGTTAATGTTATACTGCTTTTCTTGACAATAATTAAATAGCCTGCATCTGCTAACCTAGAAGACTGATCAACTCATTAAAACACAGTTAAAAAGGAAAGGGAAGAACAATTATATCACTCTTCCTAAGAGTATTTGCATTTGAAATAGGACTCTTAGGAGAGTGTAACACTTAGCGCAAGTAAAAACATCTCTAACGGATAATTGTGTGTTTAATTAAGCATTCTTCCTTTTCTCCTACCCTATAGGTAGGACAGAAAGAAAAGGAGACATGATGGTAGATGATTAGAAAACAAGGTCTGACATTAGAAAGAAAAAGTAATCACTTAAATTAGAGTTAAATTTAAGTTAATTTTCAGGCATTGTGAAACATGTAGTTTTGAGAACTTGAAAATTCTAATAATTCCTTTTTTTTCCTCTCTCAGGTGTATCCTCTTTAAGTATTCAATTTGCTAAACTCCCAAAAGGATTAAAGCATTTAAATTTATCTAAAACCTCACTGTCACCTAAAGGTACAGTATATCTTACTTATTTAACTTTATGTCTATGTTTTTGCTGCTCAGTGCCACCTTAGATAGCTAAGAGTTATTACTCAGTTATGTATCTGCATTTTAAAATATATGTATTATGGTACCTTGGCAGTTTTAAGATAAAGAAATTATGTAATTGGAATTCTGGTTGCCTGAAGTAAAATGCTTTCAGAGTAGAGAAAATTTTTTGAAATACACATGCAGTCTTTAACATTTGAACTTCAAGTCTGGGAATGCTCACCTGACTGCCACGGGCCTCATACCTCACATTCCCAGAGGCAGCTGGGTATGTTTCTCTTCGTTCATCCTTCGTATAAAGCATTGCATGTCCCCTTCTCCATGTCTGTTCCCACCCCCCGGCTCCCATATTTCCGATGGCCTCTCTGTTATACAGAAAACTGTTGGCCTAACCACTGTGGGGAAGTTGGGGTTCCTATGGCCAGGATCCTCACCGAACTTAAACCACCTGATGATGTAACTGGCCTGTTGCTAGGCTACTGCTTCCACACCTTTAGGCAATAAGGTATTTTTGTGCTATATAGAAAGCTTAACCCAGTGCTCTGGGTGGAGGCAGAGACGCTAGTGCTCGACCTACCGCCAGGAGAACAAGCTGGGTAATAAACCCTTTCACCCCAAAGAACGTTTTATTGTCAATTTCTTTGGTCACACTGAATCCATAGCGAACTTGCCCAGGGCTGAAACCCATTGGCAAGACACCACCCAGTCACCACTGTCTCTACCCCATTATTTGCTGCCCTGGAAATTTCGTTTCCTTCCCCAAACTCTTTCCTGATTTCCATTCATCCTCCTCATTTATCCAGTTGCTCATCAAAGCCTGTTGATTCTATTACTATTTTGCCACATCTGCAACCTCATAATAATACTGGAAATGCCCCTGCATACATCATGCCTTTGCACATGCTTTGTATTCTGCTGAAAAGTTGTTCTTTCATTCTGTATAGGGAAAACCTCAGTTCTTCCCTTCCTGCTCTGTTTCTCTTTCTTGTGTGTCTTTACTACTCACACGAAACACTCCACTTCAGCCTTTTCTGGTTGCCAGATGTGTGGCAGTTTTTCTCCACACCAAGCAATTCTGACATAAGCTGGGTTCCTCAACTCAGTTCTAATGCTAGCTACTTGGAGATAGTGCCATATTCCACACATTAAGGGCTCAGTCTTCTAAGACTGCCCCCTCAGTTCCGGCCTTTCAGATGCTAGTTGCAAGCCCAGGTTATTGGAGGTTCCAAAGACCTCTGCCTTGGGCTTGATTTATTTGCTACGTGGCTCACAGAACTCAGAGAAACACATTTACTGCTTTATCAAAGGATATGAAAGGATACAGATGAACAGCCAGATAAAGAGAGTTGTAAGGGTGAGATCTAGGGGTGGGTCCTGGGCACGGGAACTGTTGTCCCTATGGAGTTGAGGTGTCCCACGCGACTGGTGTGGATGTGTTTGCCAACCTGGAAGCTCTCCTATGCCTGTACTATTGGTATTCTTTGGAGGCTTCCTCATTTAGGCGTGATCAATTATTAACCCTTCTCTAATTATTAACCGTGTCTCTAGTACCTCTCCCCTCGCTGGAGAATTTGGAGGTGGGGAGAAGGCTGAAAATTCCAAGCTTCTAATCACAGGTTTCATCTTTCAGTTGACCAGCCTCCATCTAAGAGCTGCCCAGTGCCACCTCATTACAAGAAAAGATGCTCCAGGTGCCCTTACTGCTTAGGAAATTACAAGGGAAATTATAAATTTTACAAGAGTCCAGTGTCAAAAACAGGGGCAGAGACCAATATATATATTTTCTCTTACCTCATACATCCCCAAATATTCTTTCAAAACTTCAGTTTATTTTGTAAAAGTTTCTCTCTTATCATCTCTTTTGAGACACCTCAACAGAATCAACTATTCTTTCCTTTGTATTATTCTAGATCACATATCTATTATTATATATAAGTATTGTGTCTTCGCTACTAGAATGGGAATCTCCCTGAGACCTCTACTTGTCTCTTCTCCATGTTTCCAGCACCTCCCTCAGTCTCAGTGTCTGGACAATTGTGGGTGTTTAATCAAAGTTCCTTGAATTAAAATACCTTGCCATTTCTTAAATATATCAGTGTCTTTTGAGGGCAGTGTGTGTAGTGATTAATAGCGTCAGTTCTCAAGCAGATTGTCTTGGGTTGAGTCTTAATCCTCTAACTTTTTTACGATGTCCTGGTTCCTCAGTTACCTCATTTATAGGATGGAAATACGAGTATCTACTTCACCGGAGGTGGTGTGATGAAATGAGTTAATGTAAATACAGTGCAGTTTTTTGGGCACGAGGACCGTGCCACCACCACCTCCACCACCTCCATCACCACCTCCATCACCACCACTACCACCTCCACCACCACCACCTCCTCACCATCACCGTTTTCACCACCTCCATCACCACCGTCACCACCACCACTACCAACACCACCATCACCACCTCCATTGCCACAACCACCACCTCCACCACTACTTCCACCACCTCCATCACCATCACCACCACCACCAGCATCATCATCTTCATAATGTTGTGCTTTCATTGTTTCTGTGTGCTTTTATTTTGGCCTGGGATCGCCTCAGTGTCCCATCCACAAATCAGGTGAATTACTGCTCATTCTGTAAGATTCAGCTTCTATCTCACTTTCTCTTTGAAGCCTTCTCTGGCAACCTTCTCTCACCACACCCTGCTGAATGAAAGGTTCCTTTCTCTGTTTCACAGTACTTTGTACTTTCCTCTGTTTTAGTGTGTTTCCTAATATGTTTGATTGCATTCTAGCTGGGGATTTTTCTGGACAGTAAGGGCTTTGCCTCATTCATTGTTGTGTCCCTGTTGCACTGCAAGTTCTCTTTGGATGTGTCATGGGTGAGGGGGTGATGCAAAGTGGGCCTCAGTGATTTTATGTCCATCCAGTCATACTTTATTCTGGCCATACAGTTGACATTAAGAGTGATTTGAAGTTGGGGTATGTTCCATAAGTCCCATGATTTTATGTGCACACATTTGTATTCACACGTTTAAGATTAAGACATAAAAGAAACTTACCAAAGGGAAAAATTTCCCCAGGAGTCAGGGTTTTCTGTCTTGGTGTCTGAAGCCCTCTAAGATCTTAAAGGCGAGGGTAGTCCCTTTATGTTATCACTGTTTCACCTCAGCAAGTCAGTTTTATAAGAACCTTTTTCTGATGATTATCAGTGTATACATATTTATGGTAAAGATCTAGAAGAGACTGAAAAGTACAAATAAGAAAGCAAAAATTACTTGTAATGCCAGTACCATATCATTACAAAACAGTCACTGTTGACAATTTGGTGCCCACCCTTCCATACTGTTTTCTGTTGTACATGGTATACGTATATGTGTGTGTGTGCGTGCACATTTACATATACACACACATAAATGCATAATTATACACACATGTATAAATCCATATGTGGATTAAATGGATTATACAATGCTTACCTTTTTATGAACTTTTCCCCCCACATAATATATTTGATTGTTTATGTCGGTAAACACATGATCACTTCCAGTGGCTACATGATATTCCTTAGTTATTTGTATTTTTTTAGAGGAAATTGCTAGTTGCCATCCTTTGTTCTTTCTTTCTTTACAGTGTTAATCTTTCTTAATTTATATGAATTTTCTACATATTATAAGTATTAATCATTTGTCATGTGCTCCATAGGTCTAACTCATTTTTATATTAATTTTTATTGAGATATAATTGACATACAACATCCTGGCTTTAGTTGTACAACATGATTCAATATTTGTATATATATTGTGCAGTGACACAATTAAGGCTAGTTAACATCCATCAACATACATAGTTACTAATGTTTTTTTTTTTGTGATGAGAACTTCTAAGATCTACTTTTAGCAACTTTCAAATATTCAATATCGTATTATTAATTATAGTCACCATGCTGTGTGGTCCAACTTTTTTAAGATAGAGGGTTTTCTTGTTTTTTTTTTCAATTTGTTTATTTTATTTGTTCATTACAATAAAACAAATAAGAGGGTTGTTGTAATCATTTACCCTCCCAAGGACAAGTTTTAGTTCTGAGGTACCTCAGTGTCTCCCTTCACTGACCCGGGTGGGAGGTTCCCCAGGCAAAGCTGGGTTCCTCAGCTTTCTTGTGAGTGAAGACAAACTTCCATTCCCTACACCCTTCACAAAGAGGTCACCACATTTATCTCTTCTTTGCAATAAAATTGTGTACATTAAAGTGTGTTTTGAAAATTAATATTGTTTAATAACATTCTAACCCAAAGAATTTTAACTTGTCCTTCCTGAGATTTATATCTTGAAATGTTCGTTTTTAAAAAAAATAGATTATACTTAAAGGCTTTCATTTTTCTTGCAGATTTTTACATAGTATCTGAAAATTTTGCAGATTCAAAATAACCCAGATTATGTTGCAGTTTTAATCTTTTGCTGAATTTAACTAACATTTATATTTTAGATCTATGAAAACATTTATATTCGTGGCTCCATAATTCAAGAGATTTTTTTTTTTTTTTTAGTCTCCCCATGAACATTCCCACTGTCCCCAAATACCCTTTCTCTTCCTCTGATGTTAGCTGAATGATAGTTTTCTGGATTTCTAGTAAATGTCCTGCTGGTTGCCAGATTATATCAATGCAAAGCCACTTGGTACCACCTTTTTCCAGCTGTAAACACTCCAGTAATAAATACAAAGAATGGCCCCAATCACTGGACAGCCAGATTCAAGTATGGCATGTAAATCTGTATTTAGTTTGGGTTGTAAGAGCCCTAGTAAAAAATCCTATTTTTGTAATTTCCTGCTACTAGTGTGCTTATTAACAGAAATTTCACATGGATGTGGACTCAGTGTAGGGGAGGAAATCCTTCATTCTGTTTCAGTGGCGTGAAGCTGAGCTGATGACAGAATTCTCAGATGCTGGCTACCTGCCAAGTGTCAAAATGCGCTTGTCAAGGAGCATTTTGCTGTCAGACTGATCTGAACTTCTAATTGTGGAATTTACTGAGTTTTGTTACACCTCACTAAAGAAGTTATTTTATAAATGATTTTTTTATGAGAGTCTAGTATTTTCCATGTTTTATACCGAATTATTCCATTACAAAATACGTTAATATTTTTACTAATAATAGGACAAACTGAAGGAAGTTGGTTATTTAAACAATCATAGACATTACGTCGAGAAATTAATCTTTTCTATAGGCCATTGCAGGTTCCTTTTATCTAGCACAATTAATCAAATCTGCCTCCTTCACTGCCAAGCTTTTGTTTCTTATTTCTTTGATAGTACTGACCTCACTGGATTCTGGTTATTGCACTCTCTTGTTTCCCACTGGACTGGCTTTTACAGGATAAGATAGTATCCCTGGGTCTCAGAAGCCTGGTACATAGAGGCTTTAAATAAAGATTTGTTGCAGTGAATAAATATTCCTTGCATAGCAGTGACCTTTCATGCTGGGGTTTATTTCGTTTCTTTCCTGATTACCTTTGAACTTGAGGGTAAAGAGCAGGTTTTACTTACATATCTTTCTCAATCCCCAGCATTTTATAAGCATTTTATGAGCACTTAATAAATATTAAGTTGAAAGCCAAGAAATTCTTCCTCAATTAAAAATTTTTCACTCCACCCTTTGTCTCTTCTCTCCACATTCCCAAATGTGCATTCACCCTTGAGAGGTGGAGTTGGCTCTCTGTAACTGTCCAAAGGTGGAGGGCCCTTTCATCACAGCCACACCCCGCACACTGTAAACTCAGAGCAGAGACCTGCTCCAGTGTGGGGCTGTCCTCCAACCCTCACCTTTCCTCCTGGAGTGCATGCCTTGAAGCCATGACCAGTTCTGCTCTCACTGCACCCTGGCCCGGGCCCCTCCTCCTGATGAAGGCTCTGCCCAAGTGTGAACAGACCCCCTCTTCCCTGTAGAATGGTTAAGACAGGCTGGTAGTTCAAGAAGAATTTTACTGAAAAACAGGAAAAAGAAATAATTTATAAAAGTATACCCAATTTAGAAATAGCCATATTTCCAAAATATGCAAATTGGAACTGTAAACTGTAGAAACATGGAAAGCTTTGCTGTATCCCTTTTATACTAAGATAATCATCACTGATACTGTGTGTATTGACCTCTTTGAATCCCAGTGAGTGACCAGAATCTTCTGGTCTCCTCTTTTGTAGTGACACACCTCCTAGAGCCTCTCCTCCCTCCTTGAAGTGTCCTGATGAGAATCCACCTACTAGAAGGCCTTGACTAGAGGCTTCTCTCAGTTACTGTGACCCCCATGTGACAGAACACAGCCCTCTTCTCATAGAACAATCTGGCCCTCATGTTTTCATTCTTTTTTTTCTGAGGTGGCATTATCAGTTTAGTTCAGTTAACTGTGACTGGAGCCATGTGTGTTATGTATGTAAATAGCGTATAGAATGTTAATTATCAGTTTTTCCCTTTGATTGCTTCTTACATTGCATATAGATCATTTTTTCACTTTCTGAAAAAATCCATTTCAATCTAAATTTTGCCTTGAGTATAATATATGAAGTAGAACAGGGCAATCCTCTGTTAACTTCCAAATACTTTAAATACCTTAAGGTACCTGAATTTGTTCCTTCATCATTTAAATACTGTACATATGTCAAGAATCACCAGACATGAACGAGTAAGAGGAGGATAAAAATTATCATTAGATTGCTTGCATCATTTTAAAACTTCAGAGTAAAATCTTTTCTGTCCACATCAGAAGTAGAGCAAAATGAAGCTGATTCCATTTCTTTCTCCTACTCAATGTCTATGACTCACTTGTTCTTCCTGAAGGGATGTCAGAGGAGACAACCATGGAGCTACCTTTCAGGAAGCATGCTTATGGTTAACCTCAGTCCTCCGATTCAGTGGCTGCTGGGCCATTTATAGAAACTCACAATCCTCATTTTGTTTCTGAGAGTGGAAACTGAGCCGGGATCTTCTCGATGTTGCAGGGGTGAATAGCCTTTCTCAGGCACTCAGTGCCAACCCGTCGACCGCCACCACCCTTATCCATCTAGATCTCTCAGGTAACATCCTTCGCGGAGATGACCTCTCGGTAAGAAGTGTTTTTAATAAGCCTAGAATAATTTCTAAACATGGTCTTCTAACTTATTTCCCTGCATCTCCCTTTATCATGACATTTTAAGGTCATTTAGTTGTGAGCTTATGAAGTGTTTTAGAGCAAAATTCCAGGTTTTTAATTAATTAATTAATTAGTCTGTCACATAGATTACCCCCACTCCCCCTTAATGTTGCCGAAGTGTAAATTCTTTTTGGGACCACTTTTTCTGAAGGACTTTTTTCCTTCACTTAAAAACATTATTGCACCTTTTACAATTGCCTGATAAGAAAGGGTAGAAATATAAACATTTCATTATTAAATAATATTGTGGGGAATATGTTTTCTTTCCCCCACAAAAAATTGAAAGGGGATATTGGGGTAAAGTCCTTACCTACATTCTATGAATACACTAGAGAAAAGGGAGAGTCAAGAATCAACTGAAGCCGCTCTTCAAAGTTTGAGTGTGAAGGCAAAATGTTTCCCCTCAATGATAAGATTTTTGATGCAGCTGAATTGGTAATACAGATGTTTGGCAGGTCGTATTGATACAGTGGATTAAGTATGATCTCATTTCCAAATGCAGTGAGTGGTCCACTGTGGTCACCATCACAGAATTTAGAAGAAATGCGGCCTTACCGACAGGGCCTACAGCCGGTGGGCATCTCAAAGGACCTAATTTGCATTCCACTGCTTTATGGGGGTGAAACACACCATGACACTTATTCTCATTTCTCTTATGTTTTATTTACCTGTAAGGCAGGGAGTGTTGCCGTATCCTTTTTGTAGTTTCTTCCCTCGCCCTTACACTTGAAATAATTTAAATAATATACGTTTCCTGGTGTGTCATGACTTGTTCAGTGCATGATGTGTTTTTAGTCGTCACCTGCACTGACTCAAGGATCTGCTCCCTCCCAAGTTCAAACCAGAAGTCTGATGTGAGGCCACCGAAACATTACAGTGACACACTACAGGAATAGAAAGAGGGTTAAAAGAAGAGCCTGAAGACTAAATAATAAGACTGTACTAAAATAGAGGCAGTCATAATTATCCAAGACGGCAAGGGGCCCTAGATTTTTTCTCTGTCCAGGATTGGGTCTTGTCCCAGCTTGCCTCTGGGAAAGCCGGAGTGGAATGATAAGACCTGGGTAGGAGGGGTTCTGGAGGGGCTGTGGGTCCCGCAGCCTGTGCAGGGTGGGACTTAGTGGGAACTGTGCCCTCAGGGAGAGCAGCCTAACAGGTCCCGCCTCTCTGGAGATGTGTTGAATTAGGGGCCTGTCATCACCTGAGGGTGATTAGCGCCCCCCTGCTGGTGGGAGGGAGCAAAACCCCACCCCCGGGCAAAGACTTGCAGATCTTCATGTAAATGAAAGCAACATTTTTCTGAATCTTTCCATTATACAACCTGTTCTGCGTCTCTGGTTATTCCAAAGTATTTACAGACTAATCTTTTCCTCTTCTGAATTCCTTGGTAGACAGGAGTTTTCTCAAGCACTCTATAGCTAAGCCTCTATTACTTAACAAGCCTTTGTCAAGCACTAGGACATCTCAGTGTAAGCTTGTTTGTTTTGCAAGTTACTTGGCATCTAATGAATTTAGCTGTGGGCAGGAACTTGGGCTCAGTTTGTTCTTGGTGGACTCTGGCAGTTTCTACACTCACAGGGCAATTAGAGAATAACAGAATTACTAATTTTATTGTTTTGATAGCCTTGCATAGGGAAAAAGGCAGAGTTTAGCTACTGTGACCCCTGAAACCTGAAATGTCTTAGCAATATGTGAGATTTAAAAACAGAACTAATATCACTATTAGGCCCTTTCTTGCTAGATTTTGGAAGTAACTAAGGATAGGAAAATCACTGTGTTGGAGAAAAGAGACTATAGCCTGAGACCGTCCTGTGGTTCGAATTTAAATTTGAATACATTCAAAAGTGATTAGCATTTTGATAGGGCCACTGCCATTCAGGTGGTATTTCATTTTCAGCAGTTAAAATTAATTAGTACTATTCCAAAATTGTAAGAATGGAGCTAATCAGGAAAACTAAGTCATGTGTAACCAAAAGGGGGATGTTAACCAAGATTCCATTTGGCCTTTTTTTTTCCACTTAAACATATTTTTATTTTAAATATTCCTAGGATGTTTGCTCTCAAGGAAGGTAATGGAATGACATAAAATTCTGCTAATCCTCTTGGGAAGAGTAGAAAATAATTCTGGGAGGATTTGGACAACTTCATTTTAAAATATGAAGTTGTATAATGTGTGTGCATGTTTCTAGATCCTAATATATTTGTGTTTTATTTCCAGTGCATGTACAGTTTTTTGGCCCAGCCAAATGCCATCGCTCATCTGGATTTATCCAGCACAGAATGTTCCCTGGACATGGTAATATTTTTTTATAGTGCTCTGGGGCTCTCAGAATAGCTATATACATGGGATAAAAAGTGCTTTCTCTCTACTAAAATATTCCCTTAGGCCTAGAAATATTTGAAGTAAGAGCACCTTATTTCTTTCTCAGGTCTGTGGAGCTCTTCTCCGTGGATGCCTTCAGTGTTTAGCGGAGCTCAATCTCTCCAGAACTGTCTTTTCTCACCGGTATGAACTTATGCCTGCTATCATTATCATCTAGGAGGGACTTGCTCTCAGAGAAAGGTCTGATGATAAAGGGCGAA
The DNA here is from genome assembly GCA_029783875.1 of Phataginus tricuspis. NCBI lineage: Eukaryota > Metazoa > Chordata > Mammalia > Pholidota > Manidae > Phataginus > Phataginus tricuspis. The sequence continues at coordinate 41,969,852 of JAQQAC010007890.1, read as the reverse complement.
TGTTGGGCATGAAAGAAGATGGCCCTAAACCATTATATGTGAATAGTAGGCCTTGAAAGTTCAAGTTTTAGCTGTATCTTTTTTCAATGCCATTTGATGTTCCTATCAGTAACTACAGCCCACCTGTGTAAACTATGTGATAATGTACTGTTTCTATCTGTGAACAGGCACTCTCTCTTATTGTAGTGACAACTCTTTTGGGAATTTAGTGATGGGCTTGTGTGGATAAAATGAGAGTTCCTGTGGCCAGGATTCTCACCTGGCCCTGGATGACTAGCTCACAGCACACCTGTGGGAAATACATGGCCGTTGACTGTATATAAAGAGCTCCGCCCAGTGCTCTGGGTGTGACATGGTGGTATGGCTGCAAGGCTGCAGGAGAGCAGAGTGGTGGCAGCGCCGAGGACAGAGGCCCTGAGGATGGCTGTGCGGGACGACTGTGCAGACATAGGAGCCCAGAGGCAGAGACCGGCTTGCTGTATACAGACTCGCTCTGAGTGAACGGGATTTTAGTGACTGACCTGCCACCTGGAAATAAAGCTGGGTATAACCCTTTCACCCCAAAGAACATCTTGCTGTCAATTTCTTTGGTCACATTGAATCCCCAGCAAACTTGCGCAGGGCTGAAACCCATTGGCAAGACAATTGGCATAGTCGGTAGGGTTCATTGTTGACCAAGGAAAAAGTCAGGCTGCCCTTGTGGGAGGGGTGCTTCAGCAGGATACCCCTGTGAATGGGGACACAGTGGATTGTCCCCCAGTGGGTATGTGGTCTGAGGTGGCTTGCCTCCTAGAGGACTGGGCCACACCCCAGGACTGGAGGCAAGTGGAGGTGACACCTGAGGTTGTAGGGGTGGCCCTTGGTATAATAAGTAGACCCTTTGAGAAGCAGAGTGCCCGTGAGGCAGCAGGGACTGTGGGTTGGCTGCTTCTCACAGTATTAAAAAAGTCTACAGAGGAGACCCAAGAAATGGCGGCACGAGAACGCGAGCTGCAAACGTCTGTGGATTCCCTGAGGAAGGAGATGGCTCTGATGCGAGAGGAGGCGGCACGAGAGCGCCGGCAGCAAGGTGCCAGTGGAGACGAGACGGCAGCGCTGCCAGGTGTTCTGAAGGAGGAAGAGGCCATCAAGGAAAAAGATGAACTCCTGAGGGAAGCACAGGCAGAGGTGGTATGAGAACATCAGCTGCGAAGCATTGAGGTGAAGGTAAGAGAGCTCCTGAAGACTGAGCTGGCATTGCTGCGAGGCTCTGTAGCAGAGGAGGCACTTGGGGGAGTGGAGAGAAAGGTGCCGTCAGCCCCAGAAATTGAAGAGCTGGGGAAGGATGAAGGGGTGGTGCTGGAGACACTGGCCGTCCTTTATTGAAAGCACGCCCAGTGGTTGTAAAGAAAGTAAAGACCCAGCAGCTGAAAGTTCCCCAAGGAGAGGAGCAGCCCCTCCCCAGGTCGTGGAGCACTCTATGGTCCGCCCCTATACTCAGGCTGAGCCGTTGGCTGCGGGACTTAGGGGTGGATGGAATTGTTCTTTCCGGATCAGAGACGGGAAAGCTATCTTCCCTGACAGCCCACCTTGAAGCAGCGATTACAAAATGTGAAGTGACACATACAGTAGCTGAAACAACGAGAACCCGGAAAGAAATAAGACCTGTTACTCACAGGAGGAATTTGAGGGGCCTCTGAAGGGTTACGAGGACCCAGATGTGGGTTGATTTGATACGGGCAGGAGTAGATGGAAGGAAATTAGACGGGAAGCCAAACAGGATCTTACTGGAGCTATGGCAACAACTGAAACCAGTGCAGCAGTTCCAGCCATTAAGACTGAAGAGGCAGAGGTCAGAGATAGAGCCACGAGTCTGGCCTGTGTGTCTGCAAGACTCTTTGCTGGAGAGGCTGGAGAACAATGTTTGAGCTTCCTTGCACATGGACCGTTGCAGAGGACTAAGGGCACAGAGAGTGAGAGGAGATAATCCTGGAGGGGTGGAGTGTGGATAAAAGGAGAGTTCCTGTGCAAGGATTCTCACCTGGCCCTGGTTGACTAGCTCACAGCACACCTGTGGGCAATACATGGCTGTTGACTGTATATAAAGAGCTCTGCCCAGTGCTCTGGGCGTTACATGGTGGTATGGCTGCAAGGCTGCAGAAGAGCAGAGTGGTGGCAGCACCGAGGACGAAGGCCCTGAGAATGGCTGTGCGGGACGACTGTGCAGAGAGGCCCAGAGGATGGCTGTGCGGGACGACTGTGCAGAGAGGCCCAGAGGATGGCTGTGCGGGACAACTGTGCAGACAGAGGAGCCCGGAGGCAGAGACCGGCTTGCTGCATACAGACTCTCTGAGTGAACAGAATTTTAGTGACTCACCTGCCACCTGGAAATAAAGTTGGGTATAACCCTTTCACCGCAAAGAACGTCTTGCTGTCAATTTCTTTGGTCACATTGAATCCATAGTGAACTTGCCCGAGGCTGAAGCCCATTGGCAAGACAGCTTGGAAGTAAGTATAAACAACCTCTCGGGAGCAGAGACAGCATCCCAAAACTCATGCGTTTTAATTTGTAAGAGTGGAAGGCCAGCCTAAGTAGCTCACTTCTACATTCCTGACTTAGGACTGTGTAAAATAGGGCAGAAGATTAGAAACAGCAAGTATTCATAAACAGCAGAAATTTAGGATGGAGGGGGAATAAAGAAAACTATGAAAAGTACATGGGTTATATAAGTGTGGAAGTCTGGAATTAATATATTAACCTACTGTATTCATATAGTTCAACATTTAGCATTCATAGTTGTGACCACAAGACACAGACAATATTTTAGTTACTATATGCTCTATAATAACATGGAGAATTGCTTAATATAGAAATGCCTGCATTTTTATTGACTTTTTAAAAGCTTTATATGTTCAAAGGGATAATCCTCATTTATTTCAAAGATTCAGTTATTCACCATTCTTTATTCTATAATTGTGTCTCAGAATGAATTATTCTGTATTTTAAAGTTTTATCGATCCACTACTTTTACATGATATAAATCTTTACGATAGCAAAAATTTGCCACAAACACCTCAGTAGATTAAGATTAGAGAGTCTTTATAATGGTGGGAGAAGTTTAGAGTTTTCTGAGATATTTTTATTTTGAGGGCCTTCAAGACTATTAATTAAGAGTACCCAGTCAACTCATGTATTTGAAGGCAGCTTATTAAGCCATGCATCGATGGAGCTGTAAGTGACTCAGGGAAACTGAGTTCGAAGGTGACATAGACTTTATATGAAAATAAAGATTTTCTCTTCTGAGCTCTTCTGAGTTCACAGTACTATGAATTCTGTGGTAGCCGGTCTTAAGTAGAGCTGTTAAGCTTGTAAAGCAGAATTGCATTAACAAATTACCTAATCTTTCCAATGAAAGGTTGTGATTATTGTTTAATACTCAGTACCTTAACTGAATATAATCATAGAAAGCCCTTAGTAATTCCCTTGAAATTGCTGCAGTTATACTGAGTTGTGGACTGTTAGCCAGACTATTCATTGTTATTCACAGTTAATTTCATAAAAGTGTATCAGTCACTATAGGTTAGGTTGTTCCACAGTAACAAATGACCCTCCCACCCTGCCCCCCATTTTCATGGCTTTCAGCAACAGTAGTTTTGTGACCTCCCTGTGGACTGGCCATGTCACCTTCACTCTGGGAGGCAGAGCAGCCTCCATCTAAAACATTGACAATTGCACAGCAGAGGAAAAAGGGTCATGACAACGCACATACTGGCCAGCAAAGCTTCTCTCCAGAGGTCACCTGCATCACTTCTGCTTGATGGATGTCCCACTGACCAAAGGGACTCACAGGGCCAAGTCTGCCTTTAGTGGGGTGTCAAAGCATCATACTTCTTCAGAAAAGGGCAGCAAATATTTGAAAACCTTGGAAAAATTGACACCTGACAGAGTAATAGTAGGAGAACTATGTTCAAAGAGTAATTTAACATTTGCTCCTCCAGAAATGAATGGGAGTATACAAGCTCATGTCGTTCCACTATCTAGAACAAGAGTTGTTGGAAACGTCTCAAGTACATTCTGCCAGATTTCTCTTTCCTCTTAACCTGAATTTTCATTCTCTTAAATAGAGATTCTGGTTGCATGGATATTTCTCCTCAGACTGAAATTGTTCTGTTTTAAAACTTAAAAAATATATATTTCCTGGACCTCTGTAGTTAAATGCTATTGAATATTACATGGTTAAATTAGACCACTAGGATGGCCTCTGCCTTGAATCTTTCCACAGAATATGAATAACAGTCATTAAATGAGTGTTCAGTGTCCATCAGGCTAAGTGCTTTACATATGTGGACTTATTCAGTCCTTCTATCAGTTCTATCAGATACGACAAAATAAGCAAATGTCCACATTCCAACTTTGACTCTGGATTCTTGTTTTTCTTGAACCTTCACAGTGTGGTGTTGATTCTTATGATTTGACCCACTTACTTCCCACTATAACAGCAAGGGGACACATTTGGAGGTTATAGCCATTTCCTTTTGAGTTTTGTCTTTAACTTTTCTAATATTTAGCCTGAAATTATTAGATTGGTGGTGTGGATATGAGGGTTGAGCAGGATTTTGCCATGCTGGCTTCATGCTTATCATCAGACTTCCTATGGTGTCCCTCAGCTCAACATCAGGTCGCCACCTGAGATGTGCTGCATCTAAAAACACTGCTGACCCTTCAACAACGTGGGAGTCAGGGGTGCTAACCCTCCATGCTGTGGAAAATCATGTACAACTTTTGAGTCTCCAAATACTTAGCTACTAATAACCTAATGTTGACCAGAAGCCTTCCTGATAACATAAGCAATGAATACATGTTTTGTATATGTGTCATGTACTGTATTCTTAAAATAAAATAAGCTAGGGAAAAGAAAATGTTTTTTCAAATTGCACAAATCTCAAAATATTTTCCAATATATTTGTTGAAAAAAATCCTTTTATACAGTGGACACTCTCAGTTGAAAATCGTGGTGTTCAAGGGTCATCTGTAGTGTTGAATGCAGGTTGACCCTTAATATTTGATGCCACCATGTGGGAAAGCTCTTTGAATTGGCGAGAAGTACACATTTTTGACCACCCGTTTTTTAAAAATCCAAACATGGAGTTCCCTGAAGATCTTTGGGCAAAACACAGTGATTTCATTGGCTACAAAGAATAGGAATAAATCTTTTTGAGAACTTAGTGAGATATCTTAAATTATCTTACATCATTCCTTTAATTGTATTGGATGGATTTATTTAGCTTTCAGACTCTTTGTTTCTCTTTACCTTTAAATTTCTACTGAAAATATAACTGATTTATAGGGTTACTTCACAGTGTCTGATTAACCAGTGGATGATTTTGCCAACTTGGAAGGTAAGTCCTGAGATCAAGTGTAACTGTTAGTATGACTCTAATGTTTTGTTTTTCAGGAAAGGAAAAGAGGTACCCCCATCTTTCAAACAATTTTTTAGTAGTTCTCTGGCTCTGATGCAGATCAACCTTTCAGGCACAAAACTGTCTCCTGAGCCCTTAAAGTAAGTGGTTAATTCATTTTCTCCAGAGCTTTCACAGTTCAATTTGTTATTAGGAATGTGCTTCAGGGAAGGGAAAAAGATGTCTAATACTAGAATACACAAGGCAGATGAAAATGCCTCTTTACTCTGAGGCAGAAAAGGAAATCAAATTATTTTTGAGTACACGTGCATGATTGATATTGTTGCATCTTCCGTGAGAGAAAAAAAAATCTGCCCCCAGCTACCATAGCCTTTATATTGACCTCTGTTCAGTCCATTTTAGGTATATTCTTGAGAGTGTGCATTTTAATCAGTATTTGTTCTAAAACTTTGTACTAACAGTAATAATCAAACTCTGTGCACTGTGTGCATCCAACAGAATCAATTTTTAGGTGCTTTGGTTTCTGAACAACCTAGGTCCACATAGGATATTTGTTTGGTATTATTACTTGGCAGCCAACTTATGGGTTAATACACACTAATGCAGGTGTAGTGATAAAGTTAAACTTACTAGCTAAATTAAGGTTTGAGAATAATTTGTTATCTGTGAAGTTTCCATTTACTGTTGTCAGAAATAATGAAAAGGGCTGTAGAATCAAATTCTCTAGTTAAAGACCTTTAGTCCTTCCAGTGTGAATTCATGGGGGTGTGTGCATGTGTGGAATCTTTGTTGCAAGCCTGCTCAATGGTGTTGGGTTTTATAGGACTGATTTGTGCAAGTAGAATCCATTCCTCCTTAGAGAAATGTGCGGTCTGTGTGATCAGTCCAGTCTTCCCAGCATGCAGATGAGAGAATTCCTTCTAGAGCAATGACCAGCTCATAGCTGATCATCTGTGACCAGTTAGTAGCCCGACAGTCAGGCAGCATCTTCAAGATTAAGCCTTACACCACTTCTCCAGTGCTGTTACATCCTTACACATCCTACCTCGTGGGTCCTTTAATGAGCCCATCTAAGTAGACGTTCATATCCTGGACTACTTGGGAGCCTCACTTCCTAACATACTCCTTAGGGAAAACCAGCTTTATTTTGCTACTCTAACAACAATTGCCTAATAATATTCTAAACATTATTACAGGTATTCTCAAGCAGATGCAAGTGGGAATTTATCTGTGATGAACAGAATTTAATTTCAGTGTGCACTTAGATGTACTATTGATTTGTTTGTATAGGAACAGCAATCCCGTCAGGCTTTGCAGTTATAATGGGCCTGTGCTGTATTGAACAGAATTTTACAGCAGCATTTGTCCCTGCTCTCGGGAGGCAGAAATGCAGTTGGCATTTTAAAAAGTGAAATGGTGCTTAGTGCTTGACCTGTGATACAGAAAAGGCTTTTTCTTTTTCTGGGCTCTGTCCAGTGTGCTTATGTATTTTAGACAATGTGTGGAATTTGTATCTAATGTGTGTATGTTTCTTCCCCTCAGAGCACTGTTACTGGGCCTGGCTTGTAATTATAACTTAAAGGGGATTTCTCTTGATCTCAGCAACTGTGAGGTAAGAACACGTTTAACTATGCATGGGAAGAGATAATAGCCTCAAAATTGCTTTGTCTTTTTTCTGTAAAAAAGTGTGACACTGTGATTCCAGAGGGTGTAAATGAAGCAGAAAAACATACATTATTGAAGTTCCTGATATTCTGTATTTTGCTAGATTTATCTACAGCCACAGAACACCATTCAGAAATCATTGAAGTATGTTTTTAATGTCTTTTTTTTTCTATTCTTTTTGCCAGTTGCTTGAGTATTTTATGATGAAGCCTTGAGATATACAGCCATAACTAGCTTTAGTGTCATGAAAAGTGTAACATACTGCATTCCTTGCAGGGGACAAATGCGTAAAACCAAACTTGGATTTAGTAAGTGTGATAGAGAATGGCTATCTTGTCACTAACTTATTTTTTAATATCTTGATTTAAAACAGGAAAATCAAGATGTTTCTCAAAGTTAGAGCCATTCAAATACTTCCTATCAAAGAATATAGAAAAGAATTGAGAGTAAAAGCCTATACATTTTAGAGGGTACCTGAACTTCTACTATCTTGAAACTTTTAGTTTGAGTGGAGATTAGTAAGAATATATGGAGGTACGAACCACCCAGCCTCTTCAGGGCCTGGCTTTACCCAACATGTCAAGATTAGTCTCTTCTTGGAAGGGAGGGAGGCGGAAGTCTCTTCATTCCCGTTCCTGGGCTTTCGTGCCCACTGTTCTTTCTTCCCAGCGCACTCTTACCGTGTCCTCCTCCTCCCTCAGGCCTCCTCTGTTTGAGGATCTAGTTCAAGTCATCTCCTCTCTGCCGGCCTCAGATTTCTGGAGTTCAGTCCAAGTTGTATCCCTACTGGTGGTGCAACCCTGCATGAACTCTTCGACATGGCTAAGGCTCAGTTTCTGCATCTGCAAAGTCAAGACCATCCTAGTGCCTCTCCCAGTGTGTTGTTATGAGGTTTAAAGGAGCTCTTCTTTGAAAAGTACTTCTTAGAGTATCTGGGACACATAGAGTTTATTTGTTCTTGTTTATCTGTCAGTTTGTCAAATTTCTCTCCTGAGTGCTTTAGCCCTTCGTGTTCTCTGACTGTCCAGTTCTTAATGATGGTGACATGCATTTGCACGTGGAACCATTTAGTGCCGTGCACGATTGTTAAACTGGCTCCTCTATGCTTTCCTGGCTCAGTTGTGACTTTCTGGAAGGCAGTATTTGTGTCTTACTTTGTTTTCTGTGTCCCTTAGCTCCTAACAAAATGCCATGCACCAAGCCAACACTAAATATTAAAGAAGATTAATGCTTTACCTCTGTGAAAGTTCTGGAAACTGACAGGTCTGAAATCATACCATATAAATTGTTAGTGCAGGATTTTTTTAAATTAATTTTGAGCTGGGGTGAACACCATCTGTGTGTTATTTACTTGTCTTTTTGTTTAGAAAAAAGAAAAACAAACCCCCCCCCAACCTTGCACTAAAATTTTCATTTGTAAATCAATGCTCTTTTATTTATAAAGACAGACCATAAAATAGAAATCAACACTGGTAGTATGAATTAGTTATTTGCTTGCCAACATTTTATTAAGGGGAATGCCAACAATAAAAATTTTTTATTGGGGTGGAGTGAGAGGGGAGAAGATTATTCTATTAAGAAAAGAACCTGTTGGTGTAAACTTGATTGCTCTATTTGATCAAACTTCTAAATTAGCAATGGCCCACATGTTTTACTATCCTTATTAAATACCATATAGCTACCAGTGTAACATCTTTCATTTAATTCTATGATCAAAACTGGAATGGACATAGTTACCATCTGGTCTCATACTTAGAGAGAGGGAACTGAGGTCTAAAGAGGCTGAAATAATCCAGCTCACTAACGCCAGAGTCATATGAAAATACACTCTCCTGATTGTTGCTAAAGGTGATACTAATAATTATTAGAATACTAGTATGGTTAGACGTTTTCTTCTTAAATAAGTAAGTTGATAGGTGCCACATGCCCAAGGAACACTGTGTTACATTGCTACATAGCTTGTTCTTTAAGCTCCTGTGTGATCCTATTGGGAATAACTTTCAAAGACAGTTATATTTGGTGAACCATATAAAACTGACATTTTTATAGATCAAAATGGCAGATATTGGCAGTTTTATATCATTCCATTGAATGACTAGTATAGAATGACTTTTTCATTTATAATTTTTTCTCATTAAAGCAGGAATCCAGATTAAATGATTACTCAGTGATGGTAGGGTCAGCCTTTATTATGACAATAATTCCAACTTTATTTTGTCCATTCATTTATGGACTATGTGATAAAAACCTACTGCTGAGATAAACCCTTAAAAGTACCTTAGCACCTTCTCCCACCCTCTTAACTTGAATCACAGTACTGGTGATCCTGTTTATAAAGTCACATGTTATTTGGATGCTCATGAAAATTGGTGAAACACAAAATTATTTTTCTAAACTAAGTTGTCCTGTGACATTTTTCTTCTTAGGGCTACATGTCCATATTTAACTAGGTTTCACTTTGCTCATGTCCATGATATAATAAACCTCTCCCCTGTGAAGGTGTTTGGGGTTAAGATATTATCCATAAAGAATGCTTGGCACTTTGAATACTGACTGCTACTCTTTAATCGGTGTTTCAGAGTTTTATATAATAGTCTCAGAAAAAAGCTTTCGCTAACTTGAAGTTTAATGTTATGCATATGTGTATTTTTTTTTCTTTCTGTGCATTCTGTATTTAGCCACAATAGACACAGTCCTCTCTAAGCTTGCAAATCAAAATCATGGAAGAATTCAGCACATAAACTTCTCCTATGATCAGATAAAATCCACACCTGTGGTAGTGGGGAACAGAAGTTTTCCCTGATGTCACAGTTATCTTGGGAAGTCATTTCCACAGGGATAACTTACTCAAGGTAGGGAGCTGACAGGCTTGGACAGAGTTACATGTGTGAGGTCATATTGCTGGGCAGTTTCTGAACAAGTCCAGTGCCCTCTGACGGTGCCTCTAATACAACAGTCTAATCCCAGCCATGGAAGCAGAGAACAAATGTGAAGCATCTAAAGTCATTTTTATATTTATGAATAAATAGTTCATTTTATTATGTTAGCTACTGTTCACTGATTAATTTTATTTATTATTGAAGTATAGTTGACGTACAATACTGTATTCCAATTGTACAACATAGTGATTCAGCAATTATATACATTATAAAATGCTCACAAGTATAATTACTGTAACCACACAAAATTATTATAATTTTATTGACTGTATTCCCTATGTTGTACTTTTCATCCCTGTGACTTATTTACTTTGTAATTGGAAGTTTGTACCTCTGTGTCCCTTTTACCTATTTCACCCATCCTCTCTACCCAACTCCCTCAGGCAACCACCAGTTTGTTCTTTTTATTTATGAGGTTTTTCAGATTCCACAATAAGTGACATCATGGTATTTGTCTTTTTCTGACTTATTTCACTTAGCATAATACCCTCTAAGTCCATCTGTGTTCCCACAAATGGTAAGATTTCATTTTTTTTTCCTATGGCTGAGTAGTATTCCATTTGTATACCCCACTGATTAATTTTAAAATCAGATTTGTATGGGTGTCATAGAAAGTAAGCAACCACCATTTAAGATGGTGGTTGACTTTACTGGAAGAGGAAGATAAGCTTGAAGTAGGAATTAAAAGTACCTAGATAGGGAGCTTAGAATAACTTTGCTTATGCGAAATTATCTTTGTTTTTAGTAGTTACTGGTACCTTTACTGTTCAATGCTCACCTTTTCCTTTGAGTTTTCCTTGTAGTTCTTGGGATGTTTCTGTATTCTCCTGAAAGAGGTATTTCACATTCATCAGTTTGAATGAGAGAGGAGATTTTTGCACATCATGATAGTAAAAAAAAAGTACCATGCAGGTTATTTATAAATTATGGAGTTGCCTTCCTACAATACAAACACCAGTGTTATTTGGAAGCTTAAATCCAAAATTTGGAGCGGTAATCTTTGATCTGCGAGGGCTAAGCTAATGAAGTATGCTTGACCCTTGAACAACATTGGTGTGAACTGCATGTGTCTACTCATGCACAGGTTATTTCAGTAAATAAACCCCCACAGAAGATTTTTTCTGTAAATATAGAATTTTTCTGCAAATGAAAGATTAATTTCAGTGCAGTTGACCCGTGAACAGTGCCAGGGGCAGGGTTGGGGCACTGCCCCCCAGCCCGTTGCAGTTTAAAATGCACATGCAACTAACTGACTCCCTAAAAACATCACTATTAATAGACTACTGTTGACTACAAGCTTTACTGATAACACAGTTGATTAACACATATTTTGCATATATATATTATATACTGTATTCTTACAGTAAAGCTTGTGGGTAAGTTGAGGTTCCTGTGACCAGGATCCTCACTGAACTTAAACCACCTGATGATGGAACTGGCCTGTTGCTAGGCTACCGCTTCCACACCTTTAGGCAATAAGCTGTTATTGTGCTATATAGAGAGCTCGGCCCAGGGCTCCGGGTGGAGGCAGAGATGCTAGTGCTGGACCTACGGCCTGGAGAACAAGCCGGGTAATAAACCCTTTCACCCCAAAGAAGCGTTCTACTGTCATTTCTATGGTCACACTGAATCCATACCGAACTTGCCAATGGGCTAAATCCACTGGCAAGACAAGCTAAAGAAAGAAAATATTTTTTTCAAATTTTTGCAAATCTCCAAAAAATTTTCCCATTGTTATCAATTACCACTTCATCTTGGTCTTTTACTTACAAAAAAGGATTTATCTTTTTTGTAAGAAAATGACTCTAAGTAGTCATGGGAGGCAAGAGAGTGTCGTAGCGAGGGGCGGTGCGTGAGATCAAGAAGGCCCCTTTGAAGCCTGGCTCAGCCACTGGTCTTGCCAAGTGACTTACCTTCTTTCAGCCTTTGTTTCTCACCTGTAAAACGGGAATTTTAGTAGTTTGGGGGAATAGTGTTTGGCACAGTTTTGAGCAGCACATGTGAGCCATTACCTGGGGAGGAAGAGGCTTAATATAGAGAAGCCTTATTTTAAGTGTCAGATTATACAGCATGGGTCAGTATTGCCTGCCTAAAAGTTTTTGTTTAGAACCTTTATAAATACTCTGACTTTACTAAACATTTTTTGGAATTACCTTCAAAGTTATTTTAAATTTTTGAAGAAGAATTAGTCTCATTATGTGATTTTTGACCCAAAACAACATTATTCTCTATGGCCAGACTTGCCTCTGAATGGCCTGTGGCTGATTCTAATCCAGTCTCAGAGTGTGAGGACTCATCATCCTTGCAGATGTTCAAAGAAATATGTTCATTGCCATCAAGATTAGTTCCAAAGAAGAGTTTCAAACTGTTTTATATGGTAGTGGTGATACTGGCATTTGTATGTATTCTCCTCATGTACCCTTATATCTGCAATAAATCTATGCATCCTGGCCTACATTTGAAAATCTTATATTTCATAATCACATTGTAAGAGAGGAATAGATAAGTCCTAGAACTGAATTTGTCAAGCTAATCTTCCACGTGAGAGAGAAAAATTCTGATGGTTCATTGCAGGTCTGGGTGTGGGAGTTAGTTTTTTATGGGGAAACGTTCCTGCATGTTATTCTACAATTCATTGCAAGGTGCACCAGATATTACAATTTGTAATGTGCAGGAAGTTGTAGCAAATCTTTGAGGCATTGAATAGAAATCTTTGAGGCATTCCATGCAGTTTGATAGTCATTCACCCAGCTCTGAGGTGAGAGGAGTATTTGCCATGTGTGTTCAGCATCATTGCTGTACCCCTCACATACCACTTTCCTGTCAGACTGAGTATGGAATTCAAAATGGAAAAAGTTTCACAACAGGAGGCATATATGAGGCAATATAATACATATAACTATTTACACCTTGGAAATGATTATATTTACTTATTTTTCTTAGGGCCTAAGTTGCCTTTTGGCTTCAAACTCTGCTAGCAAGAAGATATTTTGAACAGCATCTTGTCAAATCATTTTTAGTCTTTGGACAAATCCACACTACTCACAGTTTTGTTTTTTGTCCAGCATTTTTTTTTAATTATGGTATCATTGATATACACTCTTATGAAGTTTACTTTTTTTTTCACTTTTTCTTTTAATAAGGTATTATTGACATATACTCTTATGAAGGTTTCACATGAAAAACAATGTGGTTACTACATTCACCCATATTATCAAGTCCCCCCCATACCCCATTGCAGTCACTGTCCACTAGTGTAGTAAGATGCCAGAGTCACTATTTGCCTTGTCTGTGCTACACTGTCTTCCCCGTGACCCCCCACACCATGTGTGCCCATCATAATAAGCCTCATTCCCCTTCTCCCTCCCTCCCCACCCCTCCCCTTTGGTAACCACTAGGCCCATCGTGGAGTCTGTGAGTCTGCTGCTGTTTTGTTCCTTCAGTTTTGCTTCGTTGTTATACTCCACATATGAGGGAAATCATTTGGTGCTTGTCTTTCTCTGCCTGGCTTATTTCACTGAGCATTATACCCTCTAGGTCCGTCCATGTTGTTGCAAATGGTAGGATTTGTTTTCTTCTTATGGCTGAATAATATTCCATTGTGTACATGTACCACATCTTCTCTATCCATTCATCTACTGATGGACACTTAGGTTGCTTCCATATCTTGGCTATTGTAAATACTGCTCTGATAAACATAGGGGTGCATATGTCTTTTTGAATCTGTGATCTTGTTTTCGTAGGGTAAATTCCTAGAAGTGGAATTCCTGGGTCAAATATTATTTCTATTTTTAGTTTTTTGAGGAACCTCCATATTGCTTTCCACAATGGTTGAACTAATTTACATTCCCACCAACAGTGTAGGAGGGTTCCCCTTTCTCTACATCCTTGCCAGCATTTGTTGTTCCTTGTCTTGTGGATGGTGGCCATCCTAACTGGTGTGAGGTGATATCTCATTGTGCTTTTAATTTGCATTTCCCTGATAATTAGCTATGTGGAGCATCTTTTCAAGTGCCTGTTGGCCATCTGAATTTCTTCTTTGGAGAAGTGTCTGTTCAGATCCTCTGCCCATTTTTTAATTGGATTATTTGCTTTTTGGGTGTTGAGGCATGTGAGTTCTTTATATATTTTGGATGTTAACCCCTTGTCAGATACATCATTTATGAATATATTCTCCCATACTGTAGGATGCCTTTTTGTTCTACTGATGGTGTCCTTTGCTGTACAGAAGATTTTTAGTTTGATGAGTCCCATTTGTTCATTTTGGCTTTTGTTTCCCTTGCTAGAGGAGATGTGTTCAGGAAAAGGTTGCTCATGTTTATGTGCAAGAGATTTTTCCTATGTTTTCTTCTAAGAGTTTTATGGTTTCATGACTTACATTCAGGTCTTTGATCCATTTTGAGTTTACTTTTGTGTATGGAGTTAGACAATAATCCAGTTTCATTCTCTTACATGTAGCTGCCCAGTTTTGCCAACACCAGTTGTTGAAGAAACTGTCATTTCCCCATTGTATATCCATGGCTCCTTTATCGTATATTTATTGCCCATATATGCTTGGGTTTATATCTGGGCTCTCTATTCCTTCTATTGATCTGTGGGTCTTTTCTTGTGCCAGAACCAAATTGTCTTGATTACTGTGGCTGTGTAATAGAGCTCAAAGTTGGGGAGCTAATCTCCCCATCTTTAATCTTTCTTCTCAGGATTGCTTTGGCTATTCTGAGTCTTTTGTGGTTCCATATGAATTTTAGAACTATTTGTTCTAGTTCATTGAAGAAAGCTGCTGGTATTTTGATAAGAATTGCATTGGATCCATGTACTGCTTTAGGCAGGAGGGCCATGTTGGCAATATTAGTACTTCCTATCCACTAGCACGGGATGTGCTAATAGTTTTGTGTGAGAAAATTTCTCATGAAAACAATTATTTCTTAACTAAAATTTGGAATCCATAGGAAAAAAAGTGATGATTTGAGGTATTTATATTTAAATCTGTAATATTTGTCACATCTTTTTAAATGGCAAGTGATTTTTTTTTTGAGGTACATACAACAAAATACACAGCGTACAGTGGCAAGTAATCTTGAGGAAGAAAATGAATTTTTAAAAGTTCTCTCTAGATTTCCATTTTCCTTGCTTCTCTTGTCCCCATTATGGATATTTGAGTGTTAAATACAACTATTCATTTTGAACTATGAGGAACATCTGAAATGTTCCACCTTCCTGGAGTGAGAGGACACACTCCTCTCTTGAAAGAAAAATGGGGTGTTATTTTAAACATTTTTCAAAAAGTATTCAGTGATTCAGTTACATTTACTCTTCTTTAATCTTGCTTCCTTTTAAATAATGCCAGTGTGTGGGATCCAAATGAGGGTAATTTAAAAACCAGTTTTATGTACACATGTGCAGATACAGCCTCTAATTATGCAAATTAATTTAAAAAGATTTTCATTTACAGTAATGGAAAAGCTTTTACTGTTTTGGGAAAGCTTTAACTTAAGGTGGAATTTTAGGCATCTAATAGCTTGTGAATTCAAACAAATGTTCTTAGTTACTGAAGATCAGTTATTTTCTTATTTAAAATTATGGTTTTTGTCTTGGGAGCAGATTTTAGTTGTGTTTTTCTGGATTCCTTGCTTTTTTATGTTGTGTATTGATGGAGACTTCAGCTTCTCTATTCTTATTTGCTTAGTGCTGATAATGTTTTTTGTTTTTTCTCCTTGGGCTTTCCTTAGCTTGGCCATTGTGTAAGTACTTATGAATCAATAAATCAGGGTACATTAATATATTTGATTTTTTGTTAACAACTGGAAAATGTTTGTTTTATGGGTATATGCTTCAAATAATATCAGCCAAGAGTATTTATAAAAAAAAAACAGAATTGAGCACTTGAATGTCACCTATATTTTTCATCTCTAAATAGAATATTTTTACCGTATGTTATAATCATAATTGGAGATTTTCTTGTGGCAATATTACTTCTGAACAGAGGAATCCTTAATAGCAGTAATAAAATTGTAGAGACTGAGGCATGTATGTTTATCTTCTCCAAAGCATAATTTTTTTCATGCTCTGAAAATCAAATTATGTTTCTCTGAACTGTTCACCTAAGTTCTGTCTTGTTCTGACTTCAGCGTAGACTACGTATGCATCCCCTTCTCCGGCTGTTAACAGGCTGTGACCTGAAACAGGGCTTCTCACAAGGATTTGTCATGAGGAAACCAGGCTGCTTTTGTTTCCAATTTCCAAACTATCATCAACCAATACTTGTGCAAAAATGAGTAGAGAAACTACCATGCTCCTTGGTACATAGTTTCCAATAAATGAAAGTTTCTTTTCCTTTATTAAACAGGAAGTTTACCAAACAAAAGAGTCATAGCTTGGGAAACTTCACATCCTGCACGGTGCTTTACACATATAAGGATATGAAAGTATTTTGTTTTATACATTGCCTTTCTCCTTGGAATAAATTAGGTAACAAGACAAAATAATTATTTGGTTTTAGTTTTGCTGTAAGCCAACCATAATAATAATAATATATGAGATTAACATATTTTTCTTCTGTGGCTCAGTGAGTTTGCACAAATCATTTTGTAATCACCTTCAGCTATTTGCTGTCTGCTTTGTAATAGACCTCACACACCATTTCTGTAAACAGTTAGGGATGAGTCCCTCCTAAATTGGTTGATATTCAAAGTTAATTTTTATTGTTGCCTTTGGCTGTTTTCTGTTACTTGGTATAAATTTATACCTTAAAATCTGTAATAATAAAATCAAATAGTAGCAGTATCTCATGTATAAAAGGTAATTAATAGATTTCCAAAAGTCAGAAATAAAGATAATTCTTATGCGTTGACAGAGACTGGCTTGCCAGTGGTGACCTGGGTAGTCTCCATCATCATCCTGTTTCTTTTTCTAATGATTTTTCATATTTTCATGGTATAGAAGCAGTGACATTGACTAGTGATTGGCTCCTTACCATTAGTGATAGTGTTTTTGCAGTCGAAAAGTTTTTACTTTTCCTTTGATACTAGGTTTAAAACTGTTTACTGTTTTCCGTCTTTTGGTTACACTTCCAGTAGGTAATTACTTTACCTTGTGTTTGGTGTGTGTTTCTTTAGCTGAGATCAGGAGGTGCACAAGTATTAGAAGGTTGTATCGCTGAAATCCACAACATCACCAGCTTAGACATCTCTGATAATGGTAAGTCAGAAATCAGAAAACAAATAGAAATGTTATTTGAAGCAAGTTAGTAAAGGGGAAATAAACTAATACTCCAATCTAGAAAACACCTTAAAAAATGTTATTTTGCTTCTTGACTAAGGGGACTTTTTAAGTTTAATAGAGTTTATTTGTGTAATAATTCTGTGCCAAAGTCTTAATAAGTTGATGTCATGGCCATAAATACAAGGTCTATGCCGTAAAACAATTCAGTTAAAAAAAATTATCATCAGTCTACTGATAAAGATCTTAGCTCAACCTTTTACATTCCTCATGATAATAAAATCAAGCCCTTGTTTATTCAGAACTTGTTATGTTAGTTTCAATTCTGATTATAATAGCATGTGAGTATGAACCTATTCAATTTGCATAGACAACTTTAACTGCATTTACTTACCAGTGAACAGTATGTTGGAATCTTCTCTCACAAAATGATGGGGAGAGGTGAAATTTTGTTATTTATCATTCCCATGTCTTGCTGACTTTATTTAGCCTTTGTAGAGCATGAGTTTATCCCTGTAAAGTAGTAGGACATGAAAAGAAAGCAAAAAGTTCCTTTGAAAAGAAAAGGTTGAAATCCCAGGGCCTTTAGGATGGTACAGAAAGTCACCCAACTGCACGTCACCTTGGTCAATTGTGTTCCACCTGAGAAACTATTTATACACATGTGTTTTGATTCCTCACTTATTCTCATTCTTTCCAGGTTTAGAATCTGACCTATCTACCTTAATAGTGTGGCTCAGTAAAAACAGATCAATACAACACCTGGCATTAGGCAAAAATTTTAATAATATGAAATCCAAGTAAGAGTTTTGAATTTTTTTTATATGACAATGATGAAAATAACCAGCCTCCTGAAAGCTTTTGATTTGATCCCAATGTCCACATCTTTAACATCTCTTTAGAAATCTGACACCTGTGTTGGATAACTTAGTACAGATGATTCAAGATGAAGAATCAGTGAGTATTATTTTAAAAACTTTTGCCCGAAATCTTTTGTTTGTTGCCAATCTTACTAATTATTGCTACTGGGTTAATACTGATAGGCTTCAGTTAATTTTTTCTATGTCTACATTTTCTATTGTTATTTTTTAAAAATGGAGTAAATATTTATGCTTTAATACAATTATAGAATGTATGTAAAACTTAGTCTTCACTTCATTCAACTCATCACTAATTAAAGGAAGATTGTAACTAATAGATTAAAAGAAATATAAATTAACTCTTAAGCTATCTTTTAATAAGCTTTATCCTTCCTAACTTCCTAATACACCAATCTGCAAGCATTAATTCTTATAATCTAGTGGACTTCATGACCTTGTATCATTCTGAGAAACATATTGCTAATTTGAGTTCCATCTAGTAACTCTGCAGAATTACAAGGGACTAAGAAAGTCGTCTCATCTCAAATTGCTCCTACAGCCCCTGTGATCCTTGTCTTTTTATCCCCTTTAGTTGCTCCTGGCCAAGACTTGGTTCAGAGTAAAGAAATTTAATTTTAAATAGTTTCCTATTTTGCTACCTTTTAAAATACATTAGAAAAAAGATATTTTGTGGACAAGAAGCACTCTACCTTTGACTCATTTAATTTAAACCTGGTTTATCACACTTTATATTTTACTGATTGCTCTTTAAGAGTTTATGTTTTACTGATGTCCCTTTCCTGTCTTAGCCCTGTTTGGCCACTGAACAGATTTTATGGCTCCTAAAATCCAAATCTATTTGTATTCTACTATGAAGGTTCATGTTACTCGTGTTTTGTGATAGCTACTTTTGTAGGTCCTGAGAGGGATTTCCTATATGAATCATGTGAAGTTTGTCACATTTTTAAAAAATAAAATTTTCCCTTCTGAATTGGCGGCAGGAGAAAATTCTGTTGTCTGCTTCTTCAGTGTGTAGACATGACTTCCAACCTGTGAGCTAGAAATTAAATTCATTATTATTTAATGAATTCGAGCACATCTCTTTGTCCTCATTTCCTAATAAACCCCATATTTTGCTAATCTTATACTGGGTTATTAAAAGTAGGGCATAAATAGAATGTAATTTACATTTTTCAGAATTTATGTATATATATTTAATTCGACTTTACACCTCCCCGCTTTATTTGACTTTCTGATTTCCCAGTACTGGTCCAGTTTTAAATTTTGGAGAAGCTAATACTACAGAATCATATTTAATATTCATCCCCAAATATTTGTTTATCATGTATTTTAGGAATTTTATGAAAAATGTATCTCTTAATTTCATGTTTTGTTTATGATACAAGGGTCTTCAAATGCTGTTTCTATAATTTTGAAAGTCTAACTTAAAGATAATTTTGGTATTTAAAACACACTTAAAAGTATGCTTGCAGCTGGTAAAGTCTGCTGTGTAAATGTGAATTCCATCAAGTCACAGGTCTGAGAAGTATGCCGCCCACAATGTGCAGTGAGAGCCTCTTGTGTTCATGTCATTGAATAGTACGTGGCTTTTTCAAAACGCAGTTACCTTCTGTTTTTCTCTGCTTTTGAAATAGTAATGTGCAAAACAATTTTAAATGATTAGGAGTTGAGTCTTGTGACTATAAAAATTCCACCAATAACTGACCCAGTTGGGCTCATTTTCATTTTATTTTTTAAGGTTTTTGCATCTGTAATCTTTTTTTTTTTTTTTTACATTCTGACCTTGTGTTTATAGAGCTTCTTCTTTGACAGTCTGTGGAATACTATTTTCGCCCAGTATTGCACATTGTTCTCAATTGGAAAAGCTGGGTGAATATGGGCTCCACTGTCGCCTTCAACCACAAACAGTGGTTGTCAGGCTGCTGCACACAGAGTCGTGGGATGGTAACACTGAGGGGCCAAGCTGACAGGAAATCTTATTTTTAAATATTACATACAAACCCATCTTGTAACCAGTAGAACAGAATGTATTTCTCCTGGGAGTGCCTGTAGCAAGGAGACAAACTCTCAGATTATACATGTTCAGCTATGAAAAGAAAGTAAGATTTCAAATAGTAATGTTACATGGAAGTGCAATAAATCAAGAAGGGATGACCTTATACATATGCATGCAATTTAGGCTGTTCTGTTCTCATTAATGACTCTGCCTATTATTATTAAGTGTTAACTGCAGCGTAGTAGAGTACTGGAATTGTTACTTGCTAGCGTGGAGACTTGGCAGTTTTCTTAGGAAGCAGCCATAATACATCATTTTTGTAGTAGTTGAATGGAGATTATTGAAATGATGAGATGTTATTACAGCTTTTTATTAAAGCAACATTGCATTTGTTTTCATTTAAAACATTCACTTTCCAGAGTCTGAACCATTTTAATTTAGTTTTTTTTTTTCATTTACTTGAATGTAGGATCTTAAGAAAATTCAAACAGCCTCACTAAACCTGCCTGAGTCTAAGCATATGCAGGCTTTTTGGTTGAGGTTTTAATTGCTGGAGCACTTACCGTGCCATTTATCTTTAAAAATTTTGATTCTACTTAATACGTTACTTTTTGATTTTACTATGGATGTATTAAGTTTAGAAAACATGGTCAAATTTGGACAATAAGGGCAGTAAATACAGTCACCCAGTAAAACTATAACCAAACACATAAGGCCACTTTGTGGGTTTCTAAGACTTGAAATCATCAAAATCTTCCTGAGCCATTTGGCAGGTGCACCTCAAGCAGGTGTTCTTTGGAAGTCAATGTGCGGTGGTTAAATGGACACAGATGAACCCCAGGCTCAGCATGTGGGCCATGCAGACCACCCAGGCATCTTGAGAACCAAAATCCCATGGGTCACTGTGGAACCTGGTCACGGACAACCCCGGAAACTGCTTCTAACATCCCCTGCCTTGTAATGTCAGCACTGCTTAAGGACTAATTATAGAGAGTTGTTTAGTATGGCTGGGCCAGTATAGACCACCTCAAAGAAGACATCTAAATTCCCTAGTGAAGTCTGAATTCTGACTTTTAGAGCTACATTGATGTGAGTCCTGGAATTCTCACAACTTCCTTAATTCAGTGGTGATCAAAACAAAGGATTGCAAAATTGGATAACCACAGGGCTGGGAAGGCAGTGTAAACAAGTAGAGGGAGTTTGGTGTGAGCAGGGAGCCCTCCTCATTTTTCTGGTTAGATACTATCTAGGCCAAACAAAACCTACCTCCAGGCTGAGTGGGTTTCAGTGGCTTAAATGGACAGTGAGTGGGTTGGTGTGGCTTCCCCATACAGCTTACAGTAGTACTTAAGGTCACACACATTTGACTTTTCCTGTCTTTTCTTTGTCTTCTTTTTTTTTTAATTGTAGGTATTTCTTCCAATTGGTACTTAGAAAATAAAGCTAAGAGTGACAATCAGAAAGATACAGGATAAGCTAATAGAGGAGATATTGTATAGGAATTAAGAGCACAAAATCTAGAACCAGACTGTCCTGTTTGCATTCAGCTAATTTCTAACTGTGTGACCTTGGTTGAGTCACTCAACCTTTCTGATTCTCATTTGGGAAATGAGAATTACAATGCTTAATAGAGTATTACCTAACTATTGGGTTACTAGGAGGATTAAATGAATAAACACATGTAAAAAGCTTAAACAGTAGTTAAAGTTAAGTGTTCAGTAAATGTCAGTTACTATGTACTGGTTTTTATTTTGCATTTGTTCTTTACTAGTATTTCAAGATGTCATTTCCCTTGCATAAAAATAAAGTGAGAAGGGATAGTGTAGCCAAACTAAAGCTCAGAAATTTCTCTGGTATATTTTTATTAATTTCGTCCTATCCTCCACTTCAAAAGACCTGGCGCCTGCCACTCCAGGTACCTTTCCATGGCTACCCTTAGAAGAGAGGTGGCCAGTAGTCAGCATTAAAATGCAGCTCTCCATGTTTGACTCCAAAGGTTCGTTTAATGTCAGAAGCTTCAGGTCCCATTCGTCAGTGTCTTTTAAGCAGAGTTTGAAAATGGGTGCCTCCTCTTAATGGTTCTCCATGAACTGGGTCACTGCGGGCGATGACTGACTTGATGGGACTGAGTGCTGCCTGTTGTCCCCCCCACAGCCCCTGCAGTCCTTGTCCCTGGCCGACTCAAAACTCAAAACCGAGGTCACCATCATCATCAATGCCCTGGGAAGCAACACCTCCCTGACCAAGGTGGACATCAGTGGGAACGGGATGGGGGACATGGGAGCAAGGATGCTGGCCAAAGCACTGCAGATCAACACCAAGCTCAGGTACGCAGGCCGGGCTCGCCCCTGAGGGGTGCGTGCGAGGAAGGCCAGGCAACTCTGAGCAGCGGGCACTGGAGACGTGCTGCGCGCAGGGGCTTGAGTTTCCCAGGCCGGCTGGTAAGAAGAGGCATTTTCAAGCCTTTTATCAAAATACTGGGGAAGGGGCCCCCGAATGTAGACATATGATTTTTTCCAGCTGTCGTCGTAGAGTTCCGCTGTGAGGTAAAGCCCGGCTGGGAAGTGCTGCCAGTTCTGTGGGTGCAGAAGGCTGAGCCGGGGCGGGAAAGGCCGCCGAGGAGGGGTTGTGAGGCAGCGTGAAGACCGAAGGAGCAACACAAGGGGCTTCCCTGTACTTGGCTGTGGGCCCGACGTCTTACCAGAATTCCGCTCCCACTCCGGCCAATATAAAGGCTTAAAGTCAAGGGAGACAAGAGGTCCACTGGTTCAAAGACAAGTCCGTGCTGGGTGCTAACTCCTCTATTTAGTGGTTGCCATTCACAGTGCTTCCCAAGTGTGGCTTTTCTTAAGGACTAGCTATTTGGTAACCACTTCCCTTAAAGACTACGCGATAACCACGTTACTGTCCGTCGTCAGGGAGGTCCGGTCGCCCCCTAGCCCAGCAGTCTGGTGAATGAAGAGTTCACTTGCATTGCTCTTTAAGGGCTCTTCTCGATGGTTCCCTTGCTCTCCAGTATAAGACGGAGCCTGAACCTTCTGTCTAAACTGAAGCCAAAGCCAAAAACCACAGCAATTCCTTTAAAGGCCAGTGTGTATGTAAAGAAGGTCATTGAGATTAGGAAGGGAAAGCAGTTACAGTTTGGAAGGGGAAGTCTGGGATCACTCAAATAAGTAAAAACTATTTCATGTGTCAAGTGAATTGACAAACCCTAAAATAACCTGAAGTATTCATATTCTGGAGATAAAATAATACTTTTCTTTCAAAATAGACTTCCTGTTTAAAAGTAAATAGCCTCCTATTTATAGTAACTGAAGTTTTGCTGCAAAGTGAGTGAGGTTCCTGGGGCTGCCGATCACCCGTATCAGGCAGTGATGAGAATAGAGGGGAAATATGACCAGGTTCCCTCTAGTTGTTCAAAATGGAAAAAGTCTCGGCACCTGAAATTCTTTATGCGGCCATGGGGCTGCTGAGCATCTTTTATAAATAGCTCTAGCCTCAGACATGAATACTAACATGACTGTTTGGAGACTACTTGGGGAGAATATCAGAGAAATCAGGCTTTAGAGTTTTCTTGCTAGTAAAACATTAGGTAACTTAATGATTAAGTTAATGTAGGTGTATTGCTTGTAAGTATGTTTTTTTCATACTACTTGTGAATACAGTGTTGGGGGAAATGTTTATCCTTGTTTTGTTTGAAACTACGTTGAATATTATTCCTTGCTCATTGCACTAAAATACCTAGACAGTGTTGCCTAAAAGAGATACTGTCAATGATAATCATTTCCTCCGTTCCTGAATGTCTGATTAGTTATGTGACTTCATTTCAAACAGGACTGTAATATGGGACAAGAACAACATTACTGCACAAGGCTTTCAAGATATAGCTGTTGCAATGGAAAAGTAAGTTTTAATCGGGATTTCTTTCTAGAAAAATACAAAGGAATTAATAGTTTCTTTGTCATCTTGGGGTAAAAGAAGTAGCAATAGATTGGGAGTCAGAAGATCTGGGTCTGAGTCTATTGCTAGCCAGCCATGGGACCTGGGAAGACGTTGACTTTTACCTGGTGTGAATTTCCTTATCTGAAAAATGAGGGCAGAGATACTTGCTGTGCTGAGGACACTGCACCATCTTAAAGATGAACTGAGATCACGGGGAGGGGTCATATGGTAGTTGCCTTGCTTCCTCCTACTTCTGGTTCACAACTCACTGGGTCTTGCTTTTTTTTGCCAATCATGACGACTTTAAATGCAGTGGTGAGAAGAAAGCTGATGTCCAGAAAATGGTGTTGATGAGTGGCAAGCCCAAGGCTAACTTGTCTCATTACTGTGAAAGACTTTATTATTTTAGTAACTAAAGTCTGCAATTATTATTTATTGTCAAATTTACTTTCCCAGAAAACGAAATAAGCAATAATACAAACATGGCTGAAAAAAAGTGCTGGAAGTTAGGTGGTTCTGTGCTTTTCAATCCTCATATCTTATTCTAAAGGCAGAAATGATGAAAGCAGATTTAATCATTAAAAGTGAGGTTACAAAATGTAGGTGGGAAATAAGGGGCCAGTAGCATAGAAGTTGGTCCCTGGGGGAGGGGAGGGGCACTCTTTATTTTTTGTTTTCCCAGATTTCCTAGGTAGAGGTATCATGCCCAGCACAGTGTTGGGGTTACAACCCAGACCTGGAATTAGGCATCTCATTCAGTTCCTGGCTCTGACACCAACAAGCCTATGACCTTGAGCAAAGCATCTCACCTCTCTGATTAATTCTTCTTTGATAAAGTGAGAAAGAGTAAATCTTCTTAAGTGCCTTCCAATTCTAAATCCTGTGGTTCTGCTTTACCCAGGAGGGCACAAGCCATCCATCAGCATGGATAAGGCATCTTGCACTGCCAACCCTGGAGCCTTCCATGACTGCAGAACCCCTATAATTACTCTGCTTGCACCTCTGGACCTTTGAATAGAAATATTTATCAACAGCTGCATTTGGGTGCTAATAGCACGTATGCCACCCCCATGCTGTTGTAGACTGCCAGCCCAGGCTGGTCTTTATAAGAAGCCGAGAGTGTGTACACCCAATATTCAGCATTTACGGATTGATGGAACAAAAAGTATAACAGTTTATAAAAATATATAACTTTATGGTATGCTGTGCTCCAGCATGCCAATGGTCCAAAACCACATTTGGTTTAAATAAACTGTGGTGTTCTATAGAATGATAAAAATGAAATGGCCTGAGGAAAAGGGACATCTTCAAGGCTACAGAAAAAGTGTATTGTCTCTTAGTTTCAGTTGGCTGGCTCTTCTTACAGCAAACAAAATCAATTTTGCTAAAACAAAGCTATGGTAAAAAATTACCTTTGTAGAAATAACAGCCTTTTCTTTGCTGTTGTTTTACATTAAGCCACCTTATACATTAGACTAGATGAAGAGCATATTTTCTATTAGATATTACCCATCCAAATTACTGCTGTGATTAAGGTCATTGCTTATTTTCTTTATTATTTCTTCATTATTAGTATCTTATTTTAGAAACTAGTTGTTAATTAACTCTTCCAGTAGAAATCATCTTAAATATTCGTAAGAATCAGCTTGTGAGGACTGCTAACCGTTTTAAAGGCCGAAACAAGCCAGCTGACTGTGTGGTTCCAGTGTGCTAGGAGAATGCCCCCATTGCCATCATGTGGTCCAAAAGGTCATTCTTCCTGAGTGTCACTTTACAGAAAGACACAGATGCATTTAGGGGCGGAAGAGAGAAGGCATCTCTAGTGCCAGAGCTTGTGGTAGTGGGAGGGGAGCAGGTGTTAGTTGTCCCAGCACATGGCAGTTCCAGCAGGGTCAGGATCAAAGGCCAGAACACACATTCAGAGTTCTATGTGTTGTCCTCACACAGCAATGACTTATCCTTGCTCTCTTGTCTAATCAGCTGGTCCACAGGGGTGCGGTGACTATAGATCAAGGATTCCACAGTTGCTTCACTTGGTGGCGAGAATCTGGCGGGCTTGGCCAGCTGAATGCAGACTGCGGGGTCCTGCAGAGGTCAGGACGCCTGGCAGATGGAGAGCTGGCTCCCACCACCTTTTCTAAAGACAGTCACTGGTCTTGCGCTCGTTTGTTTGAGGGAGCCTAGAGCCTGAACAGACTATTTTGTGGATACTAATGTTCTTGCTTTGCAAGCAAATGTTTTGGTTTTATTTTGTATTCTTCCTCTACCAGTTTGGGTCTGGCTGTCACATGTTAATGTGATCCGAGTCCATTCATGTCGTTGGTGACTAAGACGCAAGTAGCAAGCTGATGATGGACTTTCTTTCTAACCGTTCTCTCAGTCCATCTATCCAGTCCCAGTTTGAAAGTTTTGTCCTTGATGTGATTGAAAACTGACAACAAAACAGTAAAACCAGATTCCTTAAAGGTATGTCAGTTTTGTAAGACAGCGTGAACTGACAAGGTTGCCAGTATGCTGCACACGTGGTTACTACAGAAAGCTGGTCTGCAGTCTAGGGGCTAAGACTCTCTGCTGGTGTAGACTTGTCTAAGATACTCCGGTAACAGTCTTTTTGGATTTTACAAGAGTGCCGACGCAAAGTAATAGGAAGTTATTTGTAAATAAACATATTATTTCCCTTTTCTAGGAACTACATGTTGAGATTTATGCCAATTCCTATGTATGATGCTTCTCAAGCCCTAAAAACAAACCCTGAAAAAACAGAAGAGGCTCTGCAGAAGGTATTTAAGAATCAATAGCTTGATTAAAATAATAGCTTAATTATCATACACATTTGAATTGAATTGTGTTAGTAATTCTGAACACAGGAGCAGTACTTGATGTTTTACAAAGCTGTTTTCCCATTAGCGTATATTCTTATGATCATGACTGGCATAGTGCATGACTCGGGGAGGAATAAAGTAAAGAAGACTTTAGTTTGTCATGAAACTTATGGAATAAAATAACATTCTTACAACATCAACA
The DNA here is from genome assembly GCA_029783875.1 of Phataginus tricuspis. Classification (NCBI taxonomy): domain Eukaryota; kingdom Metazoa; phylum Chordata; class Mammalia; order Pholidota; family Manidae; genus Phataginus; species Phataginus tricuspis. The sequence goes on along the minus strand of JAQQAC010007890.1, from coordinate 41,942,787 downwards.
GGCCGGAGCTTATGCCTGGATAACTTCTGTTCATCCTTTGATGAGTAGGCCGATTAGCACAACCTTTATTGCTTTCATCCTCAGCAGCCAGAACCTTCTCTCCTTTCCTCATCAAGAAATGTAGGATGTTATTGAGATCTCCCTCCACCACATTTGTCTATAAATGTGTGTAAATCCACACCCATTCCTACCTCCTTTCTGGCAACCTCAGAATGATGGATATTCTCCCCTTTGAAGTCCAGCCATCATGGCGCCTTGCCCCACTATCTGTTCCCTGTGCTGGAAACTTGCCCTATGAGTCATTCCTTAGCTCTACCATACCTTCATCCTTCTCTTTCTATGGTTATGGTTACCTTTCTCTCTATTTTTAGATAAGCTCAAATATTTCCCATCTGAAGAAGGCTTCTTCACCTTTACTGTGGTGTTACTTGGGGAATCTTTCCTCCCTCTGTTTTCTCACCTAGTGGTACTACCCTCTGTCCAGTCCCCCAAGCTCCACTTTCCTTTCCCATATCTTCCATAGCCAGTCACTCACCAAGTTTACAGATTCTGTAGCACAGATCTCTTCATTAGTTCCCCTTCCCTCTGTTTCCATTAGAGATGCCATTATTTAAGCTTCATCATCTCTCACCAGGCTTATTGCATCCTCGGGTCTCTTCTCCCTTGTGCAGTCAAAAATAGCCATCTTATTGGTGAGTTTGAACAGACTAAAGCCTTTAATCTCTCCTCCCAAATCCATCCCTCTCTAGTGGTTTTTAGGATAAAGCCTGATCTGCTTAACTTGGCATGACATTCTGCCCAGGACCTGCCTCCGTCCATTGCCAAATTTATCTCTCACCAACTCTTACTCTGCTTTTTGCTGCCTTAGGTAATTTGTTAGAAATGGAAATTCCTGGGCCTCAGAAGCTGGAGTGGGACTCAGCAATCTGTGTTTTTATAAGCTCTCCTGGTGATCACGAAGTTTGAGAATCACTTCTCTACCACAGATGATACTCATGCTTTCCCCACTACCATTCATGTCTGCTGAGATTGAAACCAGGTCAGCTCATCCAGGAAGGTCACTCAGGGTACCTTTCTTCTCCTAGTCAGGTGATGTTACTAGAATTTCCTGTGCTTCTCTTTCATTGGCCTTGCACATTGTTTTGAGTTACCTGTTTCCATATTTTTTTCCCCCAGAGCTCCATGAAGGCAGAGCCTATGTATTTTTCATCTTTTTTTATTCTCAGCAGCTAGCACAGTGCCTGGCTTGCATGCTTGGATGCTCCTTAGACATTTGTTGAATAAAAGGGAATAGGACTGTAGGGGAGAGAAAGCTAAGCTGTGGCAAAAGAAATCATCCAAGATTTGGATTTAGAAGATCTGACTAAATCAAACTGTTCCCAGCTTTGTAACTTCAGTAAGTTACTTCATTTTTCTGAACATTAGTGTCTTCAACTGTATAAAAAAATGAGGCTATGTGATAAGTATATTTAGCTGACAATATATGGTTCTTCCTAGGTGCCTGACATTATTTTAAATGCTTTACATAAATTAACACCTGTAATCTTAAAAATAAACCCATGAGACATGTTCTCTTATGTTCACATTTTACAAAGGACAAGGGTGGTAAGAAAACCCAAAAACAAAGTGACTAGGTAATTTGCCTAACATGGCCGTGAGGTTCAGATGAGGCAGTGTATGTGAAAGACGGTTTATAAACCATAAAGCAACATAAAAATGTTTGATATCTTTATACTTTCCTGAAGGATATTTATTAGTCAGCTTATAACAAAAGACATACTCTAGAGAAGCCAGATTTCTGGGTTCAGAGTTGATACACAAGGAGTTTGGAGTCACCACTCCCATCATCACAATAAGAACAAAAGCTGAACTAACAGAAAATCAGTGACTCTTCTTAGATCTGTCAGAGAGTTGAGGTGACAAGGCAAACTCACCCTGGAAACTGGAGAGATAGGAATTCAGAGAAACACAGTGAATCAAAGCTGAGAAGAGCTTACCAAGAACAGAATCTAATGGAGCCAGTAACTCAGAGGAATGCTTAAACAATAATTGGTGAATTGCTGGTGGCTTAGATTGGACTAGTTTAAGAGCTGAAGATCCCTAAGGGCCCTGTCTTCGGGATGCCCTGACTCTTTCATGAGTCTTACCTGCAAGAGCCACACCAAGTTATAGACTGGAGAAAAATCCCCTCGTGTTTCTGGCAAAGGGAAGGGGAAAAGTAACCATTCTGAAATACATCCAGAGCCTTCTCTTGTCCATAATGAAAGGAAACTACTTAACTAGAGCCTTATCTGACCTAGCAAAAGACATTTAGAAAACTCCAGTCCCCTCCAGCCTTCCTGTTTCACATAAGGAAGGGGGGGTAAAGGCCAAGGAATACTTCTGAAGGTCAGAGCCCAGGGACTAAGGCCAGCTTAGAAAAAACTAAAACCAAATTTGAACTAAGATTATAAAATGGAAAAACAGATAAGTAATGTAAGCAAAGGGATACTCTTGAATGAAAAAATCAAAAGGAAATGTTAGAGATCAAAATATACTGTAACAGAAATGAAAAATGCCTCTGAGGTCATCAGTAGAGTGGGCGCAGCTGAGGAATCATTGAACTTGAAGATATGACATTAGAAACTTCCCAAGCTGAACTTCAAAGAGGAAAAAAAGGTGGGGGGGCTAGCCCAAACAGGATACCCCAGAACCGTGTGACAAGTACAAAAGATTGAGCATCTATATAATGGGAATACCAGAAGTGGAAGAAAGAGAAGGAACAGAGAAATATATGAAATAATAATGGCTGAGAATTCCCCCAAATGAATGACAGCCGAATCCTGAACACCAAGTAGAATAAATGCCAAAACAACTACATGTAGGCATATCCTATTCAAACTACAGGAAACCAAAGGCAAAGAAAAAATCTGGAAAAGAAGCCAGAGGAAAGAAACACCTTACATACTGAGGAATAGGTTAAGAATTACATCAGACTTCTGGTCAGAAATCATGCAAGCAAGAAGAAAGTGGAGTGAAATATTTAAAGTGCTGAAGGAAAAAACCCAGCAGCCTAGAATTCTGTATCTAGCAAGTTTCCTTCAAAAAGTAAAGGAGGAATAAAAACATTCTAAGTTATGTTACAAGGGATGAAAGGGAGAAATTGGCAATGCTGTTGAAAAGTACCTGTGCTACTTGTGAAATGGTATCGTGTTATTTCAAAGTGGACTTGGATTAGTTGTGTGTAACTTGCAAACACTAGGGTGATCACTAAGATTTTTCAGGTAGCATAATGAATATATAGGAAGGAAGGAGAGAAGTGCATTTGTATACATTACTTAAAACCAGAGAAGGCAGGAAAAGAGGGGAAGACAGAAGAAACAAAGAATAAATGCAGAATATGCAGATACATCAGTTATAACATTTGTGGTTTTTTATATGGAATATTGGTGACTTTAAAGCTCATGTTTATTTTTTTCTATAATACTTATATATTCAAGTTTTCATTTTAACAACTCCATCCTTAATTTTACTCTACTAAAGAACAATATTGTGATTCTATACTCAATATTTGTGTTTTTTTCTTAATGCAAGATTTCTTCATTAAAATACAGAATTTTGCCTCTGCTGCTGCTGTTTTCAGCAGTGAGGCTGAAGATGTCTGACTGGCTCTACACCCCCCCTCGCCCCCCCCAGAGCAGTCTGCCCAGGGCTACTGGCAGACGTGATAATGACACACTGGTCCTTCTCTTTCCATTTGACTTGAGTCAGGCCCCTCACCCTTAGTCCTAGTCCTTGGGAGGTAGGTTCTCTGTCCTCATTCTGTAATGGTGATAGAAGGAAAGTTTACCCTGTTAATCCTAAATGAAAATACTTTCAGTGGTCTTTGTATGACTTAAACATCATGATTCTTTCTTCCCCTCCCACTGGCTTTTAGAAATGAGCTTGGAATATTATTTTTTTCCTAACAAATTCCCTCTAGGTTTAGTCGGTGAAGCACCATTGGTGCACCTGGGGAAAGTCTGGGAACTGTGGGCCTTGCCTACACTGCCTGCATGTGAGCCGAGCCTCCTGAATAAACAAGCTGCTTTTAGAACTGGCCCACAGCCAGGGCCAAAGGGGCTGAATGCAAAAGAAGAAATAACAAAACAAAAGCACCCAAAGCTGGGTGGTAGTGCCAGCCTGTCATATTCAAGCAAGGATCTTTTTTTAGCAAAAACATTTTACATTGATGGTAATGTCACCTTGGAAAGAGATGACTTCTTGGGAAGCAGCAAGAGAAAATTAATATAATATAATGTCATGGTATTAATGTGTCACTTTAATGATGTTTCATTGCAAGGATCTTTTCATCTTCTTTCTGCTTAGTGGAAAGGCACACTTTGTTCTGCTTTATTGTTTCCAGGGATGATAGTAATTATAGCCTGTATTTTAATTGTTACTAATTGGTATTAAGTAGTAGTCACTTATAACATATGGAAAATGAAAATGAAAATATAATAAATACTGAGAGCTACAAAGTTATTAGAAGTTCTTAACCAGGGAACTATAGTGACAAATTAAAAGCCAAACAGTAAGTGGTATTATTAAAAAAAAAAAGGCTGAAAAAAATACATTTTCTTAATGCAAGATTCCTTCATTAAAATACAGAATTTTGCCTCTTTGCTGCTGCTGTTTTCAGCAGTTAGGCTGAAGGTGTCTGACTGGCCCTAGACCCCCTCCCTCCCCCCCAGAGCAGTCTGGGGCACAATTACCCATTTCAAATCATTCTTTAAAAAACGTCTTTGTAGGTATCCACCGTTCCCAATAAGTAACCCTACATTTTTTATTCAATGTATATCCATTGCATGTCATCTGAAATGCTTTCTTTCAATCTAGTTATCGTTTGTACATTTGAATTTTCCATAGGAGATTGTCTATGTATAGTAAAACAGATTGTCAAGCAACTTCAAGTTTTCTCATTTTCTATAGAAATTCACTTTCTTATTTTCCATAGTTCTGCTAAAATTGGTCTTGCTTTTGAGAAAACCTGGTGGATTAATGAAACTGGTCTATGTCTGAGTTGTACCAATCTGTATCTTTCAAGTTTTGTGCCCATTTTACCCTTTTTTCCCTCCTTAAGGCATTCTGTAAGTGCTGGTGGACTGCACCCCTGGAATAAGGTCGGAGGCTTGGAGTGCCATTCGCACTTCTTGAGGGAGATGAAGGTTCAGTGCCTAAAAACTCAGGAGAGAGAGACTGCAATTATGTGCGGGACAGTGATGAAGTGTCACTCAATGGGGCTTCTAACCCTGCAGGCAATTAAATAGTTGGCTATCTTTGTCAACAACAAGTCAATAAAAATTGCTCCTATTAACTGCCAGTTAGATTTCTGACTACAAATACCAACAGTGTATCAGAATGCTAGCAGTTTCCTCTCTCAAATGTCTTGTGTGGTCGAGGCACAGGTGGAATGGGTGCTTGGTTTTAGTTTGGCACCTGGTTGTTTCACTTACACCTTTACTCTGCTGAGTCAAAATGTGTTCTTGAGAGATGCATGTACTTAATTTCCAGATAGAAAACTATCTGCTCCGGAATCATGAAACTAGGAAATACCTTCAAGAGCAGGCCTACCGCCTACAGCAGAGCATTGTCACCAGCACCACACAGCAGGTAAGAGGACACCAGTCTTCTCCCAGGGCCAGCTTTTCCCTACTCACTCTGAACTGACCCTTTGAAGAGCAAGGGACAATATTCATTTGAATTACTCCCAGTGGGACAATGAGAACTGGTTTTTGAAAGTGACAACTCTACAAAAAAGTAGAGTTTGGGGAAAGATTAGAGGGTGTAAAATGTAGGCTAGTTTGAATGCAAAATATGCACTTTTAATTGTTGATTTTAAGATTTTAATTGTTAACACCTTTTTAAGATTGTCAGTAAGCTGTATTTATGTACAAATATACATAAATGTATGATTTATTTGCAGATGTTAGGAACCCATGATTACAGATGAAAACCTGAGGGTAATCAAATTAGTCACTAATGAGACATTCCATTCCTTTCGCTCTGCTTCTTCCCACTTATGTGACGAGGCAACAAATTTCTAAATTCTTCTGAATAATTAAGAATTTGTTGAATATTAATTTAACATGTAAGTGCTAATGAGAAACTGTAGGGCTTTTTACTTGATTTTTCTTTTCTCTACCCAACTTAAGAGAGGAAAAAACTATAAAAAGGAATAGAAATGTGGCCTATTTTCCTCAAAAATATCAACCAAATCAAAGATCATAAGATATTTGAGGAAAGCTGATGAAGATGTCAAGGAAACAGCAAGATAAACCAAAGAACTAAGCCCAGATAATTAAAAGTACCTCAGAGGTCTTTTTAAAAAGTTTGACTTAGTAAATCAGTGGGACATGAGAGAGTATTTTAGGATTAGGCTGCTATGAAATGGAGCAGTCAGAGAGCAAGAGCTATTGCTTTGACCTGACGAGCAAGGCAAGCGAGGCCTCCAAGGGTTCTGTCCTCAGTGAACGATGGTGTCCCCGGGAAAAATGGCAAAAGCAGGAGTTCCAGGGGATGAGTTTGCTCTTAGTGACTCTGATGCCTCAGAAGGTTATGTTGGTGGAGATGCTGAATAAGCAGTTGGAAACCTAGGACTTCCTGGAAAGAAACAAGAACTGAAAGGATAGATCCAGTAGTCATCCAGAGATGAGAGAATTAAAATAATATAAGTAGACGAGATAGTCAAAAGAAAAGAACACTAAATACAAAACTTAGAATAATGACTGTGTTTGGAATATGACAGTGGTCATGTAGATAGGAGACAGATAAGACACAAGAGTGGTGGAAAGATACTTAGAATGGCACACTGTCAAATGATTCATGAATTGACTCTTTAAAAAGATAAGGTGGTTAATAATAATGGTAACTGTGATGATAAAATAGCAACAAACATTAAATGTTTACTAGAGGGTGGCAAGTAGTTTGTGTGCATTGACTCATTTAATCCTCACAGTACCCGAGTCATCTTCCCATTCTTCAGACGAAGAAATCAAGGCCTAAATAGTCAGTAAGTGGCTGACGCGCCTTCATGGCGGTCTCCTCTGTTCTTCCCATTTGTGCACCTTAGGGACTTAAACATGAACTGATAGGCAAATTCCTGATTCCCTGTTTTCAAAATTGTAGGTTTGCTCTCTGTGTCATCTTAAATAGTTTAACTTTTTCTGGGCCTTGAACTCCCTAGTTGTAAAGCATCTGAAGGTGATCAACTGGACTGTGCGAAATTTTAGCAAGTACCTGTTCAGTAGACTCTTGGAGACTTGTGAGATTTTATGTCTTATTTGAATTGAAGAACTAAATTTTTATGCTTCTTTCAGATGTGACTTAAAAAGCTCCACTTAAATGCCATTTTTGTTGAGTTCGTTTAAACCCTCTCTCCTTGGTGAATGCTTAATGGCACACATTTCAGGGGTATGATTATTAAAGATGATCAACTTTATAGTGCTCTGTCCACATGTCTCTCAAATTAATCTCTTGTGGGCTCAATGTTTATCGGTTCCTTTCTCAGTAGGTGCCTTGTCTCTTGAGATTAGGTATTTTTTTCTTGGTAAAGCATGAATTACTGATGACCATTTTTGCTTTAGGAAGCACAGATCAATAAAATAGAAGACTTAGAATTTATATCAATTAAGATGATTAAAAAAGCGTATAGTTCTCTGCAAGGCATTGTGCAACTGCAGAAAGTTAAGATATAATCCCTGCATACTGGCTTAGATTTCAGTCAAAGAGAGAATGGGTATGAGAAGCCCTATTCATGTAACTCCTTTTTTCCCCTGGAGAGCTCCAGATAGTTCACTTATGGGGCCTCAATAGGTTTTATAGTTATAGGAGCTGTTCTCAACATATATTAATGTTAGCATGACTGATCCTTTGTCAAGAGAATAGGTGCTTTGAATGGTGATATTTTAACTGGACTGTCTTCATAATACACTAGATAAGAAGATGGGGGGGGTGGATGTTGTGAACCTGATTTTATAAAAGATAAAAGAAGAGGAACATGGCTCTGTAATCAGGCCTTAAGTCTTCTGAGTAAAGTTTCTAAAATTTATGGGGGATGGAGGGCTGATCTTGTCTTCCTGTAGTTATTACATCAAACAATTCAAAATAAATAGAGAAATGTGGATTTAAATAAAAAGGAATATAGCTAGACTGTCACCTCTACCAAATGAATTATCAGGTAGGATGGGAACTCTTGATAAGTAAGGTCTCTGGAGAATTAGTAATTTTTTAAGAACATGAAATAGGCAATCTGCGGCTCTGATTAAAATATTGGAGAAACTTTTCAAGCCACACTGCGGTTACCTTTTTCTTCAGACTAATTAGCTTTCTTCATGCTTCTCTATATAAAAAAGAATATAAAAAAATAATCCTACCCGTCTGTATTATTTCTTATTTATAGTAGTTATCTACCACTACCCTTTGGGTTTTATGGTTAAATCCATGGAAAAACTGAAAGTGTTTCAGATGTAATTAACCTAGGGACCTTAATGAAATAAAAACTAGATGGTATTAAATTTATTTTTACCTGTTAATATAAGACCTCAACTTTTTTGTGTTTATGTGCCTCTTAATTTATATAGAAAACTACCTGATATAATTGAATTAATTATCAAGGATGTTCTGATTTCCATAATACTGAGATCAACCAATTGGATGTGGGATCATTTTGTAGTCTTCCCAGCAGTCTCATAATTGCACTTTCCATTCCTCTGTCTCCTCAGTGCGTAGCACCATGTCCGACACGTAGCGAGTACGCAATAAAAATCAATGAAGGAGAGTTACTATCTAGTAAGACATCACTGAGTATCTATGAGATTCTTAATCCTCAAGATGTATTCACTTTTGTTCTACGCGCTGCATGTCCTAAGGCAGGAAAGCGGACAAAAATACCTTAAATATTTTTCTGGAGTTAATGTTGCCAAAGGTTTCTTATATAAATAGATAAATTAACAATTGCCTTATTAGCTGCCTTCTCAGAGATTCCAGTTAAAAGTTTTCATCCTCTTTCATTCTTTGTCTTCCTCTATCTGAATATTGGCTGTGCTTACTCGGACGCTTGATGTCATTTTTATGGTGTGGAGCAGATGATTGACAGAATATGCGTGAAACTACAGGACCATCTCAACTCTTTACGAAATTGTGGGGGAGATGCTGTCCAGGAAGATTTAAAATCAGCCGAAAGGCTCATGCGTGATGCCAGGAACTCTAAAACGGTGAGTTTCACTTTAGGTTAACATGAGAGTCATATGTAATAAAAATAAGTTTTTTAAACTTAAATTTCACAACTAGTTCCAATTTCTTTACTTCTCTTCCCAATTTCAAGGTCACTAACAAATGGTAAAGTGAATTGAGTTCATCTTTGCTTCCTTTCTGTACCTGTGCTAATTAGCAATAATCAAAATACAGAATCAAAAGCACCGGGCCAGTGAGACTTAAGAGGGATGTAATCGGGTCCTCAATGCTGAGAGGTGGTTGTGGTTTAAATAAGTAATAACTAACTTCAAATATTTGACTTACAAGTTGAAAACATGAAACTCTCCTCTGTCACCTCTGAAAGGAAGCTTTTCTCAAATTAGAATTTGGTCCCTGGAGAAAGGAATACCTGGGAGTTTGAAAACCTGGGATCTGGTCCTAGCTCTGCTATTAGAATCACACAGTCATTGAATGTTGTGAGTAGGAGGAAACTTGTGGATTAGTCAACTACTCTCATACCCCAGAAAAAGACATGAAGGCACCAAGAATTGTTATATGCTGTCCCTGTGGTGTCAAAGCTGGACCTTAGTTTATTAATCTGTAGAAAGGGCTTTTGATCAAGAATAGATTATCCTTACCAATATATCTCCACACTTTTTACTAACTGTGTTGATTTTGGTACTTTTAAAATACTTATTTAATCATGGAGAGGTTACTTTTCTTTTACTTACAGTTGTTGCCAAATTTATACCATGCTGGAGGTGCATCTTGGGTGGGAGCCAGTGGCTTATTGTCCAGTCCAATTCAGGACACCCTGGAATCAATGGCTGGAGAAGTTACAAGAGTTGTAGATGAACAGCTAAAGGTTTGTAGTTTCTGTTTTTCTGAAAAATGAAATTGTGATTACTTAACTATGCATGACAGCATTTCATACCATAGCCACTTGTATTTTATAGATTGGGTTGTGTGTGTGTAGGTGTGCATGCACACGTAGTAAACATTGAATACTGTGTTTTCCCGCTTCGTTTCTAAGTTTTAGAATAATTTCTTACCTAATGAGATGAACTAAGATCTATCAAATTCAATTTCATTTTTGATGTTAAATCTCAAAATGTACTTATCATAGACAGGTTTCCACTGACGAGAGAATGATTGATTTCTACTTACAAGGCACAAAGAGAAGTCTGCTTTAGGAAAAAATATCTTCTGTTAATACATTTAGCTTAGAGAATGGGGGAGATGACAGGAGTTCTGCTTACCGTGCCTGGGTGCCTACATGGAGAGCCTGCTTCTAGGAAAACAGATAACAGTCTTTGGAAAACTCTGGTAGGAAGACTAGGTGGGGATTTAGAATAAACTTGCAAAGCAACCCACCAGCAGAGGCTCATCTATGGGCTCACTGGCTGAATGAGAGTCTCTGGGATTTAGTGGAGCAGAGTCACCTAAGATCAGCTTTTTATTAAAGTAACTTAAAAAAACAGCTACAGCAGAGAAATTTCACTTCCAGAAAGTTTTCATCATTTCCAGTCTGCCTGTTCAAGGATGCCTTAAAAAACCTTGTCTGCATTTTTATAATTATTTACTGTTTTCTGCTGAGTGTACAATTGCCGCATCTCCTAAGGATCTGATGTGTGGCTCAGTGATAACATTGCCACATGCTAATTGTCCTGTTTGTGAATTCAATTAATGAGGGAGAAAATGTTGTGGATTATTTAGGAGTTTAAGTCCCTGCCTTCCTATATGCATGATAGAGAGAGGCTCTCGTGTACTGTTTTTATTTTATTTGACCTTGGTTATTTTGAATCCATTCTGAGCAGAAACAAACTGGTAGAAAAGGATTGGTTGTTCGGTACAGAATTCTGCCGGACCATTTGTTACCTAATAGCGCTTGTTTTATCCTCCATGAAGGATAAAATATGTAAGAAGAATACTTTCTTACACATTTAAAACAAAGCCATCTTTGTTTCTTATTTAATTCTGACTGTAAAAAATGAAGCTATTCTTTTGTGAAACATTTAAGTAAAACTAACAAGTATAAGAAAAATGAAAATAAAATCACTTGAAATCCCAGAGAGCACCATTCTTACCATTTTAGTGAATTTCCAAACATTTCACACAATCTTACATCTTTATGTTCATACTCTACCTGCCTTTTTATATTTGGCACAATGTCCTGAATACAATTCTAGATCAGTGAATAATCATTATCATTTTAATGGCTATGTAGTATTTCATTATATAGATGTACCAGTCCTGGGAGACTTCAGTGTCCTATGTGTCTCTCTTTCCCTTTCACATAGAACATTCCACTTCTGATACTTATGGTCACCCAGTATGTGGGTTTTCCCCCACGAAGCAATTCTCTGCAACACTAGCTGGGTGTCCTAAAATTTAACTCAGTTCTGACTTTATTACACACAGATAGTCTCGGATCCCACAGGTGAGGGGCTCAGTCCCACAAAACTGCCCCACCCCACTCAGGTGCCAGACACACGTTCAGGTTGTCTTCTGTGCTTCTGACCAATTGGCTATAAATCTGAGGTTGTCATGACACTCTCCTGAGGTTCAATTAATTTCTTAAAGCAGCTCACAGAGTTCAGGGAAACACAGTTATGAGTTTATTAAAGGATATGATAAAGAACATAGGTGAACATGCAGGTGGAAGAGATTCATGGGGCAGTCTATGTGGGAAGGGGAACAGAGCTTCTGTGGCCCCTGTCCTGGCGTACCACTTCCTAGTACCTCACATGTTCACCAAGCCAGAAGCTCTCCAGATGTGTACCTTTGGAATTTTTATGTGGGCATGACTGATCACTAACTCCACTTTCAGCCCTTCTCCCTTATCAAGATAATCGAGGGGGTGGGGAGCTACAGTGCTTAGAATTCCAAGCTTCTGATCATGGCTTGGTCTTCTGGTGACTAGTCCCCATCCAGAAACCCTCCCAGAGTCACCTCATTAGAATAAAAGACACTCCTGTTACCCGGGAAATTACAATGGTTTCAGGAGCTCTGCTCCAGGAACAGGGGGTAGTGACCAAAATATACTTTATATTATCTCATGGCCAAATAATTTATTTTCTAATTTCTGATTAATCCTATTAGGTTAAATGCCTATAACTGACCCATTTCCAGGTCAAATGACACATACTTTTTTATACTTTTTTCATATATATTTGCAAACTGTTGTCCAGTAGTAATAGGCAATTGCTTGTTTTACCACATCCTTACCATACTAAGTATATTAACCTTTTAATATTTGTCATTGTAATGGTTTTTGAAAACTCTTATTTAGTCTTTTTGGTTTCTTTAATAACCAATCATACATCAAGTAATTTTATTATCCATAGTTATTTCTTCCTTTGTAAATTACACGTCTGTGACAATTGCCTAATTTTTTCCTTTAAAGTGTTCATGAGAACGGTTTACATACAAGAATTGGCTGGCATTTTAATCAGCATGAAACTGCAACAGGAACTTCCCTGGCAAGCAGCTTCCTAGTCACTTGTTTCAGCTGGCCTACCTCAAGTTACCTCTTGTGCCTTTGGCCCGTTTCCTTCTCAGTGCACCAAATGGTTGAAGTCAACTCTTGGCATCACTCTTAGGAGGAAGTGGAAGGCAAAGGTTTGACATAAAAGGCATTTGAATTTCTAAAAGTCTGAAATAATAAATATATTTAGGACCAAAACCATTTTTCTGTAAATAGTCATGCCCCCCGTACTCTGATGCTGACCTTTCTGACCCCTTGTCAGCGTTGCAGTGTTCTCATTCATCACAGCGTCCTTACTTGCAAAGTGTCATGGCATGCTTTTCTTTCATTCTGTCTCTGAGGTCCCAGGCTCCCAAGTGACCTGTTCTTTTCTGTCCCCCCCTCACTTGATGTCTTCATTCTGCATCTGCAGCTTCCTTTCCCTCTGGGGATGTTGAACATGAATCATGGCAAATCCTCAATGACAACTCCTTAATTACATGTTACTTATTAATTTCCCTGTACCTGGGGACAGTGCACTACTTTCAATAGGCTATAGGCAGTTTACAGTTACTTACTGTTTCCTTCCAGTTTGCATGACAAGAGGATATCATTTCACTCTTTTTAAAAAATTCTTTCCAATGTCTAAATTTTCTTAAAATTATGTAGGAAAAATGTATTTTGACTACAATCAATATTCAGTTTCTTGTTAAACTACTGTGGCCCTTATTTATTTCCCTACTAGTATCAAATTCTTCTGGTTAAGAGTGTTTTCTCTATTTCCCAAATTCTCTAAAATTAACATGTTTGTACTAGCAAAAGTCAGATATATTATTTTGTAAAAATAAGTTTTTATTACAGTGAATAAAAAGAACTGGAACTAACAGGCCTGCATTTTTGTCCTGGGCTTACTACTGGCTCTTTGCTTTAAGCAAGTCACCTAACTTACTGGGACTGGGCTTCCTTATGCAAGGTTCTCTTGGTCTCAAGATAGGGGGCTCCTCCCAGCTTTAATATTCTATATTCCCATATCATGGCCAGCAGTAGACATTCTGCATATTGGATGGAAATAAGTTCATATAGGCCTTTGACCCATCTTTCAAAAAATATTATCTATAAAGAGGCAAAAGAAATGGCCAGCTGAGCCAGCCTTCTTAGAGGGGAAGCATTAAGTCTAGAGAAATTACTTCTTTGAAAAGAGGTGATATTTTCTGTGGACCAGCCTGTTTTTAGGTATTTTTAAATGACAACTCTTCTATTTGCCCTTTTTTGGTCCTTATTCCTGGAGTAATAGTAGATGAGTAAGTGGGATCTGAGTCTCTTAACATAAAAGAAATGTATTTTTCCCTTCTGGACTTAAGTTTTAGAGTGCTAGTTTTGGCCATGGAGATTTTCAGTTCCACTGAAGGCTTAAAATTGTGAAATACTTCACTGGTAAATTTTGATAGTAAATGAGCCTGTTGGAATATGTAGGTGGCATTTTGGTAAATGAACTCAATTTGGCTAGAAGAGTCCTCTGAGTTTTCTTAGTTTCCTGCACTTTATATTTCTCAAAGCAAAAGAACAATTTCAGAGGACTTTAGCATGGAAGTTATATTTGTTTGTAGTGAATTGGCTCACTGAAAAAATATGCAAGTATACCTGCCATGCTAAGGGTATTACTCCAATTTATTTTACAAATATTATACAACTTAACAGTTAAGAAATGTAGACACTCTTAACTATCATTTGGAAGATACATACAAAATGAAATCTGACTGTCCAATTTCACATATAAAGCTTGCTTAATTCAAGTTGTCTGAAGATGGTTATAACAGACTAACAGAAGGGAGAAAATGTAAGTTAAGAAATGTGGATAAAGTGAGAAAGCTTAACATTTAAGGAAAAGAGAGAAGAGGAGAAGGCAACAGCTGAAGAGGTGGTGGCTGAGAATTTCAGGAATTAATGAAAGACCAGACCTTTTAGGAAATCCAGGGAAACCCATGCAGGACAGATAAAAGCAAATCCATGTCTAGAATCATCATAATGAAAAGAGGAAAACACTGAGACCAAAGAGATCTTAAAAGGGGCCAGAGGGAAGGAGAAGCCATCTTACTTAAAAAAACAATATTAAGATAAGACAGCTTGCATCTCAACAGTTATTGGAAGGCAAAAGATAATAAAATAGTATCCTCATGCTTCTGGAGAACATACAGTATAAGCCAAAAATTATATACCTGATAAACCTAATTTTTTAAAATGAGAATGAAATAAAAACATTTTTATCCAAACAAAAAACTGAGATGGTTTCCTCTCACTAGGCTACAGTAAATAAACATCTAAAAGGTATATTTTGACAAAGGGTATACTTCTGGATAAAGGAAAAATAATCACAAGAAAGGGGATCTGAGCTACAAGAAAATAATGAGCAGAGAAGATGCCAAATGTGGGTAAAGAGAAACATCAATTATATGAAACAACATTAATGTCTAATTTCTGCTATAATATTAAGAGGAAATACAAGTGAAATATTAGAAGCAGCCATTTAAGTCTGTAAGGAGTGAGTAAAAGCAGTGTAACGTCCTAGTTTTATTCAGGAAAAGATTTAAGAGATCAGCGTTAGACTGCATTGTCCTGTGTGTTTTCCATTAGTCACATGTGGCCATTTAAATTAATTAAAATGAAATACAATTTAAAATTTGGCTTTTCATTTGCAGTAGCCACATTTGAAGCACTTGGTGGCCATTTGTGACTCATGGCTCCTTTCTGGACAGCAGTGATGTTCCCATCATCTCAGGAAATGCTCCTTAGACAGGAAGTGAAGTATGCACGTTAAAATTTCTAGTGTAGCAAGAAAAAGAGGTGCTAAATCCGAGGCTGTACAGCGTATCTAGAGGGACATTAGGAAGTGTTTGGAGTTATGTTGGGTATCATAGCAGCTAGCACAGGCACATGACAATGATCCTAGACATTTTGCAATACAAGGTTCAGTTCCACTCCGAAAGGAATACTCCTACTGCAAATCTAATGGTGTAATAGAGAAGGCATCACTACAGAAAATAGGCCAATTGAATGGTCCAGTTGGCCAGAAATAGATTATTTCAAATGTGTATGCATCTAGTCACATGGCTTCATGTACATAAGAATAAATGGACAAAATTACAAAGAAAAATGGACAGATTCGCCATTGTGGTACAGATCTTTTAAAGGGCCTGCTAGTAATTAATAGATCGAGTAATTTAAAAAGTAATAATGAAGAGTATTTGAACCACAGAATTCTCAGTGTGATCTGGTGGATCTGTATGATCCATGCACCAAGAATATGAGAATATCAGTTCTTTCCAAGGTTACGTGGAATATTTATGAGGCATGCCCCTGAAAGTATAAAGAACAACTCTTCAGTTTTCAAAAGCCATATTCTCTGGACCCCTTTCAAATAAATTAGAAATTAATAACAAAAGAAAAATTAGAAAAACCCTGCATGTTTTAAATTGCCAAATTATTCTTACTCAAAATTAAAGGGGAGCTGAACACATCTCCTTGAGCAAGGGAAACAAAAGCAAAAATGAACTCATGGGACTACATCAAACTAAAAAGTTTCTGTATGGCAAAGGACACCATCAACAGAACAAAAAGGCATCCTACAGTATGGGAGAATACATTCATAAATGACATATCCAATAAGGGGTTAACATCCAAAATATATAAAGAACTTAGATACCTCAATACCCAAAAAGCATATAACCCGATTAAAAAAGGGGCAGAGGATATGAAGAGACAGTTCTCCAAAGAAGAAATTCAGATGGCCAACAGACACATGAAAAGATGCTCCACATCACTAATCATCAGGGAAATGCAAATTAAAACCACAATGAGATATCACCTCACACCAGAAAAGATGGCCACCATTCAAAAGACTAAGAACAACAAATGCTGGTGAGGATGCTGAGAAAGGGGAACCCTCCTACACTGCTGGTGGGAATGTAAGCTAGTTCAACCATTGTGGAAAGCAATATGGAGGTGCCCCAAAAAACTAAAAATAGAAATACCATTTGACCCAGGAATCCCACTCCTTGGAATTTACCCAAACAATGCAAGTTCTCAGATTAAAAAAGACATATGCACCCCTATGTTTATCGCAGCACTATCTACAATAGCCAAGAAATGGAAGCAACCTAAGGGTCCATCAGTAGATGAATGGATAAAGAAGAGGTGGTACATATACACAATGGAATATTATTCAGCTATAAGAAGGAAACAAATCCTGCCATTTGCAACAACATGGATGGATCTGGAAGATATTATGCTCAGTGAAATAAGCCAGGCAGGGAAAGACAAGTGCCAAATGATTTCCCTCAAATATGGAGTATAACAACGAAGCAAAACTGAAGGAACAAAATAATAGCAGACTCAGAGACTCCAAGAAGGAACTAGTGGTTACCAAAGGGGAGGGGTGTGGGAGGGTGGGAGAAGGGGATTGTGGGGTTTTATGTTTAGTCCACATGGTGTGGGGAATCATGGGGAAAACAGTGTAGTACAGAGAAGGCCAACAGTGAATCTGTGGCATCTTACTACACTGATGGACAGTGACTGCATTGGGGTATGGGTGGGGACTTGATAATATGGGTGAAAGTAGTAACCACATTGTTTTTTCATGTGAAAACTTCATAAGAGTGTGTATCAATAATACCTTAATAAAAAATAAATAAAAATTAAAGGGGAGGACATAATTTAAATAGAAGGATATTTAGAATTAAACAATAATGTAAGTGGTAATATTAGGACCTGTGAGATATACATAAACTGCTGTGTACAGTAAAATACATAATCTTAGAAGCCAGTATTGGAAATGAGGAAAGGCTGAAAACTAATGGGCTAAAACATATAATAATTTTAAAAGGTCGGAGGGAAGGGTCTTGATGATTACAACTTGCTTTCAAATGATTCAGAGACGAGATGCAAATACTGCTGATTATTAGCAATTGGTAAATTTTAGGAGAAGGGTAGGAGTGTTTATTATCCCATTCTTTCAACTTTTCTGGATGACTTTATTTTGAAATATTTGAGGGAAAAACAAAAAAAATTTCCTTTCAAATTAGGAATAAGGTAAAAATGTCCATTATCACTACTCCTATTCAACATCATATTGGAGGACTTAGCCAGGGCGATGTGACAAGCAAGAGAAATGAAAACTGTTAAGATTAAAAAGGAAGAAAAATTATGATTTGCACATTTATGATTGTGATTTTTTTATAATTGTCCACATAGGAAACCCAAAAGAATCTAATTTGCAATTAAATTATTAGGATTACTACAATAAGGTTGCTGGAGATAGACCAATATGTAAAAATGTATTGCATTTCTGTACATCAGCAACACTTAACTGTGTCCTCACACAGCAATATAACTCCTTTCGGGTTCCTAGACCCGATTCGTGTGTGTGTGTGTGTGTATTACACAACACCAAGCGGTTCTCTCAATTAATTTCCTAGAGCAGCTCACAGAACTCAGGAATAACACTTACATTTACCAGGTTAATAAAGGATATCATAAAATTTAGCAGCCAGATGAAGAGGTACATAGGGCAAGGTCCCAAATAAAGGAGCTTCTGTCCTCATGGAGCTTGGGGCCTGGCTCCGGGGCACGTGGGCGTGTTCTGGTTCCCTAGAGCATGGACGCTCTCTCAGTCAGAGAAGCAGGACGCCAAATGCCACGGGATTTTGAGGGCTTCATTACATAGTCATAATTGACTAAGTTGTTGGCCATTGGCTGATTTAGCCTCCAGTCCCGCCCTTAGGCGGGGTCCAAAAGTGTCTCATAAACCTGACAAGACACCCATTTAACCTTTAAGGCTCTGAAATGTTTTCAGGAACTGTGGATGAAGACCAAATATACTTGGGAAATATATAGTTGGTCATCTGAATGACCAACTATGTATTTCTTAAAACTAATTATATCACACTTAGAAAATGTCATTAAAAATAGTCACCATTCAAAATAGCAAAAGAACGTGAAGTACATGGGAATAAATCAAAAAGGTATAACACCACAATGGAGAAGAACTATAAAACTTGATTGAAAGACTTTAAAGAAAGTCTAAAAGTAAAATAGTGCCATGTTTGTGGATAGGAAGAGTCAGTGTCACAGGACGTCAGGTTTTCCCAAACTCATCTATTACTGGATACAATTCTAATAAAAATCCCAGCAGGTTTTTAACAGACTGTGACAAAGATAGTTATAAACATATGGGAAAGCAGTGTTCAAGAATAGCCCAGGCACTTACGAAGAAGAACAAAAAAATTGGTAGTCTGCCCTACCACATATTAAGATACCATAATTAGGACGATTCACAGAAGTAGGCAAACCAATGCGACAGAAAGGGAGAGCCCAGAAATAGATGCACACATGTATACAAACTTTAGAATGACAGGTAGCATTGAAGAGCAACAGAGAAAAAATGGACTATTCAGTACCATACTCACTGAGTCCCTGGGCTTGTAATACTTTTTTATGTTTCTTAGAGATCATTCCAGGCCCTGGGAATAGAGGGTAGGACTTCACAGTTGCCATCGGGTACAAGTTGTGGATCTGGAGTCTGGTGCCTCCTGTTCTCCATGAACTTATAAAATTATATGCAGAATTTCAAACTGATTTTTCTGGATGAGTGTTTTCCATATTCTCAAAGGGGTTCTTTGGCCCCCAAATGGTATTCTTGACCATTTTATGACACATCTGATTACTGAAGTCCCCACTGGGTGCTGTGGGACCACCAAAGAACGTCATCAAACCCAGTTCGGGATGCAAAGGATGTAAGGAGAGCGAGAGCGAGAAAGCCTCCTCAGGGTAGTGCTTGAGCCGAGCTGAGTGTGGAGGGGCAGAGATGATTTATTCTGGCTACGGAGGGAAACAGGAGAATGCTAGGCTAAGAGAACGGTGTGTGCAAAGCAGGCAGAAAAGGCTAGATCATGTGGGGAACTGGAACTGTAATTGGATGTGAGTAGTTACAAGGGGAATGTAGAGATATGACAAGACATGAGGCTGCAAAGTTCAGCAATTACCAGATGTTTCAGGGATTTCCATTTGGTGCTCATGAATATTTTTGTCATATTCTGCTTTTGAGGAAACATCTAGGAGTAAATAACATGTTTTAGAGATAGAAAGGGTAAGTTAGGTAGAGTTTAGAGGGACTTGTAAATATATTGGTGCATTACCTCGCAATAAGAACTTTGAAAGAACAGTTGATTTTGCTGTTGTACTTACTGTTCAGATGAAGGCAAAGGAAGGATGAAATGTTGTAATTGAACTTTCCATGGTAGAACATCCAGGTAGAAATGCTTAATAGATTATATTATTTATGTATTGTGTGTACTAGGTAGGTGGCTGTAGATAAACATTTGGTTGAGAATCGCTGGTGTATAGGCAGTAACTTGAAGCCATGGGAAGGACGGATATTGAAGAATATGGTTTGGTGTACAGAGGGCCATGGGACCTGGAAGGAGATGCCGTGTTAAGGACCAGAGCTGGAGGTTGGACACAAAGAAGTGGTCAGGGGCTCCATTGCAAATGTATCTTGTCATTCTTTCTCCCCTTACTGGCAGCCCTGCCACCAGAAAGTACACCGTGACAGCCTTACATACCATTGATCAAGGGAACAGGGATGGAGATTGTAGGTAATGAAGAAAGAGGAAAGGGACACTCCTCTGGGCAGTAGGCGAGGGCATTGGAAAAGGAAGGCCAGAATAGGAAACAAGAGTAGGAAACAGAAGACCCATCTCAGCTGTTCATTAACCAGCTAAATGACCTTACACTTATCTCTTCTGAACCCCAATTTCCTCATATATAAAATGAGTTTGCTAAAAATCTGCCTTCACTTAACAGGGTTGTTATGTGGATCAAGAGAAATCATGGATGAATTTACTTTACATGTAGAGTATGAAGTGCTACATTATATTGTTAGTGTTGGGCTAGAGGAGGTGGTAGGAAACTAACTGCAAAGTATCTGTTGAGGGCAGGCTGAAATTCCTTTATATAGGGTCAAAGTCAGGCAATTCGTGGATTTGTAGAGCAGAGAGACCTTAGAAATAATTTTTATAGGTGAGACTGCAGAGATGTGCAAAGGCTATTCACTTAATGCTACTCACTTAACATTACATGAGATTTCATGTCAGGGCCTGCACTGGAAGCCAGGCCCCCTCCCTTTAGGTCTGGGGTTTGTTGCAACTGAATTAGCACTGCCATGCTGTGGGACCTCTCGGAAAGGCACAAAATATCCATATATATGATATAATCCAGATAGCATATAGATACCTGTGGTCATCCTTACCAGGAGCTCTGGACTCCTACTCCATCTGGAACAGAATGTGTTGTTTATTCTAACACCAACGAGGAGTCCTAAGCTACCTTACTGGCACTGTTTGCAGCTTTCTGGGAAAAATGTTCTAAATCAGGGACTAGTCGAAGTTACAATGGGAAAGAACAGTGTCAAAAATACAAGTCGCTTTTGGAAACTTAGTGGCTGCCTCCCTCCTACCTTTCCTCCCCTGATTTCCACAAGGTGTTTTATAAACACCCTGCTGTTCTACTGCTCATCATACAGCGTATTGAGAAGTTTTACTAGTGGGACTGTGCTTTGCACATGAATATAAGCACACGGGCCACCGCACTGATCTTCCCATAATAATGCTATGTTAGTCCTTGTTCTTCCTGGGATAGTAATGGGGTCAAGCCTGGCTTTTAAAAACTGGGATCTTATCACTAATAGTAGCATCTTTGAAAACAGAATAATAATATAGTCTGTGATACACTGAATTTTTATTGTATGTGAGACACTAAACTGAACACTTTATATGTGTAATATAATTTCAACTTCAGTAATTCTATGAGGTAAGGACTTTTGTTTTGCCATTTATAGATGCCGAAAGTGAAATTGAGAAAGCAGTAGCTTAGCCCATTGTCACTGAGCAAGGATTCAAATTTAGGCCTGACATTAATGCTGGTGCCATTTTCACACTTAGCAGCCGTATCATCTACCTCAGGCACATTAACTTCCCGTGGCTCATGTTATTTGAGCACGTGAAGAGCTTCCACCATCTTCACAGATGCTGGAACGATGAAATGTACAGAAACATTTTCAAACTCTAAAATGCTACAGAAGTGTGTTTGATTATTATTAATGTTTATTAAAAGCTCTGTGCTTTTGTTTTGCATGTTTATTGTTGTTATAACAATTACAATTTTGCCCAACACTAAAGCTTTTCTTTTAAGAGAATAAAACGGGCAGTAGTTTCTGTGGTTTTCTATAACTAATGTTTTGCTAGAGCTGTTGAATGGTTCACCCTGATTTGGGGTTTCTGTGATTTGCAAAATCACATAAGAATTCAAATTTGGTATATTTTCTAGGGATACCTGTAACTTTATTTTCTAGGAGCAGGGAGAGTCTGGTGTGGTAAGCTGGCATGTAAAAGCTTGAACTATGTCTTTTTAAATTGTACCATGAATATCAGTGTTAAACACAGCTAGTCAGTTGCCAGCATGAAGCCTGGGTGGACCTGCCAAGTGATTTAGTGATTACCCGAGATCAGTGACCATCCCACAGTCACACATCACCCGGGGCAGCTCAGAACCCTTGGTCGCGCCCCAGCACCCCATGGTGTCCCCGTTCTCTGAGGGCTCGGCGTCACGCACGCCCACCGGTGAGTTCTATGGCGGCGCCTCCTGCGCAGCGCCCTCATCTGGCCCCCCGCGCCATTGCAGGTATTCCTTGAGGCCATGGTGGATGCTGCGGAGAATCTTTGTCCCAACGTGATGAAGAAAGCCCACATTCGACAAGACTTGATTCACGCCAGCACTGAGAAGATTTCCATCCCACGTACCTTTGTTAAAAATGTTCTGTTGGAGAAGTCTGGAATTGATATCCTTAACAAAATTAGGTAGGTTTATAATGTTAATAAACCTAGGATCTGCAGTTTCTGAGAATGCAGTCGAGGCAGCTGTGAAGAGTGTTATTGTTGGCTTTATCCTGTATGCTGTGTGTAGGCATGTCGGATAGGCACTGACTATATAACCAGAGCTGAGCAAAAATGCATACGTTTACACATTTCCAAAATAAGATAACCACAGATAGGCCTGTGTTACTGAAGAGCACACAGTTTTCTGCTCTTTTTAAGTGTTTCATTTTTAATAGGGGAGTACATGTTTGTGACCTCTTTTTTCTGTTTGTGAAGCTTATCTTCCACCTTCTTAAGTCACTAACTTGAAGAAGATCAATTTACTTTCTACCACCATACTATCAGGAACAAATGCACAGCCTGTCTGTCTCTCTCTACATATAGGCGAAGAGGCCCACTATAACCTCACCATGTTTTCTTTCTGGGTTCTTTTGGTGTGTCCGTGACACTATGAATGTGCTATTGGTGCTCTGGAGTATTTACATAAATTTTGCTTGATACAGTTTGAGAAATACGCCAAGATACAAATATTTAGGTGTGATCACCAACAAACTTCCCTGGTGGTTTACATAGACTCTGGGTTAATTACCAGCATTACATGATAGCTAATTCTCATTATGTTTTTTTGTTGGGGAATCAGATGATTAGGAACCAAGTTCAGAAACATCTTAAGTTTCCCATTTTAGATATAGCAAAACATAACGGCTCTTATGTGCAGAGTTGAGTCGTGCTGGCATGATGATGTAGCTGAATGACAGCCTGTAAGGAAAATGAGAGTTGAAATGAGCCAAATATTAATATCGTCATAATCTAGATACAAGGCTGATAAGTAAACACCATAAGGCAGGATTACGAACTTTGAGGGTTGAGAATTCTGCACTAACTAGACAGCTGTTCTGTGTGTATGTTACATGTGTGCTGATTATTAAAAGTAAAAGACCCTAGTTCCTACTCAACTGAATTGTAAGACAATTGGAGGGACCTGAGAAATTTACAAAAGACTTCCAGAGGGTTTATAGGACCCCATAGATTAGTGATTTTATGAACTCTAGTTCTTATAAGGTATGCTTGCTTATTTCTATAACTTGCGGTTTCATAATTTTTATTGAATTCCCTTAAATATTAAGGAGAAAAAAAATGTAATAACCACCATTCTTTCATATTAATGGCCTGAACCACCAGTAGATCAGACTCTGATGCCTTCACTGGGGTACCGAATTCTGTCAAATATGGTCAGTTCCCTTGAAAATGAACAAATTGTGAAAGATGAACCTGTACCTGAAAGATATAAGACTCCTCATATCAGTGAATCCATTATATGTCCACTAACTCGTTACTTAGCTTTTTATAGTGCATGTTACTGAGCAGTGATAGAAAATATGCACCCCCACACTTGCATTTATGTATACATTCACATGCATGTATGCACATGGAGGTTAAGTAGAATAATTTCCTCTAAAAAGTTGATAAACTAGAATCTAAATCAGTAAGAAAATATAGCATCCAGTAGCAAAGTGATAGAACAGTCCTGAGACATTAAAAAAAAGTTGCATTTTTAAGAATCCTTTTTGGTGTTATAATTTGAAATGTGTAAACCACACCTTCCTCCCTCAGAGAGAGAGGGAGAGAGAGAGAGAAAAAAATTACTGACTATAGTTTTATGAGGAAGTAATGCCCCCAAATGCCTAAAAAAATCAGAGGAAGTACTTGTTAAATTAGATTCCCAGGACCCTCTGGAGGTTTACTGGGCTGAGACTCAGTAATCTGTATTTTTAATAAGAGTCTTGGGTGAATCTTATCAGTGGATGCCTCTGGGAAATAATAGAGTATGAGGTAAACCAAATAGCTACAGAGAGAGGAGTTAAAGAAACCTTCTATCTTTAGCCCAGAAAAATGTTTAATATAGGCAGCAAAGAGTTAGTGCTTCCATCCTTCTGCCCTGCCATCAGAAATCTTCCTGGGCAGAGAAATTTCAATGCAAATTATTGCCTTTAGGATAGAAAGGTTTTTCCCTGTTACATAAATATACTTTCAATCTAGCTTTAGGATTAAATAATTTTATTTTCATAACTCCTTTCCCTGCTCAAAAAACTTTGAAATTGTTGAGCTGAAAAACAGACTGAACTTACGAGACAGTGTTGGAACGTGGGTGTGTATCTCTCCCCCACATTTACCTTTAAATGTATTGTGCATTTATGTACATTTGTGCATGTATGAATTTAGGTAAGGTTTTTCAGACTGAAAACACATGTGAAATTTGAATTCTTGAGAATACCAAAGAGCTAAAATCCTCCGAAATACCAGCTATCTGACCAGGATCTTAGTGGCTGAGTTGTTTATTAGAGAAACTATAAGCCACTTTCTGTTTCTGGCCACCTGTTTCAGATGAGTCAGGAGGCCCTAAACCTGAACATTTCAGTGACCTCAGTTCATAAAAGGCAAGACAACAATGATTTGTAACGATTCCAGGATGGCAGGTCAAACAGAAACTGTTCAATATGGTGCTATTTGATGGGTAAAAATATTTTTAAAGGGGAGGATAAGCATAGTAAAGTAATAACCAAGGTTTAACGATCTGACTAGACTTTGTTAATTTACTCCCGGTTTGTTCTGATCCATGTCAGTGGATGAGTCGTTCCTCACCACGGGTGCATATGGTCCCATTACATTTGTCTTTATCCAGGTGCTTTTTATTTCTACCACAAAATCTTGAGTTTTGAAATTGCAGAGGCAGGTAGAAATTGCTAAAGAAGGTCTATTACCTGTGTGTTTATGTCAGTGTTTAAGGCTTATTTTTAGAAGTCCTTAGCCCTGTTCACACATGGGTGGGGTTTATTTCGTGCACAAAGTCAAATGCTGCTCTATCCTTTTCATTCTCACATAGTGAAGTGAAGTTGACAGCGGCCTCCTTCCTCTCTGATCGAATTGTGGATGAAATTTTGGATGCACTCTCACACTGCCATCATAAACTGGTGAGTGTCATGACATCCTGAACGGGACCTCCTGTTTCAGTCTGCTGTGATGCAGGGCAGCCTCTGGTGTGGGAATGTGTTTTCTCTTCTTTATTTGACTACTCGCAGCTTTCTAAGTTAAAATCCTAGTTTTCCTCCTTCCTCTTTGACACTGGGTCTTGCCATTCTAGAACATGCTAGAATTTCTCTAGAGGGAATGATAGGGGAAAGCAGAAGTGCTGGAATCCAGAAATCCTGTTGTCATTTATAATGCAGGTCGAAAGTTTTGGTAGGAGATGATAAGACTGAGATCTAAAATTAAGATTATTTTAGATTATTTAATTGAGATAAATTTTGTTGCTTTCTGATATGATTATTTGAGAAAGTGGACTACTCTTGAAAACCTGGCTGGAAATGAAATATTTGGAGTCCAAAGGAAGTGCTAGAGTGCAAAGACTATTGTAGTGGTGGGTAGCTGCCTGGTGCCCAGCTACTCCTGTGCATGTAACCAAGGTGGAAAAACTAGCTTTTTCTTCATCTAGAGACTGGTTCTGCACCACGGTGCAAGACTTTACTTCCAGTGTCAGTGCATATGAAAACTATATCAGAAACTTGAAGTGGGGGAAAATTAGAATGTTTGATATCTTGATCTAGATGGTTACATGCATATATATACATGTCAAAATGTATCGAGCTGTACACTAAGATTTGTGCATTTCATTGTACATACCTCAATTAAAAAACAAGAAAGACACTTCATGGTCCTCAAACTTCAGAAAGTCCTCTGAGGCACAGATGAAGGTTTTATTACTGGTTATATCTTCTGTTTCAAAAACATTAGCAGAGAAAAATTTCAGGTTAACTGTGTAGGCTGAGATACCCAGTTTTATGGCCTTGAATTGTTGACACTAGCAAAAACTAAAATGAGAGGAACAGCAACAGCTTTTCCATGAGGCAGACAACGTGATTATTTCAAAAAATTCATTTCGGAAAAATATTTACACTCTCCTCTAAAATCTAAAAGATTACGATAGACTTTTCCAGTGATGCTACTCCAAGTATACCAGTGGACTAGCTGGTCCACTAACGGATGGATTCTAGCCCATGACAAGGTTAGTTCAGCAACCAAGAGGAAACATGGAAAAACTTCTAGAGCAATTTGTCATGTCAACAATATCCAAACACATGTTATTTTTGTAATTTTTCATACTTAATGGAATTTTGACAAAATGTTGGTTTGTGGCAAACTGGAAATATAAAAAACACAGAGAATTTAAGAAGCACTGGTTTCTAGTCCAAGGCACAGTGAACAGCTATGTTATTCCTTAGAGCTCCCAATTCAGACTTTTCTTAAAATAAGCAGAAACGAAATCAGTAGAGCATCCTACAGTTTATCGATAGCCCACAAAATGCCTGCTTGATAACATAAATAATGGATATTGTATCAACATGCCTGCCAGTGAGAACTATACTCAGAGTTTGAATTCTTCACTTTTTTTTGCATTTGTCCTTCTTTGAAGAGTTTAATTATTCAGAAAGTGTTAACATTTTCTTTTTACAATTGAAGAAGAGTTGTGTGAATGCACTTTTGTTTTGAGCTTCATTTTAATATTAATACTGCTTGGATTGTAAGAGGAGGGCTTAACTGCTATGTGAAAGAAGTAGTGTCTTTGATATGAAATTTTGTGTTCAAAGACATTTCTATAAACATGAATATTTTTTTCCAACCTGAGTTTAGAAGTGTTCTTAAACATTCTTTGGAATTGTTAACTGTTTCTCATTGTTTCAAAATAAAGTTCCTGAGGATGAATCAGTTCAACACTAGAGTTCATTAGTTTCAGCCCAGTTTATTTTGCCACTTATCATTTAATTTTTAGGTTTACATAAAGCGTAAGACTGAAAATTAATAAATATCAAATATGGTATTATTCATTACATTAAAACACTGAAAGCCAGCAGCAGTTAAAATTTTGTTAGCAATTTCCTTGCTTTCAGTCCTTTACAAATAGTGAAGGTTGGAATCATTTTATTTCCCCTCTTTAGATACTTTTAAGCATTAGATAGAAAGAGAAATTCTGTCAGAGGAGCTACGAAGTAAAATTTGAAGCAAGAGCACTCCATACTTTCTTCTAGACTGACTACCGTCCTCATCTACCAAAGCCTTACTTTTTATGTGTAATTTTGTAGAACTTTTCTTAAAGAATGCCCCCAACCCCGTTTCCCAAAGAAAAATTGAAAAGTTTCAGTGAATATAAAACCTGGACCTGTCTCTGTAGCCGTAGTGGGAAAAATTCCTAAATTAATTAGGAGAACTTGTCTTTAAAGTGTCGTTTGTGACAGGAAAACATTTTTAAGTAAATTTTATGATTTCTTGATCTGTCCTCCAAAGAAAGATAATAAAAGATTCAAGTCACTCCAGTGTGAGGGTCTTAAGAATGGTCATTAACCGCACGAAGACGTATCCTTCCTCCACCCATCACATGTGGAAGACGTCTTCCAGAATTCAGCCAACCTGTCTTCCCTTGCCTCTGTGCTCTAATTTCTCCTGTATGTGTTCTGACTCTTTAGGCTGACCATTTCAGTAGACGTGGCAAGTCCCTTTCTCAACAAGAGTCTAATTTAGAGTTTGAGCTGGCTGAGGAGAGGCCAATGAAACGCTCCATTATCACAGTAGAGGAGCTCACGGAGATAGAGCGCTTGGAAGATCTGGACACCTGTATGGTAAGACACATCATTTGGCGGCAGCACCATTATCCTGCTCACTGGACTCTGCTGTGGGTTTTTTTTTTAATATCTCACCTTTATAAACCAGACCAAATAAAACTTTCCCTCAGAGACAAGTCTTCAGAAACTTCTTCTACAGAGGCTCTTAGTGAAGCTAAAAAGTGTCAGGTCCTCACCATGGCCCTGTGCCTTGTTTTTCATTTGTGATTTTGTAGAACTTTTCTTAAAGAATACTCCCATATCCTTCCCAAAGAAAAATTGAGAAAGCTTCAGTGAACATAAAACCTGGATCTGTCCCTGTAGCCATACTGGAAAAAATTTCTAAATTAGTTAGGAAAACATGACTTTTAAGGGTCATTTGTGAAAAGAAAATATTTTTAAATAAAGAAGCCATTTAAAAAAATGTGGGGAAGGACTTTTTCCCAAATAAAATATGTAGGGTGATGCTCTCTTTGTTGCTCCTATCATTTTTTTTTTTCCTCTGCTATTTTCTGTTTTTTCTTAGATGATTTTTGGGTGCACTCTTTTTTTATTTTCACAGTCTTTTTTTATTAAGGTATTATTGATATACACCCTTATGAAGGTTTCACATGAAAAAACAATGTGGTTACTACATTTACCCATATTATCAAGTCCCCACCCATACCCCAGTGCAGTCACTGTCCATCAGTGTAGTAAGTTGCCACAGATTCACTGTTTGCCTTCTCTGTGCTACACTGTTTTCCCCGTGACCCACCACGCCATGTGTACTAATCATAATACCCCTCAATCCCCTTCTTCCACCCTCCCCACTTGACTGCCCACACCCCTCGCCTTTGGTAACCACTAGTTCCTTCTTGGAGTCTCTGAGTCTGCTACTATTTTGTTGCTTCAGTTTTGCTTCGTTGTTATACTCCACATATGAGGGAAATCATTTGGCACTTGTCTTTCTCTGCCTGGATATTTCAGCATAATATCCTCCAGCTCCATCCATGTTGTTGCAAATGGTAGGATTTGTTTCTTTCTTATGGCTGAATACTATTCCATTGTGTATATGTACCACCTCTTCTTTATCCATTCATCTACTGATGGACACTTAGGTTGCTTCCATATCTTGGCTATTGTAAATAGTGCTGCAATAAACATAGGGGTGCATATGTCTTTTTGAATCTGAGAAGTTCTATTCTGCGGGTAAATTCCAAGGAGTGGGATTCCCAGGTGAAATGGTATTTCTATTTTTAGTTTTTGGGGGAACCTCCATATTGCTTTCCACAATGGTTGAACTAGCTTACATTCCCACCAGCAGTGCAGGAGGGTTCCCCTTTCTCCGCATCCTCATCAGCATTTCTTGTTCTTAGTCTTTTGGATGCTGGCCATCCTTACTGGTGTGAGGTGATATCTCATTGTGGTTTTAATTTGCATTTCCCTGATGATTAGTGATGTGGAGCATCTTTTCATATGTCCATTGGCCTTCTTAATCTCTTCTTTGGAGAACTGTCTCTTCATATCCTCTGCCCATTTTTTAATCGGGTTATTTGCTTTTTGGGTGTAGAGGCGTGTAAGTTCTTTATATATTTTGGATGTTAACCCCTTGTCGGATATGTCATTTACAAATGTATTCTCCCATACTGTAGGATGCCTTTTTGTTCTGTTGATGGTGTCCTTTGATGTACAGAAACTTTTAATTTGTTGTAGTCCCATGAGTTCATTTTTGCTTTTGTTTCCCTTGCTCGAGGAGATGCATTCAGGAAGAAGTTGCTCATGCTTATGTTCAGAAGATTTTTGCCTATGTTGTCTTCTAAGAGTTTTATGGATTCATGACTTACATTCAGGTCTTTGATCCATTTTGAGTTTACTTTTGTGTAGGGGGTTAAACAATAATCCAGTTTCATTCTCTTGCATGTAGCTGTCCTGTTTTGCCAACACCAGCTGTTGAAATGGCTGTCATTTCCTCACTGTATGTCCATGGCTCCTTTATCATATATTAATTGACCATATATGGTTGGGTTTATATCAGGGCTCTCTAGTCTGTTCCATTGGTCTATGGGTCTGTTCTTGTGCCAGTACCAAATTGTCTTATTACTGTGGCTTTGTAGTAGAGCTTGAAGTTGGGGAGCACAATCCCCCAAGCTTTAGTCTTCCTTCTCAGAATTGCTTTGGCTATTCAGGGTCTTTTGTGGTTCCATATGAATTTTAGAACTATTTGTCCAAGTTCATTGAGTGATGTTGATATTTTGATAGGAATTGGATTGAATCTGTAGATTGCTTTAGGTAGGATGGCCATTTCGACAATATTAATTCTTCCTATTCGTAGCACGGGATGTGTTTCCATTTATTGGTATCTTCTTTAATTTCTCTCATGAGTGTCTTGTAGTTTTCAGAGTATAGGTCTTTCACTTCCTTGCTTAGATGTATTCCTAGGTATTTTATTCTTTTTGATGCAGCTGTGAGTGGAATTATTTTCCTGATTTCTCTCCCTGCTAGCTCATTGTTAGTGTATAGGAATGCCATAGATTTCTGCGCATTAATTTTGTCTCCCAGAACTTTGCTGAATTCCGATATTAGATCTAGTAGTTTTGGAGTGGATTCTTTAGGGTTTTTTATGTACAATATCATGTCATCTGCAAACAGGGACAGTTTAACTTCTTCCTTGCCAATCTGGATGCCTTTTATTTCTTTGTGTTGTCTGATTGCCGTGGCTAGGACCTCCAGTACTATGTTGAATCGAAGTGGGGAGTGTGGGCATCCTTGTCTTGTTCCTGATCTTAGGGGAAAAGCTTTCAGCTTCTCCATGTTAAGTATAATGTTGGCTATGGGTTTGTCATATATGGCCTTTATTAGGTTGGGGTACTTGCCCTCTATACCCATTTTGTTGCAAGTTTTTATCATGAATGGATTCTGAATTTTGTCAAATGCTTTTTCAGCATCTATGGAGATGATCATGTGGTTTTTGTCCTTTTTGTTGATGTGGTGCATGATGTTGATGGATTTTCAAATGTTGTACCATCCTTGCATCCCTGGAATAAATCCTAATTGATCATGATGGATGATCTTTTGATGTATTTTTGAATTCAGTTTGCTAGTATTTTGTTGAGTATTTTTGCATCTATGTTCATCAGGGATATTGGTCTGTAATTTTCTTATTTTGTGGTGTCTTTGCCTGGTTTTGGTATTAGACTGATGCTGGCCTCATAGAATGAGTTTGGAAGTATTCCCTCTTCTTCTACTCTTTGGAAAACTTTAAGGAGGATGGGTATTAGGTCTTCACTAAATGTTTGATAAAATTCAGCGGTGAAGTCATCTGGTCCAGGGGTTTTGTTCTTAGGTAGGTTTTTGATTACTAGTTCAATTTCGTTGTTGGTAATTGGTCTGTTTAGATTTTCTGTTTTTTTCTCAGTCAGCCTGCGAAGGTTGTATTTTTCTAGAAAGTTCTCTATTTCTTCTAGGTTAACCAGTTTGTTAGCATATAATTTTTCATAGTATTCTCTAATAATTCTTTGTATTTCTGTCATGTCCATAGTGATTTTTCCTTTCTCATTTCTGATTCTGTTTATGTGAGTAGACTCTCTTTTTTTCTTGATAAGTTTGGCTAGGGGTTTATCTATTTTGTTTATTTTCTCAAAGAACCAGCTCTTGCTTTCATTGATTCTTTCTATTGTTTTATTCTTCTCAATTTTATTTATTTATGCTCCAATATTTATTATGTCGCCCCTTCTACTGACTTTGGGCTTCATATGTTCTTTTTCTAGTTTCGTTAATTGTGAGTTTAGACTGCTCATATGGGATTGTTCTTCTTTCCTGAGGTAGGCCTGTATTGCAGTATACTTTCTTCTTAGCACGGCCTTCGCTCCGTCCCACAGATTTAGCAGTGTTGAATTATTGTTGTCATTTGTCTCCATATATTGCTTAATTTCTGTTAATATTTGGTCATTGGTCCATTGGTTATTTAGGAGCATGTTGTGAAGCCTCCATGTGTTTGTGGGATTTTTCTCTTTTTTTTGCTTAATTTACTTCTAGTTTCATACCTTTGTGGTTTGAGAAACTGGTTGGTACAATTTCAGTCGTTTTGAATTTACCGAGGCTCTTTCTGTGGCCTAGTATATGATCTATTCTTGAAAATGTTCCATGTGCACTTGAGAAGAATGTGTATTCTGCTACTTTTGGGTGTAGAGTTCTGTAGATGTCTGTTAGGTCCATCTGTTCTAATGTGTTGTTCAGTACCTCTGTCTCCTTACTTATTTTCTGTCTGGTTGATCTGTCCTTGAGAGTGAGTGGTGTGTTGAAATCTCCTAGAATGAATGTGTTGCATTCTGTTTCCCCTTTTAATTCTGTTAGTATTTGTTTTACATATGTAGGTGCTCCTGTGTTGGGCACATAGATATTTATAATCGTTATATCTTCTTGTTCAATTGACCCTTTTATCATTACGTAATATCCTTCTTTATCTCTTGCGACTTTCTTTGTTTTGAAGTCTATTTTGTCTTATACAAATACTGCAACTCCTGCTTTTTTCTCCCTATTAGTTGCATGAAATACCTCTTTCCATCCCGTCACTTTTAGTCTGTGTATGTCTTTGGGTTTAAAGTGCGTCTCTTGTAGACAGCATATAGATGGGTCTTGCTTTTTTAATCCATTCAGTGACTCCATATCTTTTGATTGGTGCTTTCGGTCCATTTACATTTAGGATGATTATCGATAGGTATGTACTTATTGCCATTGCAGCGTTTAGTCTCATGGTTACCAAAGGTTCAAGGTTAACTTCCTTACTATCTAGGAGTCTAACTTAACTTACTTAATATGCTATTACCAAGACAATCTAAAGGTTCTGTCTTTTTCTCCTCTTTTTTCTTCCTCCTCCATTCTTTATAGATTAGTAATATATTCTGTAGTCTTTGTCTATTCCTTGATTGACTTTGGGGATAGTTAATTTAATTTTGCATTTGCTCACTAATTAGCTTATCTACTTTCTTTACTGTGGTTTTATTACCTCTGGTGATAGCTATTAAACCTTAGGAAACCTTCCATCTAAAGCAGTCCCTCCAAAATACACTGTAGAGATGCTTTGTGGGAGGTAAATTCTCTCAGCTTTTGTTTATCTGAAAATTGTTTAATCCCTCCTTCAAATTTACATGATAATCTTGCCGGATACAGTAATCTTGGTTCGAGGCCCTTCTGCTTCATTGCGTTAAATAGGTCATGCCCCTCCCTTCTGGCCTGTAATGTTTCTGCTGAGAAGTCTGATGATAGCCTGATGGGTTTTTCTTTGTATGTGATCTTAGTTCTCTCTCTGGCTGCTTTTAATAGTCTGTCCTTATCCTTGATCTTTGCCATTTTAATTACTGTATATCTTGGTGTTGTCTTCCTTGGGTCCCTTGTGTTGGGAGATCTGTGATTGTCCATGGCCTGAGAGACTATCTCCTTTCCTGGATTGGGGATGTTTTCCGCAATTACCTCCTCAAAGACACTTTCTATCCCTTTTTCTCTCTTTTTCTTCTATTGGTACCCCTATAATGTGAATATTGTTGCATTTGCATTGGTCACACAGTTCTCTCAATATTCTTTCATTCTTAGAGATTCTTTTTTCTCCCTGTGCCTCAGCTTCTTTGTATTCCTCTTGTCTAGTTTCTATTTCATTTATGGCCTTCTCCAGTGTATCTATTCTGCTTTTAATATCCTCCATTGTGCTCTTCAACGATAAAGTCTCCCACCAGAATTCATTCCTGAGTTCTTGAATATCTTTCCGTACCCCATGAGCATCTCAATGATTTTTATTTTGAACTCCTTTTCATGAAGATTTATGAGGTCTATTTCATTTAAATCTTTCTCAGGAGTTGAAGTAATAATTTTACTTTGAACCAGGTTCCTTTGACCTTTCATATTTTTATATGGCGCCCTCTAGTGCCCAGAAGCTCTACTCTGTGGAGGTGGTCAACCCCGGAAGCAATGTTGGGGGTCGCAGTGGAGTAGTATTGGTACCTAGTGGGAAGAAAGAGCTGTTTCCTGCTTCCCGGCCGCTATGCCTGTCTCCACTGCCTGAACCAGTGGGCTGAGCACACACATATAAGCCTCTATGCTTTGCGTTTGTAGTTGCTGTAGACAGGTCTTCCCTCTGGCTGGCCTAATGCCAGGATAGGGTTTGCTGGTTTGTGAGCCAGGTGGGGCTGGCCAGGAGAAAGGCGCAGTAGGCTGTGTATCATGGAGGGGGTCCTTGCAGCTCTGTAGGCAGCCAGGGAGCTGGAGCACCTGAAGATCATGAAAGCTCCCAACCTGCTGGGCAGAGTGCACCCAGACAATTTTGTCTACCTGTTCTTTCTCCTTTGCAGTAAGCTCTGTGCAATCCTTGCCCGTTTAGCAGTCCTCTTGCTACTGGCTTCCTTGTTAGGAAGTCTCTCAGACTGCCCGCCTTTCTTTTGTCCCAGAGCAGCCGAATATGGATCCCTGCTTTCCACAAGCAGCTGGAATCTCAGTCTCTCCAAAATTCTGCCTGTCTTAGCTTTCTAACCCCCTACTCACGAGAATACCATGCAAGAACCATTGAATGTATGTTTGTGCTCCCAGAGCTGATCTCTGGAGTTAGGTATTCAGCAGTCCCAGGGCTCTACTCCCTTTCCGCTACTTTCTTTTCCTCCTGCTGGTGAGCTGGTGTGGGGGGAGGCTTGGGTCCTGCCGGGCCACAGCTTTGGTACGTTACCCTGTTCCGTGAGGTCTGCTCTTTTCTACAGGTGTGTGCAGTCTGTCGTAGTTCTCTTTCCTGTTGCTCTTTCAGTAATAGTTGTATTAATTATATTTTCGTATTATATCCAGTTTTAGGAGGAAGCCTCTGTCTCGCCTCTTATGCTGCCATCTTTAATCCTCTCTCTAGACTTTGATAATTCATTGTTATGGCACTGAGACATGTTGCCCATTCAGAAGGAGATTGTTGAAATCTTCTCCTGACCTTATCATTACCCTCCATTATGGATTTTCCAAAGATCTAGACTGAAACTATCTCTCTCAAGTATAATACTTCGTGGGGTTTTCCCTCATTATATATTCTATGTTAAAAAACATTAAAATATTCCATTTTTATGACTGTTAGAATAACATTGTGCTTGTTATTGCAGTAAAGTACTTAAAGAATTTTCCCACTTTCTTTTTTATTATAATGCTGCTAAGGGCACATAACTGATGCTCTGTTAATAAGCACCACGCGTTTATGCACAGCAGCTCTAACAAACACGTGCTCTCAAGGTGAGGTATTTGCTTGGAATTCGTACCAAGTAGTTTTGTTGTCTGGACTGCTCTTAAGGAAAATGTATTAAATTATATACACTTTTTAAAAGAACAATATTCAAGTGTGAAATTTCACTTTCCCCTCAGTTTCAAGATGAGTTCAACTGAGCTATTTCCTAGAGAAAACATGACAAAGTCAGATAAGTATTTCATTTTCTTGTATCAATAAACAATGCACAGATCTAGAAAATAAAGAAACGAACTATGTTGACTTAAAAGTAGTCCTCTACATGATCTTCACATAGTGTTTCCGTGGTGCTCCTGGAATGTTTTTAAGAACATGATGTCATTTTAAATTTAGATGAAATGGGACTCTGGATATAAAAGTTATTGAATGTGCTGTGAATAGCTAAGATTTAATATGTTCACTAGGAAATGTGGCACCTAACTAAATCTCTACGTATTGTTCCCCTTTTGTCCACTGATTTATTGCAGGTCTCTTAGAGTTGATGGTTTCCATATACCTAGTACACCACTAGAGTTTAAAGATTGTTGCTCTCCAGCAATCATCATAGAAAGAGGTAGACATCTTTTTCTCATAGAGGTTTACACCACATGAGTCTTCCAGAAATGTAAATAAATTATGATTACTTTTTAAATCACAAACGTGATGATACTGCTTGGTTAAATATTTGAGGGTATACATCAATTAAGAAGAACTGAATTTTGGTCCCACTTGAGCATTGACTCTGCTGAAATCTAGTAGGAAATATTTATTTTTTATAATCCAGTTCATTAAACATGGATTACTTTATGCATTTTAAAAGTGCACAGTACACACAAGGTGAGCCCAGGATATCTTGTATCAAAAAGCAAGGACTCGTTCTGAATCCAGTGGAGTCATTAAAAGATACAAGTCCAGACTGAAATGGCTTCCACTGGGACACTCTGAGCACTAAAAAGAATAATGGCATTAATAGTTTATGTTCTGGATCATAAACAGCAGCAGACTCACAGAACCCAAGAATGGACTAACAGTAGCCAAAGGGAAATGGGGAAAAAGGGGCATTATGATTAGCACACATGCTGTAGGGGGTGGCTCAGGGAAGTCACTATAACACAGAGAAGGCAAGTAGTGATTCTATAGCATGTTACTACACTGGTGGACAGTGACTGTAATGGGGTATGTGGTGGGGACTTGATAATGGGGGGAGTCTAGTAACCATAATGTTGCTCATGTAACTGTATATTAATACCAAAATTAAAAAAAATAGTTTATGATACATTGGATTAATAAAATAAAATCCATTGGTCCATAGTAATACTAAGAAAAGAAAAGGGAGGAAAGTACAGAGGATTTTAAAAAGGGTTAGATGATCTTTACAAAGTAATGGCACCTAATAAATGTAGGAATAATGATAAAAGTAGGAAGTTACAATTTTGTAGCTCCCATTGTTTGTATTTATTCATTCAAACAAGGATTGTCAATAGTTGTTTTAAAATGGGCTCATCACATAAAGTAAAAATACCAACTCATAGAGTTACTGTTAATTACCAAGAGAAAGGGCACCTTTATGGTGGAGCAGTTGGCAGGTTCCCACCCTGATTAACTGATCAAACTTACTGTCACCAACAGTGGAACAACCTGACATGCGTGCCACCTGTTGTGATCACTAGTTCTCAGATTTTTAGGTATTAGTGCTAAAAATGGCTCACCCAAATCTAATTATGAAGAAATAATCAGCCAAATGTAGAATGTGGGAAAGTTTATGAAAACAATTGGCCTGATTCTTCAAGCAAGTATCATGAAAAAGAAAAGCAGGATTGGGTTTAGTAGATAGAAGAAACACAGCCATCCGGGTGAATTCTCTGTTAGATCATGGAGCCAAAAGAGAGAGGGAGGAATGTTACAGCCATTTGAGTGACAAATGGGGAAATTTGGACACAGATTGTAGTATGTACTTTAGATATTATGTAATTGCTATTAATTAGGTATGATAATAATTTCTGCTAATGTAGGAGAGTATAATTCTTAGGATATTCATGAAGTATTTAAATCTAAAGTGTCAAGATGTCAATAAGTTTTAGAAAGAGAATGAAAGAAATGAAGTAATGTGATAAAATGTTCACAATTAGGGAATCTATGTGAAGAGTATCCTTGTGTTTATTGTACTTTCAGGGGGCAAGAATTTTAAAATGTTTACAATTTTTAATTCTAAATAGTTGGGGGTAGGAAAGAGTAGGTCTGTCTATTTGAAGAGCTTATTAGTTAGAGGCGGACACCAGTCCATGAAATATTAGGGTGCATGGGAATTTTTTAATAAGTTTAATGTGAAATGGGAAAAATAACAGAGAAAATTTTTAATGAAAATAAGTGTATCTAATTTAAAGGACTGTCCTTTATATATATTGTGCCTAAATACACTTTATAGATATGATGGTTGTAGTAGTGATAGATTTCCTTTTAAAATCCAAGTTTGTGAGGAACCCTGGATTAAAGCAGTGGTTCAGTTCACTCTTCCATTCAGCAGTTTGTAAATGCCCACTGATGTCAAGCTCTTTCCAGGCTCTAGGGATCTAGAGGTGAATAAGACTGAATCTCAGCTTATCCTTTTCACCCAAAGATGTTCACCTTGTCTCCCGCAAGGATGCCAGATAACACAGGGTGAGGAGGAAGCCCCAAAAGGGAACCGTGTGAGCCAGTCTCTAGGCATTCCAATGTTTCAGCCAGATTAGTCCCATTTATATAGTAGATATTTTTGAGACATTGCTTAAGAATTCTGCTATATATTTAAAAGAAAAAACTTGAAACAAGGTCACTGGTTTTTGTGATAAAGGATCCTATAGCTAATGTTTTTGGCCTTGAACTTGTAAGAAGAGTTTATCTCTGCCTAAGCATCTCCTGTTTCTATTCTAAATACATATTAAAAAGTAGGTGTACTTGGAAGTGAGAGAATTAAAGACAGTGGCGTGAGAAGTGAGACATAGAACAACTGCATAAGCCACATACAATAAAACAATATAGATAATACAACTAATCCTAAAAGAGCAACAGGAAAGAAGGCTGTGCAGACTGCATACACCTGGAGAAAAGAGCAGACCTCACTAAACCGGGTAATTACCAAAGCCTTGATCCAGCGGGACCCAAGCCCTTCCCCCACCCCAGCTCAATGACAGGAGAAAGAGAAATGGAGCAGGAAGGGGGTGGAAACCTAGGACTGCTGAACACCCAGCCCTGGAGATCTACTCTGGGAGCACAAATCTACATTGCATGATGCTCTGGAGATTAGTGGGGATAGAAAGCTATGACAGGTAGAATACTTGGAGAGACAGAGATTCCAGTCATTTGTGGAAAACAGGTATCCCCATCTAGCTGCTCTGGAACAAAGGAAAGGTGGGCAGGCTGAGAGACTTCCTAACAGTGAGAAGGCTGCTAATGGGGCAAGAATTGCACAGAGCTTGCTGCTCAGCAGTAAGAATAGTGTACAAAATTGACCAGGCACGCAGCAGCCCAGTTTCAAAAAGACAGATGCACCCCTATGTTTATCGCAGCACTATCTACAATAGCCAAGAAATGGGAGCAACCTAAGTGTCCATCAGTAGATAAATGGATAAAGAATATGTGGTACATATACACAGTGGAATATTATTCAGCCATAAGAAGAAAACAAATCCTTCTATTTGCAACAACATGGATGGAGTTAGAGGGTATTATGCTCAGTGAAATAAGCCAAGTGGAAAAGGACAAGTATCAAATGATTTCACTCATATGTGGAGCAGAAGAGCAAAGAAAAAACTGGAAGAACAAAACAGCAGCAGACTCACAGAACCCAAGAATGGACTAACAATTACCAAAGGGAAAGGGACTGGGAGGATGGGTGGGAAGGGAGGGACAAGGGGGTAAAAGGGCATTACGAGTAGCAGACGTAATGGTGGGGGGCACAGGGAGGGCTGTACAAGTCAGAGAAGACAAGTAGTGATTCTATAGCATCTCA
The DNA here is from genome assembly GCA_029783875.1 of Phataginus tricuspis. NCBI lineage: Eukaryota > Metazoa > Chordata > Mammalia > Pholidota > Manidae > Phataginus > Phataginus tricuspis. Next base: position 41,903,321 of record JAQQAC010007890.1, on the reverse strand, counting down.
CTACGCTGATGGACAGTGACTGTAATGGGGTAAGTGGGGGGGACCTGATGAAGTGGGGAGTTTAGTAACCATAATGTTGCACATGCAACTAGATTAATGATACAAAAAAAAAATTCCACCATATATCATGAAGGAATTAAAAGGCAAATGACCAAATAGGAGAACATATTTGTAATAAATATGACAAGTTATTATTCACAAAACAAAAAAATATAAAATCAATAAGTAAACCTCAAAAGAACCCCCAAATGAAATAAGCAGGCCAATGACATACACAGACACACACACACACACACATATAAATGAGCAATAAACATGTGGAAAAAACTATTAAAAAAATTGTCCAGGTGCCCTCTGCCCAGCAGGTTGGGAACTTTCAGGAGCTTCAGGCGCTCCATCTCTCTGGCTGGCTACTCAACTCCGAGGCCCCAACTATGATACGCAGCCTGCTGCACCTTTCTCCTGACCTACTGGCACTGGCTCGCAAACTGGCAGACCCTGCCCTGGGGTCATGCCAGCCAGAGGGAGGCCCTACCTATGGCAGCTACAGATGCAACGCACAGAGGCTTACACCTGTGAACTCAGCCCACTGATTCTGACGGTGGAGACAGGCACAGCAGCCAGGAAGCAAGAAACAGCTCTTTCCTCCCCCGAGGCACCAATGCTGCTCCCCTGCGACCCCCAATATCACTCCAGGGACTGAGCAGCTCCAGAGACTAGAGTTTCCAGGCAGTAGAGGGTGCCACATACAAATATGAAAGGTGAAAGGAATCTGGTTCCAACCAAAATCCCACAAGCACCAGAAAAGGGACCAAGTGAAAGTGAACTCATAAATCTTCCTGAAAGAGAGTTAAAAATAAAAACAAACATTCTTGTGGAGGTACAGAAAAACTTTCAAGAACTCAGGGACAAATGTAGAACAGAGATTCAATCATTAAGAAATTCCATATTGGAACTGAAACATACAATGAAGGGATTTAAAAGCAGATTAGATGTAGTAGAAGAGACGGTAAATGGAATAGAAATTAGAAAAGAGGAATACAAAGAAGCTGAGGCACAGAGAGAAAAAAAGGATCTCTAGGAATGAAAGAATACTGAGAGAAATGTGGGACCAATCCAAACGGAAAATATTCTCATTATAGCAGTATAATGGTAGTGTTCCTAAGGCTAAAAAGCTGTCACAAGAGGAAATAAAAACATTATAAAGAAAATAGAATAAATAATTTCAAAGCAGATGCAAAATCAAATCAACTACCCCAAAGTCAGTCAAGGGATACACAAAGAGTACAGAATATGATACCTAATAGATAAAGAATGGAGGAGGAAGAAAAAGGAAGAAAAAAAGAACCTTTAGATTGTGTTTGTAATTGCATACTGAGTTAAATTAGACTGTTAGATAGTAAGGGAATTACCCTTGAACCTTTTCTAACCACAAATCTAAAGCCTGCAATGGCAATAAGTACATACCTATCGATAATCAACTGAAATGTAAATGATCTGAATGCACCAATCAAAAGATGTAGAGTCACTGAATGGATTTAAAAAAACTCGTCTATATGCTGCCTACAAGAGACTTCAAACCCAAAGACATACACAGACTAAAGGTAAAGGGATGGGAAAAGATATTGCATGCAACTAATAGGAGAAAAAGTAGGAGTTGCAGTACGTTTATCAGATAAAAATAGACTTCAAAACAAAGTCACAAGAGACAAAGAAGAATATTACATAATGATAAATGGGTCAGTCCAACAAGAGGATATAACCATTATAAATATCTATGAACCCAACACAGAAACACGTACGTATGTGAAACGAATACTAACAGAATTAAAGGGGGAAACAATGCAATGCATTCATTTTAGGAGACTTCAAAACACCACTCACTCCAAAGGACAGATCGGCCAGACAGAAAATAAGAGTCAGAGGCACTGAACAACACATTAGAACAGATGGACCTAATGGACATCTACAGAACACTCCATCCAAAAGCAACAGGATACACATTCTTCTCTAGTGCACATGGGACACTTTCAAGAATAGATCATATACTAGGCCACCAAAAGAGCCTCAGTAAATTCAAAAAGATTGAAATTGTACCAACCAGTTTCTCAGACCACAGAGGTATGAAACTAGAAATAAATTATGCAAAGAAAATGAAAAAGCTCACAAAAACATGGAGTCTTAATAACATGCCCCTAAATGGTCAATGGATTAATGACCAAATAAAAACAGAGATGCAGCAATATATGGAGACAAATGAAAACAATAATTCAATACCGCAAGATCTGCCGGACGCAGTGAAGTCCATGCTAAGAGGGAAGTATATTGCAATACAGGCCTACTTTAGGAAAAAAGAACAATCCCATATGAACAGTCTAAACTCACAATTAACGAAACTAGAAAAAGAAGAACAAATGAGGTCCAAAGTCAGTAGAAGGAGAGACACGATAAAGATTAGAGCAGAAACAGAAAAACTAAACAGACCAATCACCAGCAACGAAATTGAATAGGTAATCAAAAAACTACCCAAGAACAAAACCCCCGGACCTGATGGATTCACCTCTGAATTCTACCAGACATATAGAGAAGAAATAACACCCATTCTCCTTAAAGTTTTCCAAAAAATAGAAGAGGAGGGAATACTTCCAAACTCTTTCTATGAAGCCAGCATCACTCTAATACCAAAAACGGGCAAAGACCTCACCAAAAAAGAAAATTACAGACCAATATCCCTGATGAACGTAGATGCAAAAATACTCAACAAAATATTAGCAAACCGAATTCAAAAATACATCAAGAGGATCATACACCATGATCAAGTGGGATTCATCCCAGGGATGCAAGGATGGTACAACATTTGAAAATCCATCAACATCATCCATCACATCAATAAAAAGAAGAACAAAAACCACGTGATCATCTCCATAGATGCTGAAAAAGCATTTGACAAAATTCAGCATCCATTCATGATTAAAACTCTCAACAGAATGGGTATAGACGGCAAGTACCTCAACATCATAAAGGCTATATATGACAAACCCACACCTAACATCATACTTAATAGCGAGAAGCTGAAAGCTTTTCATCTAAGACCGGGAACAAGACAGGGGTACCCACTCTCTCCACTGTTATTCAACATAGTACTGGAGGTCCTTGCCACGGCAATCAGACAAAGCAAAGACATACAAGGCATCCAGATTGGTAAAGAAGAAGTCAAATTGTCACTATTTGCAGATGACATGATACTGTACATAAAAAACCCTAAAGACTCTACTCCAAAACTACTAGAACTAATATCTGAATTCAGCAAAGTTGCAGGATATAAAATTAACACACAGAAATCTGTTGCTTTCCTATACACTAACGATGAACTAACAGAAAGAGAAATCAGAAAAACAATTCCATTCACAACTGCATCTAAAAGAATAAAATACCTAGGAATAAACCTAACAAAGGAAGTGAAAGACCTGTACTCTGAAAACTACAAGACACTCATGAGAGAAATTAAAGAAGATACCAATAAATAGAAACACATCCCATGCTCATGGATAGGAAGAATTAATATTGTCAAAATGGCCATTCTGCCTAAAGCAATCTACAGATTCAGTGCAATCCCTATCAAAATAACAACAGCATTCTTCAACGAACTAGAGCAAATAGTTCTAAAATTCATATGGAACCACAAAAACTCGGAATAGCCCAACTGAGAAGGTAGAATAAAGCAGGGGGGGGGATTATACTCCCCTACTTCAAGCTCTACTACAAAGCCACAATAATCAAGACAATTTGGTACTGGCACAAGAACAGACCCACAGACCAATGGAACAGAATAGAAAGTCCAGGTATTAACCCCAGCATATATGGTCAATTAATAACACGGTAAAGGAGCCATGGATATACAATGGGGAAATGACAGCATCTTCAACAACTGGTGGTTGCAAAACTTGACTGCCACATGCAAGAGAATGAAACAATTATTATCTAACCCCATACGCAAAAGTAAACTTGAAATGGATCAAAGATGTGAATGTAAGTCATGAAACCATAAAACTCTTAGAAGAAAACAAAGGCAAAAATCTGTTGAATATAAATATGAGCAACTTTTTCCTGAATGCATCTCCTCGGGCAAGGGAAACAAAATAAAAATGATACTACATCAAGCTAAAAATTTTTGTACAGCAAAGAACACCTTCAGCAGAAAAAAAGGTCATCCTACAGTATGGAGAATATATTTATAAATGACATATCTGAAAAGGCGTTAATGTCGAAATTATATAAAGAACTCACACGCTCCACGCCCTAAAAGCAAATAGTCCGATTAAAAAACGGGTGAAGGTTATGAACAGACACTTCTCCAAAGAAGAAATTCAGATGGCCAACAGGTGCATGAAAAGATGCTCCATGTGGCTATTTATCAGGGAAATGTAAATTTATACCACAATGAGATATCACCTCGCACCAGTTAGGGTGGCCAACACTGAAAGGACTAGGAACAACAAATGCTGGCGAGGATGCGGAGAAAGGGGAACCCTCCTACACTGCTGATGAGAATGTAAACTAGTTCAACCATTGTGGGAAGCAATGTGTAGGTTCCTCAAAAATCTAAAAATAGCAACACCATTTGACTTGGGAATTCCACTTCTAGAAATTTACCCAAAGAAAACAGCTTCTCAGATTCAAAAAGACATATGCACCCCTATGTTTATCACAGCACTGTTTACAATAGCCAAGATATGGAAGCAACCTAAGTATCCATACATGGATGGATAAAGAAGATGAGGTTCATATACACAATGGAATACTATTCAGCTATAAGAGAGAAACAATTCGTACCACTTGCAACAGCATGGATGGAGCTAGAGGGTATTATGCTCAGTGAAATAATTCAGACAGAGAGTCAAATATGAAATGATTTCCCTCATTTGTGGAGTATAACAACGAAGCAAAACTGAAGGAACAACATAGCAGCAGACTGACAGACTCCAAGAACGTACTATTCATTGCCAAAGGGGAGGGGTGAGGGAGGACGGGTAGGGAAGGAGAGAGAAGGGGTTTGTGGGGTATCATGATTGGTACACATGGTGTGTGTGGGGTCACTGGGAAGACAGTGTAGCTCAGAGAAGACAAGTAGGGACTCTGTGGCATCTTACTACACTGATGGACAGTGACTACAATGGGGTATGGTGGGGGACTTGATAATAAGGGTGATTGTAGTAACCACATTGTTTTTCTTGTGAATCCTTCATGAGAGTGTATATCAATGATACCTTAATAAAAATAAATAAATAAATAAATAAAATACCATACCAAAAAAAAAACGAAGATGTACTTGACTAAACAACTATCTATAGTTGAAATTTTTGCAAATCTGATGAGGGCTGATTATCTGGGAGCCAGAAAGCCCCTCTGCAGTCTTTTGGCAGATTTGCCTAAATTGCTATGCTGAGAGGTAAACCTCTGATTTTCTCATATTTTAACTAAAAGGCCAATGCCTGAATGTCAAATCCCTGTCTCTGTGATTTTGTTAGAAGTGCTAAAATACCTGGCAAAATACTTGTATATTTCTGGTAAATAGAGTATACCCACTCACGTTCATATTATTATTTTTTAATCCCTCATATGTGAGTTTCATGATGAAGAATATGAAGGTAGATGTGGTACCAAGTTTTTGTGTCATTTTGGCTTCTTGGGCTCTGTGGGGTAAATGGCAGAATTTCCAGACTCTCAGGCCCGGCCTTAGTTCATTTGCACATCAGCCTCCTGGGATCTGTGGCAAGAGGTGAAGGGAAAACAGCCATTCTCTCTTCCTCTCCATTCCTAGTTCGTAATTGGTCTGGCGTCTGCCAGTTACCAAGGACCTGTCCATGGAGTTCCTCCCAGAAGGGGCTGTTGGGGGAAAGTGAGAGTGAGTGGAGGCAGCAGAGCATGAATCCTGGCGCCATAAGTTAGACAGACTAGGCCTGGGTAGTGATTGTAAGGCATAAAAGCCTTTCTTCCATCCCAGCTTTTCCCTTGAATTATTTCGGTTTCATTGGTTTCATAGGGGACTTATCCCAGGCCGGGAACACCCTTTCCCCCAAAGCTGCAGGCTTCCACATATTGAGATGGCAAGTATTCTTGAATAGTTCATGTCAATAATAACAGGTGTAAGACAGTTGCACATACAAAACAGCCCTAAGTTGCTTCAAGAATCTTTAAAGTTTCTTCACATATGTCATTACTGTGATCAGTTCCCACCTCCATACTCTTAGGATCAAATATCAAATTGTTCTCTTTGTCATTGTTACCCATCAGGAGGAGGCCATTGTGGTGGTAATATATGGTCTTTGAAGTGAGCTTCTATTAGGGTATCTGTGGAATAAGTCCAGATAATCAGTAAACACTCAGTGTGATTCCTTTAGGTGTTCCTGTGTAAGGTCTTTGAAGAGTTCCTACGAAATTACAAAGAAAGTGCCCCAAACACCCCAAATACCATTTTCCCAATGCCCTGCATTAACACATTAACACATAAGCATCTTTATTTTGCCAGTGTATTTTTTTGATACCATGATTTAGACTCTAGGATCGTAGGGATAGGGACCTCCTCTCTCTTCACTGCTCTTCCCCCATCGCTAAGAGAGCCCAATGCACAGTAGGTGCTCAGTAAATATTTGCTGGATCTTAATAGAAAACATTAGTGATGAAGTTAAGCCTCATCTGACCACTGCTGACAGTCTCATTCTCCTCCCTTTCCACCAAGTTTATAGTATATACATAATTTATTGAAAAAATCTTCATATAAGTGGACCCATGAAATTCAAACTTGTGATTTTCAAGGGTTAACTGTACTCATTTTAGTTACCTATTTCCCTATTTGATAGGCTTTTGAATTGTTCCAGCTTTTTGCTTTTATAAATCTATTTAATGTATGCTTTACCCCCAATCCTTTCTTGGGAATAGAAAAATGTAAAAAGTGATAGTATTACTGTTACTGCTCATAGTCACTACCAATTATTGAAATACTGTGAGGTCATTGAATGACAGTAGAATGCTGGGCTCTGTGCTAAGTACTGTATAGTCATTATCATATTTAATCCTCCCAACAATTTATTTTTCAAACTAGGAAACTAGGTCCAACTTCATAAAAACATTGGCCAAAGTTCTACAACCCTTAAGTGGCAGGTCCAGGATTCGAGCTCAGTTTTTGGATGCCAAATCCTTGAGCATGAGGCATGCTCTTGAAAGAGGATGACCTCTCTTCACTCACTAGTTCTCTCATCCTGATGGAGGGATGTGGAAGTCATTTAAGTAAGTTCCAAAAAGTGTGTGGAGGGTGAAGAGGAATGAACTAATGATCTTCATTCCATTGAAAGGTTGAATTGTTTCCATGGTTTCCCACTTCATAGGAACTTTTTTTTGCTTGCTTGTCATTTTAGGAGTTGAACCAATTGAGTTTCCTCACCTTCACTTAGGATCTTTAGGTGGATAATTGGGACAGAGTACTTGTTTTGTTGAATTAACCTTTCACAAAAAGCTATAACTCTCTTATGTGTGTATCCATAGTCACATCTCTAAAGAAGCTTTTGAGAGGATGTGTTTTAATACAGGGGCAGGTGTCTTTATTCCAGGCAATTCAAGAATATTTGAAAATATATTTTTACTTTTTCAACTTTGATTCAGCAAGGCTGTTTTCAATATAATTTAATGTATCCTAAAATGAGGTATATTTGAAGAAAATTACCTATAAAGTATGAAATTTGAAGCCTGGAGGCTTAGACTATTTCAAGACATTGCTGATAGAAGCCTTTCTGATAAACAAATAATAATGATGGTGGTGATGGTGCTGGTGGTGATAATGGTGGTGGTCATGGGAAATGCTTTTTGTGTACCACCTCTCCTCTAAAGAGACCCAAACTGTTCACATTCTGAAATTGAGGAGCCCTGCATTTTCATCCTGTTGTATATTGAGAAAAATTGACATACAGATAATATGAAACACAGAAAATGGGGAAAAATGTCAACCCTAGTAGATGGTGTAGGGGCCTTCCCCTGGCTGTCCTGGCACACACCCCATCCCTCTCCGTACTTGGCTTTCACAAGCCTGGTATTCTCCAACTAGACTTCTTATTTTTTGTCGTTTTTAAACATTCTTTTATAAATTTTCAGAATATTAAGATGTCCTAACAACTGTTAATGATGATCAATGAAGTTTTAAAAATTATTTAATTAATTAGAGATTTAATGTGAAATGCAGGTGACCAACATTCCCACTAAGGTATAAAAGTGTCATCGACATTCAGTCACACTGTGGGCAGGTGACTGTGCTAGGAGCTGGCATCAGACCCTTTCCTGAAAAGTTTTAATGACTGAGGGGTAGAGGGAATTCAAAACTACTTCATTATGAAGTGCAGTGGGGATCACAGAATGATGTAAAAGACCCCCAGAAGGAACACTTATACATGTCTGTAGATACCCTCCTCACTTTGTTGCTGGGACCGGCTCTGTTACCCAAGAACCCAAACCTGCAGGGGTTTTCCAATATCCATCCAGTGTTCTGTCCACCATGTGCCTTTGGACTTGATGATGTCTTCCTCCCCAGGTGGGGTTAATACCTTATGGGGTTTGTAGATAGCATTTTGCACATTCTTAATTAACGAAAGAGGTAGTATCTCTTAAGAGTTTCTGCAATTTTGTAGCTGTAATTGTGCTTCTTATAAAAAGCTAGATTGGATTCCTCAAGGCAGTAATATTTTGGCCTCATTCTTTCCTTATTCCTTTTCTATGAAGGCTTCTTATGTAGCTTTTCTGTTTGTTTGTGAATGGTGTCTCTCCCTCCCCTTTTCTTGTGATGCTGTTGCTTTAGCTCCCTTCCATTCATATTTTTTTCCTTCCTTTTTGCTGCATGGAGACTCTCTGCTGTACAAGTGTAAGTATTTTTCGGTGGCTCTGCAGTGTCTGCCGTACTAGTTTATATTCTTGTGCTCCATCTGCTTCCTTGCTGCCTGGCTGAGCCCCCAGGATATGCGCTGTCATCATCCATCTGTGGATCCTGCATGAAATAAGCAGCAATTTAGAGACAAGATTGGATTTTACAAGATGGTTCAACTAGCAAAACAGGCAATGAATTTCAGATAACTGCAGCCATGGGTCTGAAAGCAAGCAGAGTGTTATTGAAGAGGTTTATACACATTCAATAGGAGAAAAGTGCTTATTCCTTTTATGTAAAAAAAAAAAATTTTTTTTTAAGACATGATTATTTAAACTTCCAGGATTTTTTTCTAATTCTTGTCATATTGCTTATTTCCTAGGGTTGATAAAAATCAACATCGTGATTTGCTTTTTGTATTAGAATTTTACCAATTTGCTTCCCAACGATTTGGATTTTGTTAGCCAACTGTTTTGTTTGTTTTGCTTTTTTAACCTCAGGAAAAAGAAAAATAATTAGAGATTTTGAGCTTGGAGTGAGAGTGTTCTTTATTATTCTTTGTGAAAACTTGATGAAATGAACAAGGAAATTACTGTCCTATTTTTGTGATGATAGGAACAATTTAACACTTGCTTTTAAGAAAATCAGTATGTCTAGAAATTACACCTTAAACACGAGTTTACCAGGAAAAAAAAATGTTGTTTGTAAGGTTCCAACATTAGTCCTTAACTTGTGGTAAAAGTGGAAGTACCACTATTGAGCTACATGGAGAATAGTCGTAAAAGAATTATAAAAATCGGATCAAATGGTAAAGTTTCTGAGCAATGTAGACATTGTGTCACTTTTGGACTCCTAGAGCACAGAGCCTTGCATTTCGTTCACACTGTCTGCCATGGTGGCGATTTTTTGATCGCTTGTGATGTCAAGATGAGAAAGAAGTCTTAGGTCTAGGGTTTTCCTTCTACATTTTAAAGGGTTAAAACATTGTTATTCATACTTCCTGAGGGTGTGAATATTGAAAATGACTTCTTCTTACTTATAAAATGCATTATTAATGGTAATTAAAGTAATTTTGTCTAGGCCTGAAGTAATAGTGGCCAGTGTTAACCATGAATTGATGTGAGAAAGGTCCGTTTGCTGTGTATACATTTCCTGTTTCAGTGCTGAGCACCTTCATCCAATGGGTGCTTTGTGATTTCTCTGATTAGAAAATACTTAGGCCTTGACTGATGTCCAAGGAAGGGAATGAGGACTAAGAAAGAGTCTGAGAAAACTAACCCTTTCATTGTTGTACAAGAGAATTAACAGTTCTGCAAAGCGTGGTTATATCCCAGGATGCTATTTATCTAACAGGTAATATGGGTAGCAGGAGGCAGGAGGGCTTGTAAGCCAGATGTCTAGAGAAACACAGAATATTTGTTCCTAACTGTACAGTTAGGTGGATAGTCATAGCTCACATTTACATTTCCTCCTGCTTTACATTTATATATAGTGGGATCATAACAATAAGCCAATAAAATTGAGCAAGTCCATATTTTTCTATAAAACTTAAGGAATAAAAAATTCTAAAGAAAAGAAAAAATGAGAGAAAATAAGATTCATTCTTTTCTTACCATTCCTATGCTTAAACCCCATGAAAAAAGAGATTATAAAATAGATAATCCATGAAAAGTAAAATTTGTTTTCATTCTTTATACCAAGCTTAAAAACTAGCCTGATTTCAAGTCCTGCCTATTTTAGCAAAACCATTGGTCCTGTCCAAACATGGCAAAACTTCAAAACTGACAGACATGTCAAATACAGTATAAGAGTTTTATGTGAAATGCAATTAGAAGGTATTTGCACTTTTAAAGAGCATGTGAAATAAAGGAAAGCAATGAAAACGCATGAGGTGCATCTGTCTGATACACAAATTCTATAAACTAGGCTTTGAGGCATTAGAAAGCTGGACCAAGAAAAGCAAACTAGTTCCCTTTAAATGTCAACCATAAAAAAATGCTGATAATTTTGCACATTTTTTCATATGTCTATAAAATTAGGTTGAACTTAATGATCCATTTATAGATGGGCATAGGTTTGTAAATGTGTCTCTTTATTATATTACTCATATATATATATTATATGCTATATGTAACTCTACATGCCTTTTCACATATTTAAAATTGTTATATTTGAAATGTCATGAAGGTCATATGTTTTACATGTATTTGGTATGTGTTACAAAGGTTAAGAAGGAAAACCTGAGCCAGATGATTTTTGCCCATGAACACTCTTTTTTTAACTTCCACAGTACCTTTATAAAAATGAAGAGTGTCAACAGTAACATAAGAAGAACTGGGACATCTATAAAAATTTTCTTTTTTTCTTTTTTTCTTTTTTTTGTTTTTGTATCATTAATCCACAATTACATGGGCAACATTATGGTTACTAGACTCCCCACATCATCAAGTCCCCACCACATACCCCATTACACTCACTGTCCTTCAGCGTAGTGAGATGCTATAGACTCACTACGTGTCTTCTCTGAGTTGTACAGCCCTCCCCGTGCCCCCTGCATACTGTGTCTGATAACTGTAATGCCCCTTTTCCCCCTTATCCCTCCCTTCCCACCCATCCTCCCCAGTCCTTTCCCTTTGGTAACTGTTAGTCCATTCTTGGGTTCTGTGAGTCTGCTGCTGTTTTGTTCCTTCATTTTTTGCTTTGTTCTTATACTCCACATATGAGTGAGATCATTTGGTACTTGTCTTTTTCTGCCTGGCTTATTTCACTGAGCATAATACCCTCCAGCTCCATCCATGTTGTTGCAAATGGTAGGATTTGTTTTCTTCTTATGGCTGAATAATATTCCATTGTGTATATGTACCACCTCTTCTTTATCCATTCATCTACTGATGGACACTTAGGTTGCTTCAATTTCTTCGCTATTGTAAATAGTGCTGCAATAAACATAGGAGTGCATCTGTCTTTTTCAAACTTGGCTGCTGCATTCTTAGGGTAAATTCCTAAGAGTGGAATTCCTGGGTCAAATGGTATTTCTATTTTTAGTTTTCTGAGGAACCTCCATACTGCTTTCCACAATGGTTGAACTAGTTTACAATCCCACCAGCAGTGTAGGAGGGTTCTCCGTTCTCTACATCCTCGCCAACATTTGCTGTTGTTTGTCTTTTGTATGGTGGCCATTTTTACAGGTGTGAGGTGATATTTCATTGAGGTTTTAATTTGCATTTCTCTGATTATTAGCGATGTGGAGCATCTTTTCATGTGTCTGTTGGCCATCTGAATTTCTTCTTTCAAGAAGTGTCTCTTCAAATCATCTGCCCATTTTTTAATTGGCTTATTTGCTTTTCGTTTGTAGAGGTACGTGAGCTCTTTATATATTTTGGATGTCAACCCCTTATTGGATATGTCATTTATGAATATATTCTCCCATGCTGTAGGATGTCTTTTTGTTCTACTGATGGTGTCCTTTGCTGTACAGAAGCTGTTCAGCTTGATATAGTCCCACTTGTTCATTTTTGCTTTTGTTTCCCTTGCCCGGGGGGATATGTTCATGAAGATGTTGCTCATGTTTGTGTCCAAGAGATTTTTGTCTATATTTTTTCCTAAGAGTTCTATTGTTTCATGACACATTCAGGTCTTTGATCCATTTTGAATTTTCTTTTGCATATGGGGTTAGACAATGATCCAGTTTCATTCTCTTATATGTAGCTGTCCAGTTTTGCCAACACCAGCTGTTGAAGAGGCTGTCATTTCCCCATTGTATATCCATGGCTCCTTTATCATATATTAATTGACCATATATGTTTGGGTTAATATCTGGACTCTCTATTCTGTTCCACTGGTCTGTGGGTCTGTTCTTGTGCCAGTACCAACTTGAGTACTATGGCTTTGTAGTAGAGCTTGAAGATGGGAAGTGAGATGCCCCTGCTTTATTCTTTCTTCTCAGGATTGCTTTGGCTATTTGGGGTCTTTGTGGTTCCATATGAATTTTAGAACTAGTTGTTCCAGTTCATTGAAGAAAGCTGTTGGTATTTTGTTAGGGATTGCATTGAATCTGTAGATTGCTTTAGGTAGTATAGCCATTTTGATAATATTTATTCTTCCTAGCCAAGAGCATGGGATGAATTTCCATTTGTTAGTGTCCTCTTTAATTTTTCTTAGGAGTGTCTTGTAGTTTTCAGGGTATAGGTCTTTCACTTCCTTGGTTAGGTTTATTCCAGATATTTTATTATTTTTGATGCAGTTGTGAATGGAATTGTTTTCCTGATTTCTCTTTCTGCTAGTTCATCGTTAGCGTATAGGAAAGCAACAGATTTCTGTGTATTAATTTTGTATCCTGCAACTTTGCTGTATTCAGATACTAGTTCTAGTAGTTTTGGAGTGGAGTCCTTAGGGTTTTTTATGTACAGTATCATGTCATCTGCAAATAATGACAGTTTGACTTCTTCTTTACCTATCTGGATGCCTTGTATTTCTTTGTTTTGTCTGATTGCCATGGCTAGGACCTCCAGTACTATGTTCAATAACAGTCGGGAGAATGGGCATCCTTGTCTTGTTCCTGATCTTAGATGAAAAGCTTTTAGTTTCTCGCTGTTAAGTATGATGTTGGCTGTGGGTTTTCATATATGGCCTTTATTATGTTGAGGTACTGCCCTCTGTACACGTTTTGTTGAGAGATTTTATCATGAGTGGATGTTGAATTTTGCTGAATGCTTTTTCAGCATCTATGAAAATGATCATGTGGGGTTTTTGTCCTTTTTTTGATGTGGTGGATGATGTTCATGGATTTTCTAATGTTGTACCATCCTTGCATCCCTGGAATAAATTCTACTTGATCATGATGAGTGATCCTTTTGATGTATTTTTAAATTCGGTTTGCTAATATTTTGTTGAGTATTTTTGCATCTATGTTCATTAGGGATATTGGTCTGTAATTTTCTTTTTTGTGGGGTCTTTGCCTGGTTTTGGTATTAGAGTGATGCTGGCTTCATAGAATGAGTGGAACTAGTCCCTCCTCTTCTATTTTTTGGAAAATTTTAAGGAGAATGGGTATTATGTCTTCTTTATATGTGTGATAAAATTCAGCAGTGAATCCATCTGGACCAGGGAGTTTTGGGGGGTATTTTTTTTAATACCCATTCAATTTCATTGTTGTAATTGGTCTGTTTAGATTTTCTGTTTCTTCCTTAATCAGTCTTGGAAGGTTGTATTTTTCTAAGAAGTTGTCCATTTCTTCTAGGTTTTCCAGCTAGTTAACATATAGATTTTCATAGTATTCTCTAATAATTCTTTGTATTTCTGTGGGGTCTGTCATGATTTTTCCTTTCTCATTTCTGATTCTGTTAATGTGTGTAGATCCTTTTTCTCTTAGTAAGTCTGGCTAGGGGTTTTTCTATTTTGTTCATTTTTTCAAAGAACCAGCTCTTGGTTTCAGTGATTTTTTTCTAATTTTTTTATTCTTCTCAATTTTATTTATTTCTTCTCTGATCTTTATTATGTCCCTCCTTCTGCTGACTTTGGGCCTCATTTGTTCTTCTTTTTCCAATTTCAATAATTGTGACTTTAGACTATTTATTTGGGATTTTTCTTCCTTCTTTAAATAGGCCTGGATTCCAATATACTTTCCTCTTACAACTGCCTTTGCTGCGTCCCACAGAAGTTGTGGCTTTGTGTTGTTGTTGTCATTAGTCTCCATATATTCTTTGATTTCTGTTTTGATTTGGTCTTTAACCCATTGATTAATTAGGAGAATGTTGTTAAGTCTCCGTGTATTTGTGAGCCTTTTTGTTTTCTTTGTAAAATTTATTTCTTGTTTTATACCTTTGTGATCTGAGAAGTTGGTTGGTAGAATTTCAATATTTTTGAATTTACTGAGGTTCTTTTTGTGGCCTAGTATGTAGTCTATTCTGGAAAATGTTCCATGTGCACTTGAAAAGAATGTATATCCTGCTGCTTTTGGGTGTAAAGTTCTGTAGATATCTGTTAGGTCCATCTGTTTTGGTGTGTTGTTCAGTGCCTTTGTGTCCTTACTTATTTTCTGTCTGGTTGCTCTGTCCTTTGGAGTGAGTGGTGTGTTGAAGTCTCCTAAAATGAATGCATTGCATTCTATTTCCTCCTTTAATTCTGTTAGTATTTGTTTCACATATGCTGACGCTCCTGTGTTGGGTGCATATATGTTTATAATGGTTATATCCTCTTCTTGGACTGACCCCTTTTTCATTATGTAATGTCCTTCTTTATTGCTTGCTACTTTCTTCGTTTTGAAGTCTATTTTGTCTGATACAAGTACTGCAACACCTGCTTTTTTCTCCTTGTTGTTTGCATGAAATATCTTTTTCCATCCCTTCCCTTTTAGTCTGTGTATATCTTTGGGTTTGAGGTGAGTCTCTTGTAAGCAGCATATAGATGGGTCTTGCTTTTTTATCCACTCTGTTACTCTGTGTCTTTTGATTGGTGCATTCAGTCCGTTTACATTTAGGGTGATTATCGATAGATATGTACTTATTGCCATTGCTGGCTTTAGATTCGTGGTACCAAAGGTTCAAGGGTAGCTTCTCTACTGTCTAACAGTCTAACTTAACTTTCTTGTTACGTTATTGTAAATACAGTCTGATGTTCCTCTATGTCTGTCCCTTCCTATTCTTCCTCCTCCATTCTTCATATACTAGGTGTTTTATTCTTTGCCTTTAGTTAGTATTTGGATGGTCTGCTTTCTTTGCTATGATTTCATTTTCTCTGGTGACCTCTTTTTAGCCTTATAAGTGCTTCCCTCTAGGGCAATCCCTTTAAGATATCCTGAAGAGGTGGTTTATGGGAGGTAAATTCCCTCAGCTTTCGCTTGTCTGGAAATTGTTTAATCCCTCCATCATATTTAAATGATAATCATGCTTGATACAATATTCTTGGCTCGAGGCCCTTCTGTTTCATTATGTTAAATATATCATGCCATTCTCTTCTGGCCAGTAAGGTTTCTATTGAGAAGTCTGATGATAGTCTGCTGGGTTTTCCTTTGTAGGTGATATTTTTTCTCTCTGTAGCTGCCTTTAATACTCTGCCCTTATATTTGATCTTTGCCATTTTAATTATTATGTGTCTTGGTGTTGTCTTCCTTGGGTCCCTTGTTTTGGGAGATCTGTAGGCTTCCATGGCTTGAGAAAGTATTTCCTTCCCCAGCTTTGGGAAGTTCTCAGCAATCATTTCTTGAAAGACACTTTCTATCCCTTTTTCTCTCTCTTCTTCTGGTACTCTTATACTGCGAATATTGTCCTGTTTGGATTGGTCACAGAATTTTCTTAATATTCTTTCATCCCTAGAGAGCCTTTATCTCTCTCTGCCTCAGCTTCTCTTTATTCTTGTTCTCTGATTTCTATTCCATTAACAGTCTCTTGCGTCTCGTCCAGTCTGCTGCTAAGCGCGTAGATCACTTGTCTCATCTCTGCATTGTCTTTCCTCACTTCCCTCACTTCCTCCCTCAGCTCTTGCATATTTCTCTGTAGATCCATCAGTATGGTTATGACTTTTATTCTGAATTCTTTTTCAGGAAGATTGTGCATGTGCGTCCCATCAGGCTCCCTCTCTGGGGTTGTCTGGACTGGGGTTGTCTGGGTAAGCTTTGTTTGTACCATATTCCTCTGTCTTTTCATGGCAATAGAAGTGGTCAGGAAAAGAACAAAAGAGGAAAGGGAAAATAGAGGAAAAAATAAGAAAAAAAAAACGCCTGCCGGGTGTAGTTTCTGTGAGGATCCTGTAGGTGGCCCTGCTGCTCCACTATTCCGCCGCCATGCCGCTCCACTGGGCCCTTTGTGACTCTGGCCAGGGAGAGAGCGAATGGGAGACTGCTGATTTCTGTGGGATGTCTCCTTGTGACTGCTTTTCCCAGCCTCAGTCCAAGGGGACCGAAATTCCCCTGGACTCCCAGCCTGCTGGGCTGAGTGCACTGAGACGATCCTCTCCTCCGTTGGGCCCCTGTCTCTTTAAGACCCTGAAAAAGGCGCGTGCTTTTCTTTTGTCCCGGGAACCGGCTGAGTGGACTTGCCGTCTTGGATCCTGTACATCTGTCCCTCCAATCTCCGATACACCTCGCGAAGTGTGTCAGTGCTCCCGGCGCAGATCCGCAGGACTGGTTGTTTGGAGGGCCTGTGCTTCCACCCCCTCCCGGCTCAGAATCCTCTCCTCCCGCCAGTGCGCTGGGTGGGGGAGCGCTCGGGTCCCACCGGGTCGCGGCTCCGTATCTTACCCGCTTCGCGGGGTGCTGAGTCCTCTCAGGTGCAGCTGCAGGCTGGGTGCCGTCCTGTATCTTTTGGTCTCTCTTGTAGAAATAGTTGTATTTGTTGTATTTTCATAAACATATTTGGTTTTGGGAGGAGATTTCCACTGCCCTGCTCATGCCGCCATCTTCCTGGAAGTAGATTGTCCATCTTTAATAGAAGTTTGAAAGAACCAAATCAGCAATTTTCATTGTGTATTTCCGGAAGACCGGTATGGATTTAAGTGCAGTTGCTCTCTCAGCAATAAGTAATAGCAAGAGGATATCATTATTAAAACTGGCATAAAGTTGTCAAAACTGTAAAGTTGTTTGCTTTAAATATCAGTATGAACTGATTCATTCTTTGAACCAAAGAAAGTTTATCAACCTTGTGGATTCTTTTCTTTGAGAATGCCTTAGATGGCAACCTATTAAAGTAAATGAAAGTCTACAAACTAATTTCTTTCCGTTATGTTATCTCTTAGTTTACACAAACACAACTTTCTAGTATCAAGCCAGTTAAAGTCCATCCATCTGTGTATTGGTAATGAATGGTGTGGCGGGAGGGGTGCTGGGCTCACCTTTGAAAGGGGCTGGGCCTGGTTCCTCTCCTATTGATACCTTGAATGGGAGCCTTTCTCATCTCCATGACTCAGTTTCCTCAAGTTGTGTAGGAGGTGACCAGGGTTGCCTCCCGCTTTGATGGGTATGATCCTATTGCGGGAGAAGCTACCGCTTGGCGTAGGTCTGTCTTTACACAATCAGCAGCCGACAGCGGTGCTAGAGGTGCTCCTAGGAAGCTGTGGCTGTGGTTTGGGTTTTGGACTCGTTTTTTAAAGGTCCAGCAGGATCAAAGATGCCTTACAGAGGAGCAACAGCAGATCCAGAATTCCAAATCATGGTGACTTTTTCCTAATTAGTTTTTGCCCCTGATGTAAAGATCAAAATCTTGGAGACAGAAATGTGAAACAAAACAAACTGCTTATATCATTAAAGTGACAGAATTCTGTGTTGCTTACATCGATGTTACTGTGATAATGAACAGTAAATAATTGTGTTTTTAGTGACTGATGTTTACAATCTCTCAATTTTTTTTATATCCATTTTAACATGTGTAGCTTGGAGTTAAATTCTGTATCATTCATTGTTCTTTTCAGCCATATAAATAGAATTTAACTGATGAGGGCTGGGGAAAGAAGAAAGAAACTGGGTATCTTATTTGAAAAAATCGTAAACATTTAGAAATGTATTGGTTAAGTTTTCTCAGTCAGGCTGCCTGACGTTACCTGCCATCTGCTAATGAAGTGAAAAAAATAATGAGCATAAACAGTTGATCCCAAATCTTCCCCTTGCCTCCTTGAGATGTTTCTGAAATTTGAAAGGCAAGTTTTCTGTGATCACCTGTCTCAGTGCCTTCTTTGTCTCATTGCTAGATGACTCCTAAATCCAAGCGGAAGAGCATCCATAGCCGAATGCTGCGGCCTGTTTCCAGGGCCTTTGGTGAGTATTTTGCTAACGCCGATCATTTTCTTATAACTGTAGCCTCAGCAAGAAACACGGCCACTCAGGGATGTTTCTCAGGGATGCCCTATATGAGCAGCTCCTGAGAAAGAGTTAAGTGATTTTTGAATGGAGGTTTTCTATTTTCTGATAGAACTGAGAAGACTTTTGGGAATTTTTTAATACATCTCTCTGCAATAAGCTTTGGCCTTGGCTTTATTGTATTTTAGAAATGGAGTTTGATCTAGATAAAGCACTGGAAGAGGTGCCGATTCACATAGAAGACCCTCCTTTCCCCACTGTCAGACAAGAGAAGCGGAGCTCAGGATTTATCTCTGAGTTGCCCTCTGAAGAAGGGAAGAAGCTCGAGCATTTCACCAAGTTAAGGCCAAAGCGGGATAAGAAACAGAAGCCCACGCAAGCAGCGGTAGGTGGATGGAGAGGCCCTGTCTCTGTTCTTCCCCTTCTCTCCTCGGGAAAGTCTTGCTAAAGTGCCTTGCATTACGTGAAAAGAGATGCAGTGAAGGAGAATAGAACCTCTTCGTGAGATATTCATGCAGAATATCTCCATTTGGCACCCAACAATTTTAGAAAAGATAACGCTGTCATGTCAGGTTACCAACTCTTCAGGACAGAGCCGCCTTTGAAGTTCTTAGACAATCAGTCAGGAGGGTGAGATAAATAGTCAACATCTGTGGAATTTTATAGTGTCTGAGTATAAGAAGATGGAAAAAATAGGTACCAAAGAATTTATTTGTAATTAAAAATTGGTTTGCATTTGATTTTGACCTGGTCTGGTGCCTTTGCTTTTGATAACCTATGACGTGACATGATGGTCAAGAGGTCGTATGTAGGACAACTGTGCTGGTGGTATGATGGCTTGCTCCCTTACAGTCAGACTTTATGAAATAGTTTGTGCCTCTTATCTTTCTTCCTTACCTTCCTGTCTCTCTGCTATCCACCAAAATCTTCATTCTATACCTCTCCACCCACAACACTGCCCTGCCAAGGCCACCCCTGGCCCAATCCTGCAGCCACTCCTCAGCTGTCATCTTGTTGCCTCAGCCGTTACTAGACAGAGAAAGCTCCATTCTTCTCGAAAGGCAATTTCCTACAGGACCTCTGAGTCAACACCCTCTTCTCCCCACCTACCTCTCCAGTGATGCCTCTTCAATTTTCCCTGCCTGGCCTTTGAATGTATTACTTGCTGTCTGGGTGATGACATCTAGACCCATGGTTACAATTTCTCTGTGTTGACCAGTGTCCTCTCTGCTGAACTGTAGATTCAAGTAGTCTCCTGTCTCCTGAACTTGAATTGCTCAGAGCATCTCAGGCTGAACAGATTCAGAACTGGGAGCTTGTCTCTATAAACCTGCCCTTCTCCTTCTATCACCTCCCCTCAGGGAACATCACCAGTTTCAAATTAGAAACCTGGATGTGATCCTGAATGCCAGCTCCCCACCGCCAATCCCAGCTTGCTCTCGCCTTCCTCCTTGTTGTCCCTGCCATCCCTCCCTCCCATTCTGTGTCTCTATCCTCCAGTGGTGCAGCAGCTGTCTTACTGCTTTCCCTCCACTTGCCTTCTCCCCTCCACACACACCACCTGGGCTGCCACCATTCATCTTTCAGATCTCTACTGAAGCCAGACTTCTTTCAGGAAGCCTTGTCTGTCTCTGCCTCTGTGCTCTCACAGGACTGGGGTTGTGTGGCTCCAGGGAAGGTCGTTCTTAGAGACTAGATGTACACAGCGCACGGTCTGAGCAACCTTCTGTGGAGGCTGTGGCTCCTCCAGTGCCTGCTGTTTACTCTGCTACGGCTCTAGTGTTCTACTCTAAGCACTCCCTCCTCATCTGTAAGCTCTGTGTGGGAAGGCACACAGTTTATTAGCCATGGTTCTATGCTTAATGCTCAGGATGTGTTTGGAGAATAGTAGGTGTTCAACAGTATTGGATGCTAGCTCTATGACTAGAGACATTGATGGGTAAAGGTCACAACATTATCTGTGTGGTCAATCATTTACTCATACAGGATCAGGCTAGTTGTGTTTAGTTTATTTCTCTCATCTGAGTCTGAATAGATTGACATTGTTTCAAAAAAATGAAAAACATTTTTAGTGCATTTTTTTCTGATTTGATTTTTAACTTCTTAGTGCACTATTACATATTCTTAAAGCAATAAACTTTTTATTCTCTTTTTTTAAATAAGGAAAAGGCCTTTTCAGATAGGCAAAAGACATCCTCCCACACTAGATTCTAAATGATTACTAAATAAATGGTTCCTCTTTTGGGTCTTTCCATGTGGAGAGTCCTTGCTTGTATGTGAAATGATGGTTTAAGTTTACCCTTGACTAAGTCAGTGACCTATGGAAAGAGAATGTTGTGTACTTTTTTCTTTACACATTTAAAAAACAAGAAGGAAGCAAGCTATGGCAGAGTCCTGGTACAGGAATGTACTAGATATATCCTAGTGAGAGTCCAACCTCGCCCACAGGAACGCTGGGACTCAGGTCAGCGCACCTGAGGCTGTCCCGTCCTAGGGACTCTGGGCACAAGGGTGTGTCCTAAGATAAGGTATTATGGCCATGGGTTAAATAGGTGTAACTTCCCCGCGGCTTTGTGGACTGAGAAACGAGACATAGCTTGCTTTACCTCAAGTCAGTAGGGAAAATGTGCCTACTACCTTATGGTTTCCCAGTGACTGCGGCTTCCGACAGCGGTCATTGAACACTGTCGTTGTTTTCCTTTTGTCTGTTATACGCCCGGACTGTGCAGGCTCAGTCCGCTCTGAGTCTCTTTCAGCTTCTCTGGGGCTTGTCCTTGACCTCCAGTGCCCCTAATGACTTTTTCTAGTTGTCAGAAGGCGCAAAGCTAAGGTCTGGACTGTTTTTACTTTCAACGTTTCTGCCACCACCACCACCAGTTAATTCTTCAACTATCTGGACGTTAGCTTAGTGCCCTACAATTCAGTTCAGTTCTGACACTAACTACCTGGAGCTGATGTAGACCCCACAGGTGAAGGGGTCCATGGTGTCCCCACTTCAGACACCAGTCCCAGGTTGCCACCTGTACTTCGGACCCTACTGGCTATAAATTCAGGGGGGTTCCCATGATGCTTCCCTGTGTTAGGGGAGACATTTTCCTCGGTCCTTGTCCCACCGCAACAAAGAATTGAAGGGCAGAGACACAGTAGTGGAGCAGAGTAAAAGTTTTATTTAAAGTTACTTAAGGGAGAGAAAGTACAGGTGACCTCAGGGAGGAGAGGCATCCTGAAAGGTTGGAGAGAGAAAGTTTAAGGCTACACACTTAGAAAGTACAGGCGACCTCAGAGAGAGGAGCGCACTGAAAGGTTGGGGGTTCCCCCTTTTAAGGATTTTTCTGGAATGTGACAAAGGGCTAGGAGTGTGGACTTGTTAAGTGGTCTCAAGATGTTTATCTTTGATGGGAAATTAAGTTTCTCATCAGTCCTTCCAGTGATTCTGCAAAATTAGCTTAACACAGGAAATTTACTTTCTGATTCCCTCCCAGGACAGCAGCTTCCTGGTCTGGGAGCATATCAATTAAGATTACCTGCCCTGCCTCCAAGGTGGGCTGAGTTATTGTCTGTTCGCTAAAGAGTATGTTAAGAATCTTACTTCTTAACTTCTTGGGTTTTAAAATGCAATTTTAGCTTTAAGATGGAATTTTTACTGTTTTCATTATGCTGTTTATAGCTGGGGCTTTTAACAGGCTAAAGTAAATCTTACAGTGCCATGATCTAATTGACACAGTGAAGACATGCTGAGATACTTCTCTTTATGTGGGGAATATTCAAACATTACAGGCCAAGTTGCTCCTGGCCTTTTGAGCTTTAACTGATTTACTCATTAACTCTGAGTCTTTCCTGGCTCTCTAGTTTTAACTGGTTAACATTAGAGTCCTTTCTAGTGGGCTTTATGGCCTTGTTTTCTTTCCATCCCCACTCATACCTATTTTCCTGCCTCACACCTAGGTATGATAATTTGCTAGAATGGCTCACAAAACTCAAGAAGATACTTTGCTTACTATTATTGATTTATTATAAAGGATACAACTCAGGAACAGTCAGATGGAAATGATGCGTAAGGGGTGCCACCCTCCCAGCCCCTCAGTGTGTTCGCCACCTCGAAGCATTCCGAACCTTGTCACGTAGGAGTTGTTGTTTTTTTTTAATTAAAGTGTCATTCATATACAATCTTATGAAGGTTTTTTAACATTCACCCGTATTATCAAGTCCCCACCCCACGCATTGCTGTCACTGTCCACCAATGTAGGAAGATGCTATAGAGCCCTTACTTGTCTTCTCCATGCTGTACTGCCTCCCCCGTGACCTACTTATATCGTGATTGTGAATTATGTCACTTAGGCGTTTCAATGGACATTCCATTAAGTAGGCATAATTAATTAAATCATTGGTCATTGGTAATTAACTCAAGCTCTAATCCCGCTCCCCTCCCCAGAGTCAGTGGGTGGGGCTGAAAGGTCCAGCCCTCTTATTATATGGTTGGTTTCTCTGACAGCCAGCCCCAATCTTGAAACTATCTAGGGCCAACACAAGAGCCACCTTTTAGCGTAAACTCAGGTATGGTTGAAAGGAATTTGTTATAAATAATGAGATATGTCCCTGTTACCTCTATCATGCAGACCATTCTAAGAGTTTTACACCTCACTCCCAGGAACTGGGGACAAAGAACAAATATATACACTTCTTAGTGTATTACACAAGCTAATAAGTGCCAATATGTCAGTTTCTACTGGGCCAAAAATAATGTTGCAGCTATTGATTTTTGTGCCAAAAATATACAAATAAATATGTAAATATGAAGAGTAGACAACTTGGTTTTAAAAAAAACTAAGTAGGAGGATTAAAGATGGCGGCATGAGAGGTGAGACAGAGGCTTCCTCCTAAAACCGCATATAATATGAAAATAAAGCTACTACAACTACTATTGAAAGAGCAACGGGAAAGAGAACTACAATAAACTGCATACACCTGGAGACAAGAGCAGCCCTCACAGAAAAGGGTAACGTACTAAAGCTGTGGTCCTACGGGATCCAAGCCCTTCCCCCACCCCAGCTCACCGGCAGGATGAACAGGAACAGAGCACAGAGGGAGTGGAGAACTGGCACTGCTGAATACCTAACTCTGGAGATCTACTCTGGGAGCACAAACCTACATTTCATGGTGCTTGCATGATACTCTTGTAATTAGGAGCTTGGAAAGCTAAGACAGGCGGAGCTCCTGGAGAGACTAAGATTCCAGCTGCTTGTGAGAGGGATCCATACCCAGCTGCTCTGGGACAAAAGAAAGGCAGGCAGTCTGAGAGACTTCCTAACAAAGAAGACCTTAGCAAGAGGCCTGCTAAGGGGGCAAGGACTGCACAGAGCTTACTGCTCAGGAGAAAGGACAGGTAGACAAAATTGTCCGGGTATACTCTGCCCAGCAGATTGGGAGTTTTCATGATCTTCAGGTGTGCCAGCTCCCTGGCTGCCTACACAGCTCCAAGAACCCCTTCTGTGACAGGACAGGCAGACTAGTGCACCTTTTGCCTGGCCAGCCCCACCGGGCTTGCAAACCTGGAAACCCTTCCCTGGTGTTACGCCAGCCAGAGGGAAGATCTGTCTACAGCAACTAAAAAGGCAAAGCACAGAGGCTTATACCTGTGTGCTCCACCCACTGGTTCAGGCAGTGGAGACAGGCATAGCAGCCAGGAACAAGGAAACAGCCCTTTCCTCCCCCGAGGCACCAATACCACTCCCCTACAATCCCTGACATTGCTTCAGGGGCTGAGCAGCTCCAGAGAGTAGAGCTTTTGGGCACTAGAGGGCTCCATACACAAATATGAAATGCCAAAGGAACCTGGTCCAGAGTAAAATTATGAATACAACTCCTGAGAAAGATTTAAGTGATATGGACCTTATGACTCTCCCTAAAGGGAGTTCAAAATAAAAATCATTCACATGCTCATGGAGGTATGGAAAGATATTCAAGAATTCAGGAATGAATTCCGGTCGGAGATCCATTCCTTGAAGAACACAATGAACGGTATTAAAAGCAGATTGGATACAGTGGAGGAGACGATAAATGAAATAGAAACTAGAGAAGAGGAATACAAAGAAGCTGAGATACTGAGAGAAAAGAGGATCTCTAAGAATGAAAGAATATTGAGAGAACTGCGTGACCAATCCAAACGGAACAATATTCACATTATAGGACTACAAGAGGAAGAAGAGAGAGAAAAAGGGATAGAAAGTGTCTTTGAAGAAATAATTGCTGAAAACTTTCCCACACTGGGGAAGGAAATAGTCTCGCAGTCCACAGAAGCCCACAGAACTCCCAACACAAGGGACCCAAGGAAGACAACACCAAGACACATAATAATTAAGATGGCAAAGGTCAAAGATAAAGACAGAGTATTAAAGGCAGCTAGAAAGAGAAAAAAGATCACCTACAAAGGAAAACCCATCAGACTATCATCAGACTTCTCAACAGAAAACTTACAGGCCAGAAGAGAATGGCATGATATATTTAATGTAATGAAACAGAAGGATCTCGAACCAAGAATATTGTATCCAGCACGATTATCATTTAAATATTATGGAGGGATTAAACAATTTCCAGACAAAGGAAAGTTGAAAGAGTTTGCCTCTCATAAATCACCACTACAGGATATCTTAAATGGACTGCTCTAGAGGGAAGCACCCCTAAGGCTAAAAAGATGTCACCAGAGAAAATAAAATCATAGCAAAGAAAGCAGACCATCCAAATACTAACTAAAGGCAAAGAATGAAACACCCAATATATAAAGAATGGAGGAGGAAGAATAGGAAGGGAGAAATAAAGAAAAATCAGACGGCGTTCACAATAACTTAACAAGAAAGTTAAGTTAGATTCTTAGATAGTAAAGAAGCAACCCTTGAACCTTTGGTAACCACGAATCTAAAGCCAGCAATGACAATAAGTACATATCTATCAATAATCACCCTAAATGTAAATGGACTGAATGCACCAATCAAAAGACACAGACTAACAGAATGGATAAAAAAGCAAGACCCATCTATATGCTGCTTACAAGAGACTCACCTCAAACCCAAAGATATACACAGACTAAAAGTGAAAGGATGGAAAAAGATATTTCATGCAAACAGCAAAGAGAAAAAGCAGGTGTTGCAGTACTTGTATCAGACAAAATAGACTTCAAAACGAAGAAAGTAGCAAGAGATAAAGAAGGACATTACATAATGATAAAGGGGTCAGTCCAACAAGAAGATAGAACCATTATAAACATATATGCACCCAACACTGGAGCGCCAACATATGTGAAACAAATACTAACAGAATTGAAGGAGGAAATAGACAAAAATGCATTCATTTTAGGAGACTTCAACACACCACTCACTCCAAAGGATAGATCGACCAGACAGAGAATAAGTAAAGACACAGAGGCACTGAACAACATACTAGAACAGATGGACCTAACAGACATCTACAGAACTCTACACCCAAAAGCAACAGGATACACATTCTTCTCAAGTGCACATGGAACATTTTCCAGAATAGACCACATACTAAGCCACAAAAAGAACCTCAGTAAATTAAAAAATATTGAAATCCTACCAACCAACTTCTCAGATCACAAAGGTATAAAACTAGAAATAAATTTTAGAAAGAAATCAGAAAGACTCACAAATACATGGAGACTTAATAACATTCTCCTAATTAATCAGTGAGTTAACGACCAAATCAAAACAGAAATCAAAGAATATATGGAGACTAATGACAACAACAACACAAAGCCACAACTTCTGTGGGACGCAGCAAAGGCAGTTCTAAGAGGAAAGTATATTGCAATCCAGGCCTATTTAAAGAAGGAAGAACACTCCCAAATGAACAGTCTAAAGACACAATTATTGAAATTGGAAAAAGAAGAACAAATGAGGCCCAAAGTCACCAGAAGGAGAGACATAATAAAGATCAGAGAAGAAACAAATAAAATTGTGAAGAATAAAACAATAGAAAAAAATCAATGAAACCAAGAGCTGGTTCTTTGAAAAAATAAACAAAATAGATAAACCCCTAGCCAGACTCATTAAGAGAAAAAGAGAATCTACACACATAAACAGTATCAGAAATGAGAAAGGAAAATCATGACGGACCCCACAGAAATACAAAGAATTATAAGAGAACATTATGAACATCTGTATGCTAACAAGCTGCAAAACCTAGAAGAAATGGACAACTTCTTAGAAAAATACAACCTTCCAAGACTGACCAAGCAAGAAACAGAAAAACTAAACAGACCAATCACCAGCAACGAAATTGAATCGGTAATCAAAAAACTACCCAAGAACAAAACCACCGGACCTGATGGATTCACCTCTGAATTCTACCAGACATATAGAAAAGAAATAACACCCATTCTCCTTAAAGTTTTCCAAAAAACAGAAGAGGAGGGAATACTTCCAGACTCTTTCTATGAAACCAGCATCACTCTAATACCAAAACCGGGCAAAGACCTCACTAAAAAAGAAAATTACAGACCTATATGCCTGATGAACGTAGATGCAAAAATACTCAACAAAATATTAGCAAACCGAATTCAAAAATACATCAAGAGGATCATACACCATGATCAAGTGGGATTCATCCCAGGGATGCAAGGATGGTACAACATTTGAAAATCCATCAACATCATCCACCACATCAACAAAAAGAAGGACAAAAACCGCATGATCATCTCCATAGACGCTGAAAAAGCATTTGACAAAATTCAGCATCCATTCATGATTAAAACTCTCAACAAAATGGGTATAGATGGCAAGTACCTCAACATCATAAAGGCTATATATGACAAACCCACAGCTAACATCATACTTAATAGCGAGAAGCTGAAAGCTTTTCATCTAAGATCGGGAACAAGACAGGGATGCCCGCTCTCTCTGCTGTTATTCAACATAGTACTGGAGGTCCTAGCCACGGCAATCAGACAAAACAAAGACATACAAGGCATCCAGATTGGTAAAGAAGAAGTCAAATTGTCACTATTTGCAGATGACATGATACTGTACATAAAAACCCCTAAAGACTCCACTCCAAAACTACTAGAACTAATATCTGAATTAGGCAAAGTTGCAGGATACAAAATTAACACACAGAAATCTGTTGCTTTCCTATACACTAATGATGAACTAACAGAAAGAGAAATCAGAAAAACAATTCCATTCACAACTGCATCTAAAAGAATAAAATACCTAGGAATAAACCTAACGAAGGAAGTGAAAGACCTGTACTCTGAAAACTACAAGACACTCCTAGGGGAAATTAAAGAGGACAGTAACAAATGGAAATGCATCCCATGCTCTTGGCTAGGAAGAATAATAAATATTGTCAAAATGGCTATACTACCTAAAGCAATCTACAGATTCAATGCAATCCCTATCAAACTACCAACAGCTTTCTTCAATGAACTGGAACAAATAACTCAAAAATTCATATGGCACCACAAAAGACCCCGAATAGCCAAAGCAATCCTGAGAAGGAGGAATAAAACGGGGAATAATGCTGGTGTTGGCCAAACTGGACAGCTACATGTAAGAGAATGAAACTGGACTACTGTCTAGCCCCATACACAAAGGTAAACTCAAGGTGGATCAACAACCTGAATGTAAGTCATGAAACCATAAAAGTCTTGGAAAAAAACATAGGCAAAAATCTCTTGGACATAAACATGAGCGACTTCTTCATGAACATATC
>JAQQAC010007890.1:41847816-41869903 GCA_029783875.1 Phataginus tricuspis | reverse complement strand
AGAGGAAAGTATATTGCAATCCAGGCCTATTTAAAGAAGGAAGAACACTCCCAAATGAACAGTCTAAAGACACAATTATTGAAATTGGAAAAAGAAGAACAAATGAGGCCCAAAGTCACCAGAAGGAGAGACATAATAAAGATCAGAGAAGAAACAAATAAAATTGTGAAGAATAAAACAATAGAAAAAATCAATGAAACCAAGAGCTGGTTCTTTGAAAAAATAAACAAAATAGATAAACCCCTAGCCAGACTCATTAAGAGAAAAAGAGAATCTACACACATAAACAGTATCAGAAATGAGAAAGGAAAATCATGACGGACCCCACAGAAATACAAAGAATTATAAGAGAACATTATGAACATCTGTATGCTAACAAGCTGCAAAACCTAGAAGAAATGGACAACTTCTTAGAAAAATACAACCTTCCAAGACTGACCAAGCAAGAAACAGAAAAACTAAACAGACCAATCACCAGCAACGAAATTGAATCGGTAATCAAAAAACTACCCAAGAACAAAACCACCGGACCTGATGGATTCACCTCTGAATTCTACCAGACATATAGAAAAGAAATAACACCCATTCTCCTTAAAGTTTTCCAAAAAACAGAAGAGGAGGGAATACTTCCAGACTCTTTCTATGAAACCAGCATCACTCTAATACCAAAACCGGGCAAAGACCTCACTAAAAAAGAAAATTACAGACCTATATGCCTGATGAACGTAGATGCAAAAATACTCAACAAAATATTAGCAAACCGAATTCAAAAATACATCAAGAGGATCATACACCATGATCAAGTGGGATTCATCCCAGGGATGCAAGGATGGTACAACATTTGAAAATCCATCAACATCATCCACCACATCAACAAAAAGAAGGACAAAAACCGCATGATCATCTCCATAGACGCTGAAAAAGCATTTGACAAAATTCAGCATCCATTCATGATTAAAACTCTCAACAAAATGGGTATAGGTGGCAAGTACCTCAACATCATAAAGCCTATATATGACAAACCCACAGATAACATCATACTTAATAGCGAGAAGCTGAAAGCTTTTCATCTAAGATCGGGAACAAGACAGGGATGCCCGCTCTCTCTGCTGTTATTCAACATAGTACTGGAGGTCCTAGCCACGGCAATCAGACAAAACAAAGACATATAAGGCATCCAGATTGGTAAAGAAGAAGTCAAATTGTCACTATTTGCAGATGACATGATACTGTACATAAAAACCCCTAAAGACTCCACTCCAAAACTACTAGAACTAATATCTGAATTAGGCAAAGTTGCAGGATACAAAATTAACACACAGAAATCTGTTGCTTTCCTATACACTAATGATGAACTAACAGAAAGAGAAATCAGAAAAACAATTCCATTCACAACTGCATCTAAAAGAATAAAATACATAGGAATAAACCTAACGAAGGAAGTGAAAGACCTGTACTCTGAAAACTACAAGACACTCCTATGGGAAATTAAAGAGGACAGTAACAAATGGAAATGCATCCCATGCTCTTGGCTAGGAAGAATAATAAATATTGTCAAAATGGCTATACTACCTAAAGCAATCTACAGATTCAATGCAATCCCTATCAAACTACCAACAGCTTTCTTCAATGAACTGGAACAAATAACTCAAAAATTCATATGGCACCACAAAAGACCCCGAATAGCCAAAGCAATCCTGAGAAGGAGGAATAAAACGGGGAATAATGCTGGTGTTGGCCAAACTGGACAGCTACATGTAAGAGAATGAAACTGGACTACTGTCTAGCCCCATACACAAAGGTAAACTCAAGGTGGATCAACAACCTGAATGTAAGTCATGAAACCATAAAAGTCTTGGAAAAAAACATAGGCAAAAATCTCTTGGACATAAACATGAGCGACTTCTTCATGAACATATCTCCCCCGGTCAAGGGAAACCAAAGCAAATATGAACAAGTGGGACTATATCAAGCTGAAAAGCTTCTGTACAGCAAAGGACACCATCAGTAGAACAAAAAGACATCCTACAGTATGGGAAAATATATTCATAAATGATGCATCTGAGAAGGGGTTGACATCCAAAATATATAAAGAACTCACGCACCTTAAGAAACAAAAAGCAAATAATCCAATTATGAAATGGGCAGACGACATGAATAGACACTTCTCTAAAGAAGAAATTCAGATGGCCAACAGGCACATGAAAAGATGCTCCACATTGCTGGTCATCAGAGAAATGCAGATTAAAACCACAATGAGATATCACCTCACACCAGTGAGGATGGCCAACATCCAAAACACAAACAACAACAAATGTTGGCGAGGATGTGGAGAAAAGGGAACCCTCCTACACTGCTGGTGGGAATGCAAATTAGTTCAACCATTGTGGAAAGTAGTATGGAGGTTCCTCAAAAAACTCAAAATTGAAATACCATTTGACCCAGGAATCCCACTCCTAGGAATTTACCCTAAGAATGCAGCAGCCCAGTTTCAAAATGACAGATGCACCCCTTTGTTTAACGCAGCACTATTTGCAATAGCCAAGAAATGGAAGCAACCTAAGTGTCCATCAGTAGATGAATGGATAAAGAGGTGCTACATCTACACAATGGAATATTATTCAGCCATAAGAAGAAAACAAATCCTACCATTTGCAACAACATGGATGGAGCTAGAGGGTATTATGCTCAGTGAAATAAGCCAAGCCGAAAAAGAGAAGTATCAAATGATTTCACTCATATGTGGGGTATAAGAACAAAGAAAAAATCTGAAGGAACAAAACAGCAGCAGAATCACAGAACCCAAGAACGGACTAATAGTTACCAAAGGGAAAGGGAGTGGGGAAGATGGGTGGGAAGGGAGGGATAAGAGGGTAAAAGGGGTATTGCAATTTGCAGACGTAAGGTAGCGGGGGCACGGGGAGGGCTGTACAACTCAGAGAAGACAAGTAGTGACTCTATAGCATCTCACTACGCTGATGGACAGTGACTGTAATAGGGTTGGTGGGGGGGACCTGATGAAGGGGGTAGTTTAATCACCATAATATTACACATGTATTTGTAGGTTAATGATACCAAAATAAATTGTAAATAAAGAATAAAAAAATAAAAATTATAAAAAAACTAAGTAAAAATTTAATCTTGGGTCAAACTATAGTTATTCTAAACTACCAGACGTTTTGTGAATAATTGACATAGACATCTTTCCTATACATTTTAGGTCTTTCCCGAACCTCTCCAAAAACATCCCCAATATATTTTTAATAATGAGATAAAATATTAAATTTCTTATTTTTTCATTTCATTAATGTAAATATAAGAACTTCTAAACACTGCATTATGGCTGATGAACCCATAGAATTTAATCTTATACTGTAGTAGTAAGAGCAGAATCGGCTGATTCCATTCCCTCGCAGTGTACGTCTGGACAGGCATGGTATCTTTTTGTGCCTGAACCAGCTTCTGTACTACCAGCCCAGGCTACAACATTGAGTCGTCATGAGAAATAAATATAATAAAAGTATACAATCTTTTATTAAATGCAAATACTATTCTTCAAAGCTAGTGTTTTCATTTTATTAATATTAGCTGTCATTACTGTATTAATATTTGATTTTCCCTTTTCCCTATTCTCTCTCCCTGACACTAAAATGGAGGAGGAGGAGAAAAATATCCCTGAAAATGGATTCATATCACTCTTAGCTCTCTAATTTGGGCAATCCTTACTCATATTTACTAATGAACAAACGATGACATTTTATAAGAATTCATATTCAAAAATTATTTTCATAGTAGAAGTGACTTTCAGAAAGTCTTTGCTTTTGAGATGAGAGCTTTACATAGGAAAATTAAGAGTGGAAATGCCATTTTTGAAGGCACCAGAATGTGCCAGCATTCCCACAAAAGGGCACACAGGGTGGGAAATGAGGAGGGAAGATAATATGCTAAGTCCCTGATATTTCAGCATATTTTTGCTCACATCATAGTCCAATGTGGGTATACGTGGTCAGGGAACCACTCAGGCACCCAAGCTGCTTCCATCTATGGCTCCGCCTCCTCTTTGGTCTTTGGCGTCCTATCCATTCAGCTGGAGGGTGACATAACGCACTAAGGCTCACACCCAGGAGGTTTGATGGGCCAGGTCTGAAGGTGATGAACTTCACTTTCATCGGAATACCATTGGCCAGGACTTGATCACATGGCCACCTAACCACAGCTGAGCCTGAGAAACACATCCTCAAGGATGAAGGAGTGTGAGCTTGGGCTTCCCATCGCCTGACAGTTAGCTATTGCTTCTTCTGCTTTCACCTGCCCTGACTACAGGTGAGGGTATTCCCTAAAGGAAAACCATTGAAAAATCCGCATAGAAGAATGGACTGGGATTTAGGAAACTTCCGAGCCTCTAGTCCTCATCTCCCACTGGAAGAGTTTTAAGACTATCTACTCATTATTCAAGGTAACATGAGGTCCAGGACAGGTAACTGATTGGGCTACGATCATCCCATGAATTATTCTAATACACCATACAGTGGCTACACTTTGCATGATATGTCAATGTTACTCAGTTTGCCATGTATTTTTGGTATGGCCCTGTGCTACTTGGCCCAGTGGTGAAAGAAACCATCTCTAATTAAAACTGACTAAATCCTAGGCATTCCGTTTTCTCCTACATGCTTTGCATCTCAGTATCACAAGGCTCGGAGGGATTGTGAAGTCATCTTGTACAATCCCTCATCAGGTACTTAAAAAGCACTACATGGCCAACAGTTGACCATTCTGTCTATCTTGGCCTCTTTCTCTGATGCAGTCATTTTCTAAAAGCTCGTAACTATTAGCAAATTATTTTTTATGTGTTGGTAGAATCTGTCTTTATAATTTTAACTTAACCATCTTACACCTGTCATCTGGAGTGGTACATGTTACTTAAATCTCTTCTACTTCGTAGACTTATAAATATTTGTGGGTCGTTAGTAGATCTTCCTTCTCTAATCTAAATTTCCTAAGCTCTTTCAATGTTCTTTATATGATACTGTCTGGAATCCATTTACAATTCTTTATTACTCTTTTCTGGTAAATTGCATTGTGGCCCCCAAAACAAAATAAGAGTACTTTAGCAGGATCTGGCCACGTCACCTCCCTCTTTCTAAATACTATACTTCTCTTTATTCAACCACAGATTGTATTCACTTTCTTTAATGGCTGGTATTATTTGTACTGTCAGGCAGGCCTGTGATCTGTATTTATAAGCATATTTCAGACAGAAGTAAAGGGGGTACATGTATCAGGAAATCTGAACTAGCCAGAAGTCCTAGTATACTTCTTGTTATACTGGCCAACAATGCACCATATTTCTAGCCCCAACTGCGAGAGTATCTGGGAAGATAAGTATTTCAGTTGGTCACACTGATTCTCCAAATAAGTCAGGGTTTGGTTACTGAGTAGAGGTGACTAGACACTGGGTAGACATGGTAAACAGGTAGCCGTTTCTGATGTTACTTATTCAGTGGAGAAAGTTTCCTTCCTAGTCTGCTAGTTTTTTTTTCAATGAATGGTGGTTTAATTAGATATTTTTCAATATTTATGGAAACTGATAATTAACTTTTCTCTTTTAATGTGCGGTTTTTGTAAATCATATTAACAGATTTTTCTAATGTTTTACCATTCTTGATCATGATATTTTTGCTTTGTTTTAATATACTGCTAGGCTTGGTTTATCCTATTTTATTAGGAATTTATTAGAGTGGCCTATATTTTTTATTTTTTATTTTTCTTGTGTAGACTATTTGGGTTTCAAAATTATACTATCTTAATAAAATTAGTTGAGAAACTCTCTCTTCTTTCCTATTCTCTGGAACAGTGTGCACATAATAGAGATTTTCTGTTCCTCTCCTGGGAAGCCAGGTGGGCCTGAGGTGTTGTCTGTGAGCTATATGCATGATGTGATGCTTATAGATTTCTTTCTAGGGATTTGATTTCTTTTTCTGTAGATCTGTTCGGGTAACCTAATTCTTCTTGAGACCATTTATGGTAATTTATATTTTTCTAGGATGTTGTCCACTTAGTCTAGTTGTTCAGTTAGTTGTTTATAGAATTATTTTAAGTTTTTAATCTCTTCTGTATTAATAGTTATGCCACATTTTTTCATTTCTAATATATTGCCTCTTTCTTAATTTTGCAAGGTTCTCTCTTCTATTGTTTTCATAGTCAGCTTTTAGTGTTAGTCCTCCCAAGTTTATTAATTGTCTTATCTTTTTATTACATTTCCTTCATTTTACTTCCTTTAGGTTATTTCCTGACTTGATATCTTAACTCTTACTTTCCCATGTTTCTTACTAATATTTGCTTGTAAGATTCCATGATTATTCAACTCACTAATTAGCACTCTTCAGGAATATTTGTTCACAGTTACCAGTGTACCTAACTGTCCTTGCTTCCTGCCCATCTCTGTCCATCCAGCCTGTGAAGATGCTGAGATTAGGCAGCTGCCTTGTCAAAATGCAGGTGCACCACCTAGTGTATTTCCTAGGCCCATTCATTTTAGTAATCGGAAAACAGGGTGGTCTGAATTGTCTTTAGTCCTCAAGATCACCAGCTTATCTTGTAAGCATTCACAAATTCTCCTTTTAGCATTTATTTATACAGCAGAGGGGCAAAATCTACCTTGTGTATTTCTCAAATAACAATAGCAATTGTGATTCTTGACTTTATTTGCAAAGTCCTTTCTTTGAATGCAGATGCAGTGTGTTCCATCTAGCTCAGGGCTGAGGTTTCTACTCTCCCTTTCCAATAGCTATGCTACCCTTTTTAATCTGAAATATATTCTCCTTGACATGAAAGACCAAAATCAGAAGGGATTTTGAGAACTTCTGATGTCTTCATGTCCTTTCCTGTCCTTTCGCTAGAAATTGAGTTAAATAGCATGTACTTTTGGCCTTGAACTGTTTTACCAACTACATTTCCTTTTAGTCTTCAGTTTTTCTGCTGCTCTTCTTGCAGGCTGCTGGCACTTCTGCTTCCTATTTTAACAGATGCATTTAAACCACATCCACTGACAGTCTCCCAGTGATACGGGACTTCTCTTAACCTCTCAACTCTCAGTCTCTTTATCTCTAAAATAACAGGGTTGGGGTGGGAGATCTATAAGTTCCCACCTAGCCCTGAAAATTGGCCTCTCCTGCAGGAAAGCCAACTGCTTTGTCAAGCCCCAGGTGTTTCCATCTCTGAAACCCATTGATGTTCTTCATGTTCCCAAGACCCCTTTGTGCTGGCTATGAATTCTGTTTCAAAGCAGGAAAAGAAAAGGGCTGAGAGGAAAAATTAATGCTAGTAGAACATAATTTTTTCTCAAAATGGGAAAGGGAATTTGAGAAAAAGATTCTGAGGGGAAGTGTGGGTGGACTGGCAGTTCGGCCATGTGTCCTGGGGTCACATCCCTCTTATCTGTCAGTCAGGTGACCGGTGTGGGCGCCTCTCACCCTCAGAGCCACTGTTTGATCAGTGACTAAACAAAAACTAGGATAAAGCTATCTTTACTTTTCAGTTCGCAGGGTAGATGTGAAGTTGAAATGATGTGTGAAACATGTAAACTATCGAGCACCCTGCAAACTTAGGGAGCTCTACTGCTGTAGACTGTAGAGATTCTATTCTTCAAAAGGCAAATATGATTATACTCACAAGTTCTGTACTACTTTATCTTTTGTAATCAACATAAAAGTTATTCAGTGGGCTTCTCTCTATAACTGAATTTTAGAACTCCCTGATTCTTTGCTCTTTTGCAATACATAGGAAAGCCTTGCCCCAATATAAAACGTCATTCAGACAAGAGGTATAATTGTTTTTATGATTCACATTTCACAGGGTTCTTTGTCATCTGTTATCTGCTCACTCTTCACCATTTCACAGACATGAACTCAAACATCCAGTTCATTTTCATAATGATGTTTTCCCAATGAATGAAGTGGATGATTGTTAAAAGCAAATGATTGGTCTTTTCTTTAAACAATGCATTTGCAGACAGTAGCCAATTTCCCCCAGAGGCAACTTGAGACTTGCAAATCCAGATTGTAGAAAATAACTTTCTCCCATTTTATGGCAACCTCCAGACCAGATTTTCCTACATGGGAGAATTTGTCCTTGTGCCCACAGAATGGGCAAGATACAGGCTCTTTCTCACTGGCCCACAACCTATCTGTGTGAAATACTTACTACGCCATTGCAGACACAAATTGGGCAAATGTTACTTTGCTCTCTGTGAGTTGTCCATTCAAAGAGAAATGCTAATTTGGAGAATAATTTCCTTATAGCTTCTCACCAGCTTCTCACTGACCAGAATTGTAGCATGTCCCATGCCTACCAGTCATAGGCAAGGAGGTGGAGACGCGGATTTGGCTTATACAAATGAGTATTCACAACCTGAAACCAGGGTTCTTCCAGCAAGAAAGAAAGGAAGCTAATGAGGGGTTTTGGAGTAGCCACAGTTAGTGTTGGTCAGGGTCCTCTCAGTACTTTACCCTATCTGCACACCTCAGGCCCTGCCCGCTGGGATTATCACCATTCTCAAAACTTAGCATGTGTCTTCTTTTTCCATGCGTTCTCTCTTCCTTTACTGTGTGCCTGCAATGCCTGTCGCTGCCTTCAGAGCCTTGACTCTTCACAGCCGGTTAGGTCTGAGCTGCTTCTGATACATGCATCAGGGTTGATCCTCCATCGGGCTTTGTGTTCATAGTGCATTCCTCACTTCTGTTTCTTCTGTCTTTGTCATTGTTGTACATACAACTTCCACATTGCTTCTCTTCCAGGAGAATTCAGGGGCCCTTATTTCTGTCATTCTTGTTTTTCCCATGGCCATTATTACAGTGCCTTGAATCTAGCGATAAATCTTGGCCCAATTAAGGCAAATGTAAATTAACAGTGAGTTTGCTTTGCAGGTCTGTGCTGCCAGCATAGTCTCCCAGGATGGTGAACAGAACGGTCTTATGGGGAGAGTGGATGAAGGCGTAGATGAATTTTTCACTAAGAAGGTGACCAAAATGGATTCCAAGTAAGTTCAGTCATTTCACTAATACTGTTTAATTCACATTTAAATTACTAACAGTTACAATTAAACTTAGAATACTAAGGCTCATTTATTTTATATGTATGTCATAAATATTTGTTTTTATTGCTTATTATTTTATTATAATAAATTATGTATAAAACTCCAGGCCAGTAACATCACTGGCAACTGGGGACTTAGTAGAAATGCAGATTCTCAGACCCACTGAATCAGACTCTGGACATGGGGTCCAGCAATCAGTGCTTTAATAAACCTCCCAGGATATATGGAGACACGCATCTCAGTTTGAAAACCATTATACTATCCTACAAGGGACCACGACATACACCATCCCAAGGTATTTTTTAGGGCTTTATCACCTTCACCTTCATCTGTTACAGGGCGGTGAGCTTTGACAGCTGAAATTACTTATTTGTAAATTCTCCTTGTTCATAATTTGATGTATGCGGGGCTACATCATTGCTACATGGCACAACCTTGACAGTGTCAAAAGAGGCTTCAGGGTTTGCCTCTTAAATAAGTTCTGTCTGCATTTTCTTATTACTAAGTGGAGTTTTCTTCAAAATACAATTCAATGAAATGGTACTTTTGTTAACTGTTGTTTAACTTAAAACACTCCAGTCTTTAAGCATGGTTTGTACCAAGGTATTTAATTCCCAACTAAATGCAGAACCATCCCAAAATAACTCTTAATGTGGATTTGTGTCTGTGAAGTATTCTTCACCTTGAAATAATCAAATTCAGGAATGAACTTAAGCCATACTGATGAGCTGAGGGTGGGCAGGCTGGGTGCAGATAGGGAAGAAACTAGTCTAGTCTATAGATTAATGGGTCTTATCTTGTTTCAGCAGGATGGTGAGGTGGGAAGTAAGGTAAATTTTTATATCCATAACAGTATAACTTACTGAGTGTTATAAGCTTTAGGACCCAGTTACTTGGCTTCTTTGACATTGGCCTTGAAGCTGGACATATTAAGTAAAATTCTATTCTCTCCTTTAGGAACCAACCTAAATGTTATTTTTTTCTTTAAATCTCTACCATGACTGTTCCTTCCTCACCAAGTTAATTGCTCTTTCTCTACTGCTAACCCAGTGCTTTTATTCATCCTCTGCACACATCTGTTAGAGCATATATGATCCTGTGAGTGTTCGATTTTTAATTTTTTTACAGTGTGAGGAATGGATGGATATATTCTCAGTGAAAGAGATTCAAGCAATACCAACATAAACAGAGCAAATGGGAAAGTCCCTTCTAATGATTTGCTTTCAGGTCTTTTTTTCCCCCATAGAATACTGTTCTTTCACCCCTGGTCTTATTTTTCATTATAACTTCAGTGTCTGACACAGCCTATAGTATATAGTCCATCTTCAGTCACTGTTGGTTGAGTGAATCGAGACAATCTTGGCCTGTTTCCTTATAAACTACAGGCACCATTGCAGGCTCACCTCTTCCTAAACTTTGGAAATTGATACGCAGTTAGCAGGAAAGGTTTATGCGCATTTGATCTGGACCCTTTTCCAAACAAAAACCCATTTCATTTGCCCTTTCCCCCCATCCATTTCCCAACTTTCTGAACATTCTCTGTGATAATCCCCTCCTAACACTCATTGTCTGTCTTCACTTTGTCGCCTCTCTCAGCAGTATTCCATTTAGTCAAGGATCCAGATCTGTGGGCTGAGAAGTGAGGGTGGATTACAGGTGTTATATGCTGATTATGGAAGTACTTCTGTGGGTTATGGGGAAACCTGGCTCTTTTCAGTGCTTGCCGTGTTACAGGAGGCCATCGCTCCTGTGCCTGAGTGAAGCTGGCTGTGTTGGAAGTCCTTACAAGTGCAGAGGCACTGGACTAGGGCACTTAAATATCTAAAAGACTCACCTCTGTTCCCAGTCCTACTACCAACATCTTCAGAGTCTCATTCTTGATTGTGTGCCTCAATTTCCTCACCTGTGTCTGTAATACTCTGTATTCCTCTCTATTTTCCTAAGTGCAGTGACTCAAATCAACTTGTTAAAATGCTCCAGGATAATTGCTGTATAAACAGCGATCTCCATATTTATATTTTGGCTGATTCTTGGTAGAACTTTAATTACTGTAAAACCAACAGGATTTGTTCTTTTGAATCACAGGAGACCATCGGCAAGAGGCTTAGAGTCCCTTGAGTTTAGTGAAGGAGGAGATGAAAAGAAAAAGCGAGATTCTCGGAAAGGCAGCTTTCTCCATTTAATCAAATCCCGGTCCAAACCTGAGCGGCCGCCAACAATCTTAATAGCAGAAGAACCCTCCTCACCCAAAGGGGCAGTCAGAGGTCCAGCCGTGGACACACCCAAGAAGGACATGAAGCCGGCCGAGCACAATGGCAACTCTGAACAGATAGAGGAGATAAAAACACCCGACTCCCTTGAAGAAAGTCAAGGGGAAGACACGGGGAAGGCAGAATGGAGTGACAGCAAGAGCAGCCCCCAGGGAGGGCGACGGTACGGGGTCCAGGTGATGGGGGGCGGTCTGCTGGCAGAGATGAAGGCCAAGCAGGAGAGGAGAGCTGCGTATGCGCAGAAGGTAAGGGAGGGCTTGCTGTGACTTGCTCGTCCGTGGTTTGGCAGCACTTGGTTTCATGGGTGAGGGAGGTACCGAAGAAGAGCTGACTGGTTAAGGAAAAGTCCCAAACCAAACCTGTTCCTGAAGAACCTGGAGCATAGACCATGAAGGCGTGGCGCTCTTTCCCTTTGGCACTAGGGCCGCACTCTTCTGGAGAGCCACAGCCTCTGAAGATGGGTCCTTGGCTGAGCGTACACAGGCCTTTTCCCACCCGTCCAGGTGCCTCCCATGTGTGTCACAGAAGCGTGTGACAGCTGTTCCAGGTCGATGCTTAAATCTGGGGAAGAAAATCAAGTCTGTTGAATCCAAATGGAGACTTGAGGGTGTCTGGAGATAGAACTAACAGGCAAATAAAAAAATACTGAAACCAGACTCTAATTACAGAAAGGTGGGTCCGTTTTTCAGTTATTTCATAATTTATGCCCTTTTCCAAACCTAGAAATTCCTTGCTATAGTCTGGATATAAAATTTAAAGAAAAATCAAGGTATTCTGTTAGAATTAACTGAATAGTAATGAATACCTGACTATTGAAAGGAAGTGTCTATTCCTAAGAAGATACACTTCATAGTTTAAAAATTGCTGAATTTCCCCAAAATCTGGCTTCATGCATTATTTATTCTTAGAACATCTTTTTAAAGTGTAAGCTGTGGTTTTTTCCTCCCCTTTTTACCTCTATTTTCTCCTGCAGCTTCTTGAGAGATTATATCTTTACTGTGATCACTAAGATTAATTATCCCAGTGTTTAACCTAGGTTTGGGTTTCTGTGCATTATCCTCAGCCCTTTTACAATTGTAAAACTAGGTTCTCCAAAGAAAGGAAAATTGCACATCTATTTTATCAGAAGCATCAGAATAAAAAAATTCACCCCAGTGAACCCTTGATTTTTCAGAAAGTAAACGGTAAACTATATGCCATGGTGTGGAGAGCTGTTTTAATTTACTTCTAAACAAATGATTATTTCTTCATTAAATCCAGCATCCTGCATAATTTTACAACTAGTCACCATAGTTCATCCACCAGCACCTTCCTTCTAGCAATTTAAAAAAAAAATTCCTAGTCGCAGATCCCTCCTGACTTACTCATTAACCCTTGGAGAAGGGCTGGAGCTGAGGACATACAACTGTATTTTATTAGTTTAACAAGGGAGGCATGATGTGGCCTTCCCTGGCCAAAATTCTGAATAAATATTGTGACCACAACATTGGTGAGTCAGACGCCCAAGGAAATGTTTAAATTTTAATCCATTTTATAGAATTCCTTTACAACAATGAATGTGCTATTTTTGTTAATGAGCTGTTTATTCTCTGTGTTTCCATTGATGAACATCTGCCTTTTGGTGGAAAGATGAGAAGGTAGAGAGTTTTTTCCATGTGCTTTGGATTGGATATGTAATTGGCTCAAAGTGACAAAATTTATAGGGTTTAGAATTTTTGTTTATTCAAGGCTTGCACTGTGATCTCTCTATGCCATCTAGTGTCTATTTAAAATAACAATAGTAAAAAGCTTCAGTGTTTAAAAATCAGGGATGTTCTGTCAGAACAATAAAATTATAAGAGAAAGGTTTTTCAAAAATTAGTTTTAGAGTATTTTCCTGTTAAGTGTTTTAAAAAGTTAGGGTCATATTCTTTATAAAATTAGGGACATAAGCATCCGTGGTCAAATGTACTATTTATTGACAAAAATATATACATGGTGTCTTCACTCTCCTTTTGAGTAATTCTCTACACTGTCCACATTTAATACCTGTGTAAAGCTGTGAAGATGAAAATATGGCATTTATCATTTATTACCAAGGGAGAGTAACAGGTATTGAATGGTTACATCTTTTCTTCTGGGGCCACCTGGTTAGCTACCTGCATTCAGAGAATATTTGCATTACGCTATTTCATCCTTATTCTGCACAATCATTTTTGGTATTTATTTAGAAATCCTGGGAGGAAAAAGTAAAAACAACTCCTAGGATTATATTTGAAATGCAGACAAGTGAGGCACTTAGGGTATAAAATTTAGGGAGGTGCTTTCCCTGCACCTGCATGAGCCTGAAAGGGCAGGTCTCCTTTTAAATTTGTGCCTGGTACCTTGCTTGACTCACCCTAACAAAAAAACAGCCCACGTTGCCATTTTTTGTCTGAGAAATACTACACCCTTGCCTTTCAAGAGACTGTAAAACACTAGGACGGGCACTATGCATTGCATTTGACGACTGGCCGAACCAGCTGATAATGTCCGAACCATTGTCCTCTGGACAGCTCTAGCTTAAGGCTCAGGCACTCCCCGGTGGTCCATGCGGGACTCTGAGGCTAGCCCGCCCCCTGCCGGTGCCGTCCTAGGCTCGCTGCTCTCTAGGTGCAGCCCCTCCTGTGGGGAATCCTTTCCTCGCGATCACTTTTCCAAACGATGCCCGGTAACATGCCTGTTCTAGCCGTGGCGCCCGTGTACACATTTATTCTCAAAGACCCGTTCGGTGCCCTAGGCAATGTGGAACTTTGGTGGTCTTGCTGGAAAACCCCTCAGCATTCCTGCCGTGTTGCGTGCGTCCTCTGGCACAGCTGGCACTCCTGGGAAGTAAATGGCTATGGCAGACCGGTAAATGTGGTAAATGAGTCAGATACAACTGGGTTTCAAGTAATCCCTCATCAGTAGCAGTTTACAGCTGGGAATTGAACGCAGATGTTGCTCTTTAGGTTTATCAGAAGCGTGAATCGAGCAGGAACGGGCAGGCCTTGGGGATCATCTTGTCTCCGGATCTCCCTGCCCACTTTGTCTTTGTTTTTAGACAGGAAGTAGATATGGATCATCTTTGTCAATAGGATTCTTAGGTATTTTTAAGCAAACAGTAGACTTTTCTTTTCATATTTTTTTTTTTTTGTATTGAAATGTGGATGCTCCAGTGTGGACTTTACTGAATGGGAGACATTGATTCTAAGCTCTCTCAGTTACGGCTCCTACCCCAATACAATGGTGTCTAGCCTTCCCCACCCTTGCCATCGCAAACCCCTTACATCTGGAGTTTCTATTGTTGTTTTTAATGAAGTCTGGCCTGTTCTGTGTCTGCCTCCTAAACAATAGTTCTGTGTCCTTTGGTTCTGCGTCACTGGCAAGGAGGACCCTGCCCATTTTAGGACCCCTTCACCTATTTTGTATAGTGAAGTTGAAAAGGTTTCCACTGTTTTTAAAACTTGATTTTTGGGACCCAACTTGGAGAGGGTCCTGTGAATTTATAGAGTGTCAGCAGCTCCATCACATGGAGCTGAAGGGGCTGCATAGGTGTTCAAAGAGTAACAGGAAGCAGGCAGTGTCACCAAGCCCACAGGCTTCCCCTGCTCTCGTCTGTGCGGATCACTGTGAGGAACTGGCCGCACTTTGGACCCGAAGCGTAAAAACAGAAAAGAACATATTTTGTCCCAGCAGGAGAGCCTCAGG
The DNA here is from genome assembly GCA_029783875.1 of Phataginus tricuspis. Taxonomy (NCBI): domain Eukaryota; kingdom Metazoa; phylum Chordata; class Mammalia; order Pholidota; family Manidae; genus Phataginus; species Phataginus tricuspis. The sequence continues at coordinate 41,854,828 of JAQQAC010007890.1, read as the reverse complement.
GCGACTGAGAGGTCAGATTATAGTCAGCGTAACAGCAGTAGAGATAAGGAGCCCATTTTTTGTTGTCATTTATCATCTACTTTATTCTTTTTCTAACACTTTAAATAAATATGCATTTTTGGGGCCTGGGGGGGTGCTTTAATTTTTCAGAAGCTTGGGAATGATGCCTTCTCCCAGGACTCCTCCAGCCCCGTCTCGAGCAGCACAGAACGGGCGGATGGAGGCGGTGCAGGTAAGTCAGGCCATTGCCATCACCCCTTAGGAAAAATACCTACCTTCTGGTTCTGGGTCTTATATGTGATTGACAGAAGAAAAATTAAGATGGGAAGGCAAGAATGGGCCTTTCATGTTATGTGTTTGCAGCTTTCACACATCTCTTCGCCTGCTCCATCCCCAGGGTCACGTCTCCCACAGTAGCTTTGTGTCTGGATAGGGCACTTTTTCTGATTTCTCCAAGAGAAGAAATTTCACCGAGAAGAACTCCCAAACTGTGGGCATTTAGGGAAGGGGGCAGAGGTGCTGACATGGCTAATGTTTGTAAAAGTAAGCCATATATGGTATGTGGAAGGTGGGTCTTTTGTTGGATATGAAGGAATATTCTTCCTTTTCAGCTTCAATATTCGTGAATATCCAATATCCTTTGTCCCTCTGATTTTTCAGGTATCGTGAAAAAATAAGCTACTCTAGAGGGAAACTAGGGAGTAACTATTAAATGGCTCATTAGAAACTCATTTTGCTATTTGAAGTTCTTGGCCTTAACTGTCATACCTTCATGCCCTAAGAGTTGGGATAGAACTCAGATTTAACCAGCTTAGGTTTGCCAGTTGTCTAAATAATGAAGATAGCAAAAGGGGTGGAGGTGGGGCATGAGATGACATTCCTCAAGCCCTTCTCATTCAACATGAGGTTGTGGACCTCAGCGTAGTCCTCCTCACTCAGCACCTGCAGCCTGAGACCCCTAATGGATCAAGGTCCAGACTGAGGTGCCTATGGTTGGTTCTACCCGTACCTTGTGGCTGATCTAGGAAAGACCTGAGTACAGCTGCATGAGGAACTACTGCTCCGTCCGTGCATCAGTGCAGGCATGCACGCTATGCAGTGTGAGGTCTGTCAATAGGGGTGATCGGAACAGCAACATCAAATTCATTGCTTTTCTACAAAGAATTTCAGTCTTGGCACCAGCATGTTTTGATTCTGAAAACATGCTAGAATAAGCATATTTCTGTTCTAAAACATCTCTGATGAGAAATGATTATAGCAGTTTGTACGAGACTTTTCCTAGCTTCAGATGATTGGTTTCTTTCAGCTTTGATTTTTAAAGTAAAGTGTGCTTTTTGTACTGTTTTCATTTTAGTGCCCAAAGTGCACCCAGGTCTTCCAGAGAGCCGCTTTGGCTTGGTAACACCAGAGAAGAATGCCAAAACAGAGCCCAAAGGGGAAGCGGGCTCCAGGCCTCAGAGCTCCTGCAGCACCCCTACCAGCCCAAAGTCCCTCCGGCAGTCCCCCAAACCCAGCCTGGCGGCACGGCCCACCATCCCACAGAAGCCGAAAACTACCTTGCGGCCTGGTAAGGGTTTTGCTGGTCAAGGAGCTACACCTTGACCAGGTGGCCTCCCAGGGCAGCGGGACTGGGACTCCACAGGTGGTTCCAAAGGCTGCTGGTGAGCATCAGCCCAGGGGCTCCGCAGGAGGGTGTCGTGAGAAACCTGCCAGTCACTCCAGACAAAGGCTGAAGGGTTCCTTTGTTCAACACCAAGGCCCACTGACTCAGAGATTGTCCTTGCGTTCAGGGCTATGCAGGATTGGAGGACAAGACTGGAAAAATGGCCTGTGTTGTGTTGACCCATTTTCAGGGCTTCATTTAGCTTTCTAGAATCTGCCTCCGTGGTGTGCACCTCTCAGTTTAAGGATGGGGCCACAAACAGGGAAAGCCTAAGTTCCCATGTTTTTACCCCATATTCTGCGTAACACTCAGGATTTAGAACGGGTCTTGGCAAACTATGGGCCTGTTTTTGTAAAAAAAGAGTTACTGGCACACAGCCATACCATTTATGTACGTGTTTCTGGAGTTGCACCAAAGGCCATTTGGCCTGCAGAGTCTACAGTGTTTGCTCTTTGGCCCTTTACAGAAAAGATGTGCCAACTCTAAGTTTAGAAATCTAATTATAGAAGAAACTTAAAAATACTAGAGACGGATTGGGCTCTGCCTTACTCTCTCCTGCAACTGCCTCGTTTCTCTATCAGGTTTTTTTTTCTTTTCCCCAGCTTTTTATTATAAGAATTTATAAACATATGAAAGTAGAATGGTAATATAATGAACCTGTCTCACCTCTTCACTTGATTTCCCCATGAAAATTAGGCAAATAAGGATAGAGCTGTGTAGAGTATGCTCATCTTCATCACTGCTAATCCTATGAACCTCAGCTCTGTGTCGGGTGCTGTTCTGACTGCTCTGTGTGGATAGACTCCTTATATCCTCCCCGCAGCTCCATTTTACAGATGTGGAATGTAAGGCATGGAGACATCGACTTTGGCAAGTCACACAGCTAGTGAGTAGCAGCCAGACTCTAGGGCTTCACCACCCACAGTGGTGACCACTCTTCTGCTGGGCTTCTTCCCCCAGGGGCATGTGTATAGGAAAGCAAGGTGCCGGCCTCTCCCTGGTCATTTCTCAGTATGCAGATGATTTGGGTAGAATGGGAAAAAAGGCATTTTTCCCATTTTCTCTCAAACATTGCTTTCATTCACTGAGCAGGCCAGCCTGACTAATGCCCTCTGGTCTTCACAGCCCACTGGTCCCTCAGGAAAGCAGTGCACAGTCTCCAAGGAAAGGCCCCAAAGAAAGGCGGACACTGGGGCCGCCTCAGGCCACCAGCCCTTGAAGCAAACCGCTCAGAACTCCTAATTCTGCTCACCAAACCCAAACTCATTATGATGGGGACCACAAAAAATGTCTTGGTGCACACAAAATAAATTCATAATAGAAAGAGTGAGGAGAATGAAGGCAAAGAAAATAGTTAAAGAAATTTTTTTTAATGCTGACTAATCAAAAGCAGGCTGGCGTTTTCATCAGCAGGATGTGCCTCTAGGCTGAAAGAGGGAAACAACTCTTACAAATAAGATGAACCTGATCTAGTTTGTAGAGTATTTTGGCTCCCCAGTTGCTAATGCTGAAAATAAAACTAGCTGGATTCTCAGTATTCTGTTGCAAGAAGCTTTTATTTTAGTTTATTTGCTAAATGTATTCATTTATTTCTTAGTACTTAGATATGGAGAATTATGTTTTTATAGAGCTTGAGAATTCAGCAGATGTTTCCAAATACACCGTCTCATTTCCTCTCCACAGTTCTGAGAGATTGTCAGGGCAGGCAGAGTTATTTTCAGTGTCCCATCACATGCAGGCTTACATAGGGCAGCATGTAGTAAACTTGGCTGGAATTGAGAGGCTGAAGAGAACCTGACTGAAGGCTGTCTCCTCACGCACGTGCACACACACAGGCACGCAGGCATGTGTGTGTGCTCACGTGCACACACACACGTACATGACGAGTATTGCCTACCTAGCTGGTAAGAGAGCAAAGAAAGGAGCTCAATTCAACAGATCCTTTCAATTAGAGTGAAACAGCACAGACTTCAGAATCAAGAGACTAGAGCTCTAATCCTAGCTATTTTGCCATCTTTTTACTTTACCAGGTCATTTAATCTCTTCTTTTGTATAGTGTTCACCAAAGTCCTGTCAAGTTCTTAAAGTCCATGACTCTAAGTTACTCGTAATGCTTGCAGTATGCAGCATAGCCCTATGCTAGGAGAGTGTATGTAGGTACACATACCCATATTCCTGCGTGTACCACTCCACTGGATCTGACAACAGGTAAACGCATTGGGTTCTAAATGTTACATAGTTTCAAAATCAAACAGCCTTTGTGTTTGAGACAAAAGGAACATTTAGTTCACTTGTGATCTGATTCTAGAAAGTCAGCTCGTGGAGATTCTGTGTCTGTTAGACAGGTGCGCATCTATGAAGTTCAAGGAGTTTAACATTTCATAAATATTTAAACATAAAAAAGCTAAGGATTTTAAACTTTCATAAACTAATTTTTGGACAGGAAAATTCCGTGATGCTTTTTAAAAATTATTAGCCATTTGTATTTAAAGATTAACTGGCTTCTGTTTCAGGAATCCAGTTTGTGGAACAATGTGATTCATGTGTTTGTGTCTCCCTAGAGGACATCCTAGACTCTCCACCTGGCCCTAGTTCCCCTAAAGTTGCTCTTCTTCCACCTGTTCTGAAAAAAGTTCCATCGGACAAGGAGAGAGACAGCCAGAGTAGCCCCCAGCCCAGTCCCAGGACATTTTCCCAGGAAGGTAAGAAATTTTTTCTCTGGGTTAGCCCTATGCTAGGAGAGTCATTTCAAGAGAAAGGAATTAATCCTGGACTTAGCAAACATCTAAGAGTTTAAGTCAGCATCTCTTGGATAAAATTTTTGGAACCAGAGCAGTTGCTTTGTTCATAAATTTGATTCAACATTATATTTGACATTGCACCTTAATAAAGGACCATATACAAAGAATGAAAAGCCTAACAGGCACCTAACGCAAAGGCCTAACTTTTTTGAGGTAGTAATCACCATGTACTCCTGCAGTCGCCCCCAGCGTATTAGGAGTTCCTTAAATATTATTTTGTAACTTTATTGCCAAGGTCTGTATTTCTAAGCAAAGATCCCCCTTGCTGTAAATTACCTTTGCTGTGATTCAGGAGCAGCTCACCCAGACCCGAGAGACAGTGCAGCTCTTTATTCTTGCTCAGTCATGAGGTCAGATGTTCTGCTTCTCGGAAGCATGGCACCTGCATGGATTTTCTAAGGCCATCACTACACCACTTTGCTCCTTTTCATTTGCTAGGATAGGAGCAAAGCAAGATAATCCTGGGACTTGAATGCTGTCTCCCAGAATTGGCCCAAGAGTTGTTACCAGTCGAGTTGAGGTGTATTTGGGGTGGGTCCAGCACCCCACCATTTCTTTCCCACACCTCCCTTTTTCTCTTAAATATACAGTTAACTTTTGGGTTCTGTCCTTCATAAGTGTAATGTAATTGTAGTCTCTAAGCCCCACCAGTAAAGAAATTTTAGAGTCAGACAAGGCATTACCCATGTCCAGATGGCCCTCGTTGAAGTTTGGGGTTGCTTTGTTTTATTTTAGATTTGTTTTTATGGTTTAGAATTCTTTGACCTTTCTAGCTTGGGCATCTTCCTACATTGCCTGTATTTTTTATTAATAGTTTGGGTTGAAATTAATAGAAAGTGTTTCTAAGTACTGGGAACTTGTACTTAGTGACTTGGGATTCTAATTAAAAAAATAACACAGTCTGCTTTCTCACCTCCATTCTTCAGATTTATTTGGTGGGTACAAGTTTCGCTCACATACTGGCTATAAATAAAAGAAGGTGGGATTTTGACCAAAGCTGGTAAACCACTTCTGTCAAACAGAGAAACTAAATCCATGAAAGGTGGCTGGGAATCATTTCACAGGCAGTAAATAAATAGAGGGTTTGGTGTTACAGCCAAAGCCTTTGGAAGTCCTAGTCGAGCACCTCTGGTGGTGCCAGATCAGGTGACGTGAAGCGGCAAGCGCCCCTGACAGCCCTGCCTGAGCCACAGCACCCCTCCCCCATCCTCACCCTCATTTCCCCTCCTTTCTGCAACTGCTGACTTTGTGTCTTTACTTATAAGGAAGCTTTGAAAATGTCTGAAAGAACCCTGTTGGAGAGAAATTGGAGGGGCGAAGGAGTGGTTGTCCATCTTGTCAAAAGCAATTGAAATATGGAAGGATTAAAAAGAGGTCAGAAGGTTGAATAAAAAATAATTGCTTACGTTTTTGAAAAGTAATGTATTCTAGATGCCTGTATGAATAAAACAAGGCCTAGAGTGACCCACCAGCCTCATGGAAGAATGGGTACCATGCAGCCTCCATAGTTAACAAAGTAGGAGAAATCCTGGATGACGACAAAATGCCTGTAGGCCCTTGACTAAATCATATGTTTTTCCCCAGGCTCTTAGATATGAATGAGCTGCACCTCAGACATTTCAGAGCTTCAGGGGTAGATGTTTGATCCCCTTTCTCCCTGCCCCAATAGCAAATAGTATGAATGCCCACACTCCCCATCTGGGATCCCGAGTAAGTTAATCAGAGATCATTTGATGGTATCAGCGGTACTGAAATTGGACGGGAAATATGCATGAGGTCTGAGAAGAGTGTGTAAATGCGCAAGGTGGTGAGATGTTGACATCAGCTCATTTATCAGCTCGTCCACTAAGCTGGCCCAGGAATGATAGCTGCTTGTGTGCCCTATCCTTTTCTTGAGAAAATGTTCCTGATGCGCTTCTTCCTATTTTCTTGTGGATTATTCATGCTGGTTACTTCATTTCCTTGTTCTGTGCCTCCCTGTGGACTAGCGTGCCCAACTAATATCTGAAACAGGTAAATTGCTGTGATTCTTCTGGATTATTCCATAATGAATGTGGTATTTGTTAATCCATCCTGGAATCAAAACGGTAACACTGGGGCCTTTTTGTTAGTACTCTTTTGGGGCAGACTCAGAGCTCACCTCATTTTGCACGACATTTCCATAATGTTGGCTGTTGAATTCTGTAGATGTGTTTGTTCTGGATCAACACTGTAAGTTCTTGAATCCTAAGTGGGGCGGGTAAGCTGATGCTTAATTTTTAATATTAATATTCTTTAATACTAATGTCAACACTGATGTATTTGTTAATGTAAAGGGTAAAATGAATCCCTTTTCCTCAGTAGTGCAAAGAGGAGATTATTACAAAAGACATTCAGATCATGACAGTGGCAAGCCTTCCAGTAGAGGGGAAAGATCTTCAAAACTGTACTCCACCATTGCAGAAGAGGAAGTGAATGCAATTGGGCACAGGAAGTCACAGCCAACAAATGGTTAGAGCCTTCGATTATCATCCCTTGCTGACCCGAAGCTTATGAACTGGCACTAACA
>JAQQAC010007890.1:41774402-41847806 GCA_029783875.1 Phataginus tricuspis | reverse complement strand
TGGATCAGAAATTCTTAGAGTAAGCACAATTTAGAGCATATTGGCCCAAAACCTTACTGTACACTTCTTTAGGAAAGAATCAATGGAAGACCAGTGACTAAACAGACCTTGCATCATGCACATGATATTTGCACAACAATGCAAATTTTATGGTGGACATTCTGTGACCCTTTAGTAAGAAGGAAAAAGTACCAATTAACTTTTCAACCTCTAGGAACAATTTATTCTGTTTTACAGCAGTTACTGTATGGTTTCTGTCTTCCATTTGACAATATAGTATATTATGTAATATTCTGTTCAGGTGAGGACAATCCCAGGAGACAAAAAAAGGGAGACAGGTTTTGAGTCTGCTTTAATCTCCAGTGGGAAATTTTAGAACAAGTACTGCTGATTCAGAGAGAAAAAGTCTTTTCTGTGATTAAGTACTCATCATTTCCCTGGTTCACAACTTTTTATAAATATGACTTGACAATCTTTTAAAGGATTGTATCTTAGTACCATAAAAAGAAAAAGAATATAAAATAAACTGATAGGTGAGATTTCCTTAAAAGACTCCTTCCCTTAGAATAAGGTACTTTTCTTCCTGTAAAACTTTATTAGAGAAAGCGGGAACTGTTGTCTTTGAGTGCTTGCCTTGACATAGGTTTATAAAAAGCAACAAAAAAAACATGCACCAGCTCCCCCCCAGCAACATTTGGAGCAAGTGCCTTGGCCAACACCATTGGATGAGCCATGCGCTCTGGCTTGCCTGATGGTGAGAGACACGGGTGTAGGTAAGACACACACTGCAGGACAGAGGGAAGTCTGTAATCACAGAGGGATAGAATGTTCTGTTTGGAACTGGGTAGCACCTGCCCTAGAGAAAACCAGCTAAGTCGGTCCTTCACTTCTGAAGGATTCCCTGTATGGTAGACCTGTTTGTAAATACATGGTTGTAACTCTTCTCTCTACAAGAGATTTTCTTTGATGTTTTTAAGGAAATCTTTTATCTTCAAGTCATAGAAAAATTAAACACCCAAGATATTTATTTTCTGAAGAGACACAGAGTTATTTTTTAGAGTACATTAAATCAGAAACTGTCTCTATATTGTCCTTTTTGATAAAGACATGCAAAGTTACATAGACTTAGGAAATTTACATACAAATTATTGTGTCAATTAACTTTATCACATGATTATTAACAAGGCACCCTTGATGCAATGCAATCTTTATGAAGCCTCTCAAAGCACTTTATACAACACACAAAGAGACCACCTCCAATACCCCAATGATCAGCCAGTAAGGCTTTGAGTTAGAGTAACAAGACCAAAGACTGATGGAAACCAGATCATAGAAAGGCAAGAAATTCTGCATCTATCTCAGATTTTTCCATGACCTCTTGGGCTGCATCAAATTTTGATGGAACTAAATAGGACCATCTTGTATTGCTTTTCTGCCTTGAGTTTTCTTGAAATACTGACAGGAACCTTAAAGGTTATTTTTACAGTAGCTTCAATTAAAGTCATTTTAAGTATTATGTTTTAATTTTGTTTTGTTAGTGCTGATTCCTAGCATTTTGATCGTCCTCACCCTTTAGAAGTGCATAGCGGTCTGCTTTTTGAATAGTACCTGGTTAACAGAGAGCATGTAGTGGAGCAATTATATTAAACCATATTGTGTACTTTCCTTTAAGTCTTTTAAGAGCAGCTTCATTTATGCTAAAACAGCTTTCTTATTTTCCTAAATTATGTATCTGTGTAACAAAGACAGACTGTTGTTCTCAAAGCATGCTGCATATTTTTATCATGATTATTATGTTTTAATTTGTGTGGCTATTTTAATATTGACTTGATAGGTAAAATGCTTACTTTCTTTGAATGGAAATATTTGTAACTGCATCTTTTGTGTTTCATGCCATTTCCTCTCTACATTTAATTATAAACTGTGATGTTTTCATTAGATTATGTCCTATTTTCTTGAAGAATATAGTTGGTTTTGACATTGTTTTCATTGCAATGTGTCCTGTGTGTAACAGGCCATCCTATTCTGAGATTCCTTTTATATATCCCTTGCTTCTTCCATAATCCAGCCTATAACCAATATATATTTGGCTGTGGCTTATAGTCTATAAGCAGTGCTCTATTCTGCTTTTTTCACCAGATCTGGGTTCTATTATATTATTATAAAGGGAAATTTAATGGTTGGCATTTTCAACTCATGCAAAAAAGTATAAAAAATTCAGGGCTGACTACTGAATATTATTTTAAGGTCATCATGTTTTCCTCCTGGGGCATATGATTATCAGTAGAGCTTACAATGGAAAACTCAAATTTTCATATGAATCTCATTCTGAGTTTACATGCACATTTTAGAAGCTTTAACAATTAGCATATATGTATATATATATATACACATGCACACACAAAGTCAACTCATCTTACAAAATGACAGATTTCCTGTTTGAGCCTCTCTGTGCCAATTATTACCACTGTAGTGGGATGTGAATATGCATGGCATATTCATGTTCAATAAATTATCTGTTCACTTACCTCAAGTATCTTTTATAATTTTAAAGGTACATGGAGTGGTAATAAATACATGTGTAGATAGATGTATAGAAATACTACAGCACATTAACTGTGAATACTTGCATTGAAGAAGTGTAGTTAAACGATCTGATATTTTTTACCCTGTATAGTCAGGCGTTAAATCAGGCTGCCTAGGAAAAGGTTGATCTGAATTAGTAAAAAGTTAAGTGTTTTTAAATAATTTCTGGAGGTTTAAGTCTGAAGCACCATAATCTTATTTGACTCTTCAGTAATGGGAGCCTGACCAAACCTAAGTTCAATATAATTGTAATTAGCATCCTAATTATTTATAAGCAAATAGATGCTGCCTAGACTGGAAAACAATCTTGACAAAGAACATTCCCCCTGCAAAGCTGTTTGCACTAGTGATCTGGACTAACGGGGTCAGGAGGCAGGGAGACCAAGTGCTTTGGCTTCCAAACTCAACTGACTTGGTTGTGTGACTTTAATTCCTTCATCTCGCTATGCCTCAGTTGTCCCATCTTGAAATGGTGCCTACCTACCACACTAAGGAAACAGCAGCCTGATGCTAGACTTATTATCATAATCACAATTGGTAGTAAATATTTTTAGAATGAGTTTTTAAATAATGTCACCGCCATCGTGAACTGCTTTGACAGGTCTCTAGAAAAAAACATGTCATTATTCCTCTCAGTGATTATGTTGGACAAACTACAATGTTTGCTTTCATTAGTGGTACCAAGTCTATGTCACCAGCCCAGAAACCAGCCCGGTAACGTGTTAGTGTTTGCTCTACCCTCCCCCTCCACCCTCTCTAACCTCCCCTCCAATCCTGGAGGACTCAGAAGCCATTATTACTTGGATAGAGACTGAAAGACAGTCTACTTTTTGCAGGAAGATTTCCTATGTTGGATTTATCTGAATTTCAGTTAGCACTGCTACAATGACCCTTCAGTTTTAGTCTGTGACATAAACATTTTTGATTGCATGAATTTCTCTATTTTTAGAGAGTATGCTGATGTGGTGTCATATAACTTGATTAGAAATGGGATTTTGAGGAAGCTAAAATACTGGGAAGGATGAAAATATTTTTTGATCTAATAATTACAGCAAATATGTTTGCTCTCAAGACAAATGTATCACCATGTTTTTTTCTTCCTTTGAACCGGTAGTGTTGGAAATTTATTTTTTAGTTACTTGGTATGGAAGAATGGTTTATTTTGGCTTTAAAGTGAAATGAATAAAATTTTCTAGCAGATTACACTAATAATGCTCTATTTTGAAGTTAGATTATTGCAGTGTCTTCAACATGAAGTTATTCTAAGTCTTCTCTACTTCCTCCTGTTCATAGTTCGCACAGAAGTGTAGAACTTAAAGGACTCTATATGTATTGCTATTAAATTGTCTCTGTGATAAAGGGCAAGCTATTTGTAGAAAATTCTTTACCCTTTTCCTGAAACCTGGCTTGTTAACAACTTTCAAAGCACCAAGTGCATTTAATTTTTTACCCAATTCAAGCTAAAAAATAAAAATCAATTAAAATATTTATTAATTCCTTTTCCTCTCCATCTGAGAATTTGCTCAAAGCTGTTGGGTAAAAATGAGTCCAAAGTTTAAAAATGACTTAATTTTATGATCATATTTGAAAAGTTTATCCTTTTCAGAATTTTGGGTAATTTAAATGTAATTATTTAAAAACTTAAAATTTTATTGTTTAGAGATCAGAATCAGGCCCTAACAACTGGATTGGCAAGAGACCTACTACTTAAAATGTTTGCATTTTGACTATTAGATTTCGTGAGCTTTTACTTCCTAAGACAGTCTTTAGTGGATTAAACATTTAAATAGCCAATTCCTGGCAGTTGGAATTGTCTTTTTTTTTTTTTTAAAGCATAATGCTAAAATGAAAATGATCAGAGGCATCAAATAAGTCCTGCTCCTTTTCCAGGACTGTGTTCCTGGTTGGATCATTGGAGCTGGTGAGTAATGAGGTAGCTACCATCTTCTTTCAAGCCATGCAAAATGTGTGGCTATTGGTATTTTTAGCTTAACTGGTGTCTATACAATAGGCTTGGTGAGTAATATTTAATAACCCTTAATAGCCTTGTTGGGGTCTGGCATCTGAACCTCTTCCCCAGGTATGGTAGCAGTGAAGCTACAATCTAATAGGAAAGAACAAGAACATGGGATTTGAAGAGAGCGATCTAGCTTAAATCCTGAAATCAGGACTTTACAGGGTAGTGTGAAGAGTAGCAATAACAGAACAGAGAGGGGCTGACATGACGCATGTGAAAGGTCAGAGCCGGTAAGGATTCTCCCACCGCTGCTGCATAAAGCCTCAGTGGATCTTTCATATTTATATGTAATCAGAACAGCCACAGTAATGGCAATTCCTTTACCTGGAGGCTGGTTCCAAAAGGATTGAATATATTATAGGCAGTATTAATTCATTTTCACAAGACTTTAAACTATTCATTTCATAAAGAGTGGAACTGAGGTTCTCTTAGATACAGAAAGGTCTGATAAAGATTGCTGAACTTTTCCTTACATCCTGCCCCGAAAGCAGAGGTAACGAACTCTTCAGTAATCTGAAGAAGGCATTGAATGGGGCGTCTGTCCTACAGTGCCTCCTCCAGGCTGGGTTTGTCTCCTGCTCTTTGCTGCGTGACCAAGGTCGTCACCAGGCACCGAGCAGCTTCAGTGCTCCTCCTTCCTGGCATAAACCTCCCCCTCGCCCACTTCCTCACCTTCTTGGGTTCTTGCTCAGATTTTTGACTACATCTGTGAGAGGTCCACCCTCTCATAGACTGGGTTTTTTTATGTTACCTTGTTTTAATTTGTTTTTGTTGGTTCGTTTTTAACTTCTGTCTAGAGTGTCTAAATGTCATTGTAAGTTGTTTCTGAGACAGTTCATCCTGAACCCCTCCCCTCTTCAGGGCCCTTGCATCTCACCCCATTGTTGGTCAGGCCAATGATATTACCTTGCTACTTGACTATAATGACCTCTTTCCCTTTCTGTTTCAGTTTCAAGGAGGAGCTGGGGCCAGCAGGCCCAGGAGTACCGAGAACACAAGCAGTGGTCCCCCAGCAAAGATGGCCCCCCAGGGCGCAAATCTAGTGACTCTGGGGAAGAAGCAGAAAGAGAGTTTATTTTTGTGTAAAGGCCATCCGTGCAGAAGCCAGGTGTGCAGAGCATTTGTGTTCAGCCATCAGAGAGGCACCAAGGGCAACACCCCTCCTCCTTCCTAAGCTCACTTCTCCTGGTGCCTTCTTTGGTTTTTCCTTCTGTCTCTACTTTTTTTCCTCTAAACAGACCCATTTCTTGGTAATCAAAGCACATTTGTTTTGGTCTTCTCCCAGCTTTGGCATTTCATTTCCAAGCATTGCCTCATATGCCTTCAGCGAATGCCAGCAATTATCCCAGGGGCCCTACTTGAATTGCTCTGAGGCAGCTACAGTTTGCCCTGCTAGATGAGTTTGGGGAGGTAAACAAAGTAACTGGATGCACACTCACAAATAGTAGCATCCAGCTGACAGGGGTACTACTATGTACCAGTGTTAGATCTGCACTTGACTGACAGAGCAGTGTATTCTTGATGTATGCATTTGCACATTGTAACTATATTAACAGAGCACACTAATAAATACTTTGTATAAATTATGTATATTAGATCTGGCTATGGCTTTTACATTCTCCCATGGGGAACTTCTTCCTTCCTGACGTGGGATTGTACATTTACACCTGGTCAGTGACCTTTGTGATGCCATCAACAAGCACAGTGGAGAACAGAGTGCAAGAGGCCCACATCGATTCTACCATGTGCCCGGATTAATGTATATAGTTGATTGGAATGAGGTTTTATGAATATTTGTGTTTTATGAAGGCTTTTAATTTCTGTCTGCATATTAGCTTTTAATGTGTGATTTTAAGAGAGAATACTTTGACACCTGTAAAAAAATCAAAATACTACTCTCTAAGACATTTCACAAATATTCACTTACAGGCTGAACGTTATTTTATTCATATGTATATTTATAGCAATAAAATGATTTTACAAGTGGAATTCTGACTGTCTGAAGTTGCTTTTCTTAGGATTATCTTGTGGTGATGAATTTGTTTTTGCCTCCAAAATCCAGAATAATCACAGTTCCCAGATAATCAAATCTCTTAAATTCAAAATAAATGTAACTTGCTAGTTTCATTGCCTTCTCTCACCTTTGAGGAAAAGGTGAAATTTATCAAAAGGTTATATTATGAGTTTGATCCAGCTCCCGTCACTTCAAATCCAGGGTCATGTAGGGATGCAAGCATGAACTGAGAAGGGTATTTTGAAGAGTCACAAGCTAGTGTGGTCTCCTATTGGAAAGAAGAATTATAGAAGGTGGAACTTGTGTGACACAGCTGTTTCCCTCCTTAGCCCCCAGCATGCACATGCACACACACACACACACACACACACACACTCTCTCACACTCACACTTGGGTGCCTGGCACAGACCAAGTACTAGTAAACGTGGACTGGTTTACCGCCACTGCTTGGGATTCCATGAAGGCAGGCAGATAGAAAATTGTTTCCTCCAAATGTAGCCCTGCCACCAGAAGTGCTGATAGGGACAGACACCTCTAACAGCTGTCAAAGTAGGAGAGTTGTAAGAGGACAAACAGGCCTCAGTGAGCTAATAGGCTGTAGTAGGCCAACACAAAACCCAGCCAAGTGACGTCTGGCGTGGTGGAGCCCACTTCTGTAAGGGACAAAGTGCTGTGCAAGGAGGGCTAGTTTCGTCCAGTGCTCTGGAGGCTGCAGAGGAGACCATTGCACAAGGCATGAAATAACACCTTCATAGTACAGGGACTTTGATTCATAGTTGTAGCCCCCATAAGTGTATGTTGTGACCTATAGTAGACCATAGAGAGTAGTGGCGAGATAAAAGAACAGTACGATATCAGTCTAAAAGCAAATTCCCGTTCATTTAGAGTACTATGTGGTAAAAGTACACCTGGCACCTCTCTGGATTTTAGCATAGGAGCTGTTCTGGAGAGAGTGGAGAGCAGGCCTGACAATGAATAGCCTTGGTATGCCTATTAACTCCTTAATAGCTTTATTAAGGACCTGGAGCTTGACCCTGTGTGCAGTAGGAGCTATTACATATTTGTAATTTTTCGTATTACATAATCTGTAATTACATGTTTGTATTATAAGCTATAATGAAATAACTGCGATATACTGATAAGCCCTATCTGGCTGCCGGAGAAAGGCCGTCTCCAATGCCTTCGACCCTCCCCGGGTCAGCTCATCTCCTGTGATCAAGCTGCTTTTGTTGACTATACATTCTAACTCCCCATTTGCAAAATAGTCTCCCCAGAGAGCAGTGAATGGGATGGTACATTGTCATTTGCAAAGAAGAAAGAAATGAATCCCAAGTGTGAAAATCCTAAATTGAGGTAGCCTTGGGATTTTTTGTTTAACATTTTTACCTTTCTAGATAAAAGCACTCCCCAAGCGTGACCCTGCAGTAAACACCATGTGGCCTTTGTTCTTCCTCTATCCTTCTTTGCTTTTTTCCTCAGAGGAAGAGCATTAACCAATACCTTCCTCTGCTTATCCAGGGAGCCTAGCAGGAAGTCCGGGCCGAAGGCTGATTGTGAAGCTGACCATCATTTCCACTCTCTTTAAAGGGTGCTAAGAAAATAGTGGAGGTTTCAGACCCTTTCTGTTGTCACTGCAGTATTTGAGGTCCTGCTTTTCCTGAGTTACACACTCCAAATAGAAATGTACATTCCTGACTCTAACTTCTTTAGCCCAGAACCCAAGCCCTTGGCCAAACTGTTAAAAACCAGAGCAGAGAGGCAAAGTAGGGAAGACAGGGCAAATGGAAGGAGGAAGAAAAAGAAGGTAATTTTCTCTTCTCTCTCTTGTGTTTTGATTTTTCGTTTCTCCTGAGTTTTGACTGGACAAAGCAGAACTGTAACAAAAAGCCATGTTTTGAGGCAACCTGCCCTCCTCTCCTCCTTCAAGGTGTGGGCGTAGCTGTCTTCTCCGTGAGCTGTATTATTTCAATATCGCAGCCCTGCAACTTTCGGCTTACATACACCACGTGTCACAAAGCTGAGAGCAGGAGAAGGCTCAATTTACTGAAATGGGCCATAAATGTCATCTGCTGGTGCCATAATTAATTAATGTGAGTTAAGATCTACACAGTGTTTGTCTCACAGACATGGAAGAGCAGCAAATTTGGCTTCTGTGGGATCGGTCAGTACTGGCCCAGAGCGAGGGTGGTCTGTCTGGTGTTTGGAATGTTCATCACTGTTAGCCAGTCACCAAAACTGCTAAGCTTGAAAGTGTAGAACGCAGCATTTGAAACCCACAAGTTGCATCTCATGATTTCTTAGGCTCAGGTCAGACTTTACCTTGTTTCAGAATCACACCTTGAATTTGTAGCTTCCTTTGTAAGGACAGTTTACAAAGATATTAAGTCTCCAGTCTACATCTGAAAAATCTCTCATTAATTAAACACTCCCCAATTAGAGATTTCTCATAACTAATAGAGAGTAAGTGTGTTTTCTCCATAACCACTACCTATGCTGTTATTAGATAGTGGCAAATTTGAGTAGAACTAGGGTAATGTATGCATACTTTCTAATTTCAGCTTGCATTAGATTTAACTGAAAATGAGGCTGTCGCCTACTTTGTGCACTCGTGTGCCCGTTTCATGCATCCACACCCAACCTAATACTTTGGGATGAGATGCTGTTCTGTACCTCTATTGACATACTCTGGTCATGAGGTCTTTTTTGACAATAAAAGCATATTTAACCTTAGTTTCTGAAGGTGTGAAGAAGAGAATCATCTCAAAGACAGAAACATTGTCAGGGTGGTGGACACTCATGTTTACCATATTGATCAGAGGAGCCTAGATGCAGAAGAACCGCTCTGGGGAGATGTGCTTGAGCTCCCAGACATTGAATCCCTGCAGAGAATTCAGAGATGAATTGTACATGAGTTCTTCCATAAAGGAGCGTCCTTGCCCATGGCAATAACCATGGAGGAGGGGGCTCTGAACTGGGAGGTGCTGGTGGGGAAGTTTGTCTTAGGGACAGTCCTAGACCGGTCAAAGGTCAAGAGGCCACCTGTGTTCTTCTCTCGGGTCCTCAGAGGAGGGAGTGTAAAGCAGGCCATTTCCCACTTAGAGATCAAAGCGTTCAAGAGGACGTCTGACCCTTCAGGGGCTTCGTTCACATTGAGGCCTGGCCAGGCCTAGAAACCTGTTCTCTCAGTGATCATGTTATTTTGAGGTTGGCTCCTTGTGTCCCATCCCACTTTGATCACACTCCCAGGTGACATTATCCCCTCCCAAGGCTACAATTCCTACCATGATGATGGCACCCTAATCTCTTGATTCCTCCCAATCTCCAGCATCATCAGGATTCTCTGTGGGCATTAGAAACACCACATGTTTAATACCAGTGGTTATGAGTGTAGAGTGACTACACGGCATGCCCAGTAATAACATTTTGTGATTTTGGAGACATCTCCACAAGACTCAACTCTCACTGGAGATAGAGGGCCAGAATTGCCATGCCCTTCCATTTCCATACTGCAGAAACTTTGGCAAAAGGTTGCTGAGCTTGTACCAATACCTTGATGGTGCCTTCATTTTCTACCATTGCCAAGGAAAAGCATGGCTTTTTCCCCCAGGGTGGGAGGGCAGAGAGGACCATTTGCAAATGAAGACCTGATTTGCTGGCCCGATCTCCTGGGCTCCAGGACAGTGCCCTGAGTTGAAGCCTGCACTGCTGTGGCCCAGGCACACTCAGAAGAGGAATTACAGATAAAAAGGTATGGCTAAGACAGAGGCTCCATAGGATTCCTGGCTGGAGGGATGGTGCACTGTGGGGAGAAGGTCTGCCTTCTAGTCTCTTAGGAGAACAAATTCATGTTTCATTAGCAGAGAGATGAGCTGTGATGGATGGCTGGGACTAATGTTCAGATGGAAATAGGTCTTTTGGGCATCTTGCCAGTACCCTGGCCTCTTCCCACCCTCCTCCATAATGTTTATCCTCCTGCTGGGCTGTTGGATGGGAAAGGGGCTCAGCTTGCCTGGATGGATTCATGAGTCCTGGGAGCCTCAGGCTGAGGAAGGGAACAGAGGGTAGGAAAACAGCCTCCCTGAGTGCCCTTGGGTCTGAGGGCAGTCCTACAATCCAGAAGGGCTGGCCTGAAGAGGACTTAAGGGTTAGCTGGACAGCTGGATTGAGCCTGTCCAGTAAGAGAAGCAATCTATTCAGTCTTGTTATTAAAGCAGCTCTCATTCTGGGAGGACCACTGTGCAAACAGCCTGTCCTAAACAAGCTTTATAAAACCATCAAATAGCTTGAAAAAAATTCTGTGTCACTAATGAGTTCAGCTGAAACAGGGAGAAGGAGATTTAAAAAGTCTTGGGAGCATGAACATGTTAATTCCATCGACTCCTCTAGAAAGGACAAGAGGAAGACGCTTCCACCTCAGTAAATTCAGTTTATTTGGTTGAATACTGGTCTGCAGTTAGCTCTCCAGTTGCTCCTGAAAGGCAAACAAAGCAAGACCCTGAGGTGAATGAGGGGCTGCTAGTAGAGCCCAGCCCACTGGCACCCTTCATGTTATTAGCATTAATTCACAGAGTCCCAGTGACAATCCAATATGATCAAAGCAGCAAGGACCCCTTGGATTTCTTGCAAACTTTATGCCAGCATGCTGCTTTTGAAATTCTAAGGGTTCAGGCTACAGGGAGAAGGGCTGAGTGGCCACTAAGAGGTAGGTTTCCCTTTGATGGTAGACAAGGCTGGGGCGAATATTACTGTGACGAGATGCGCTGTAGGTTGGGGGGAGGAGTGCAGTGTGCCTTATTGTCTCGCTCCCTTCCCCACTGATGCCCAGAGAGGATAAAGAACCATGCAAGACACCCAGAGATCCGAGGGACTGCCCATCTTCATTACAGCAGCATGTCTAACATCTTCACAGCACATCCTTTTTTATTGATTCCCCAGGTCATTTGGCTTCACAGTATATTCCCTCTTCCCTTTCCCTGACTTCTGAGAACATCTGAAATATAAGTCAGGCTTCTTGCTGCCAGTTAAGGTTTCCCATTAGGTTAACTTGTTCAATATTTGTTGCACAGCTATTATGCATCAGGAAATGGTCTGGGTGCTGGTCTGGTAAGACAAAGTTCCTATCCTTTGGCTCATGAAACTTTGAACTTGGGAGCTAACAGCCTAAAAGAGGAGATAGAAAATAAATTAATGAATTACAATTTCACATAATAAATGCTCTGTATGGCAAGAGAGTAAGAAATGATGGGAGGGGCAATTATTTGGAGATGAGGGTTTTTTCCCCTATACTACTGTTTTCTGTTCATTTATGCCCCCACACTGTGGTGGGTGCTGGGAGGCACCAGCCGGATCTCCATTCAGGGATCACAGATTTACTACTTCAGCTGCCACGGGCGGACAAGTACAGCTGTCAGCTCCCTGCAGTGTGCAGCACTTGTCTTAGCTGAAGACAGCCAGCTCGCCCAAGGTCACGCCCCCTTCCCCAGAGGCTCATCAGATGGCTGATGCGTGCAGGAGTATAAAGGCCTAGCCCCTCACCTGACAGCTTCAAAGATCCACCCCATCTTCAAAACCCTGCATAGGGGGCATGAAGCCTCCCCTGAGGCAGCGCAGGGCTCTGCTGCTCCCTCGGCCCAGTCCTGATTCCTTCCTTTCGACAAGTGTTGATACCAAACCTTTCTGATAACCCTCTTAATCACCAGTCTCCAAATGGGAGTCAGCTTTCTGGGGAACCCAATCTGTGTCATCTTTGAAAAAAAATGAATTTAAAGTATTACAATTTTAATCAGTTATGTTGAACTTTCTTAACAGAACTTTTTAGAGTTCATATAAAAATATTCATTGGGTAGGTCTCGTTTACTTCCCAGACCTCCTGGGACTGTAGACCTTGATTCCTTCCCCAGCAAACACTACCATTCTATGCTTTTTCCCAGGAGAGCTTGGGAAACCAGAAGAACCTGCTCTCTCTTGGCATTTCCTGGCCTGAGGGATGGTGCACTTTGGGCAGAAGGTCTGCCCCTACAGCCTTCTAGGAGGGCAAACTAATCTTCCATTTGCAGAGGCTGCATAAATTGGGTTCTAGAAACTTCCAGGAGTTTCCCTTTTAGCTTCTCCCCAGTGCTGCTGCCATCTGTCCTTATCACCCCAGAAGAACTGGACTGTTATCTCTGCATTAACCACTAACAAATATTTACAGAGTATCTACTGTATGCCAAACACCAGCCTATGAACTTGCCCTCTCCTTGGGAACCACACCTGGTCCAGCATTGCCAGCAAGCTGTCCAACCTGGGAGCTGCCCCAGAGAGCTTAAGTTTCTTGGGAACTTTCAAAGCTGCAGGAGTTGGTTAAGGGCCCTTTGGCTTGAGTTTGCCATTTTTTTTTCCATTCCATCATTTTTTCCTTCTCTTTCCACAGTAGCTTCCTATTCCCCATGGGTGCTCCACAGTCCTCCCTATTTCTCAGTTTGTTGTTACCATCTATGGCACATGCCAATATGATGGTCTTAGTACTTAAAGGTTTCCAGCATTTGTGAAAAGTTTCCAAAGGAACTATTATTCACAATTTGCAGTGAAGAAACTGAGAAAAAAAATAATTAGGGGCCTTCTGAAATTCCTCCAAAAGATGAAGATGACGATAATAAGAATAGTAATCATTAATCGAGCTTTGGCTACATGGCAGGCACTTTACAGACCTTGCCCTTTATGTAATCCTTATTCAAGCCTGTGGAGTTGGCAGCATTATCACCCACACTTAAAAGTAAGGAATTAAGGCTCAGAGAAGCTGAGTCACTTATTCTAGATCACAGTTTGTGGTTCAAGGAGTCCATCACTAGAGACACTCACTCTTACTCACTAAGCTGTCCTACAAAGGGGAAGAACCCATCTCCTGACTCCCAGTCTAGAGCTCTGGGAAGCAGGGGTAAGGCACTGAGAGTGAGGAGAAAGTGCGTGAGGGTGTAAGTCCCGAAGTTTGCCCCATACAAGATATGGAAAGGGGACCCTGTCTCCTGCCAGAAAAAATAAAAAGTCCTTTCTTGCTTGGCATTAACTGCACTTCTAAGTGAGCAGAGCCCAGGCTCCTCCAGCAATCCATCTGCATCAAGATCACACTGGGAGAGGTAGAGGGAGGCGGCCCCACTCCAGAAGATGGGTAACACCCCAGGTCTGCTCCCACACTCTCTCAGCAAACGCAGCCTCTCCTCCAGGACCCCTCAGACCTTTTCATAGCCTAGCCAAGAAGAGGAGTAAAGCCTAGTACATTGGGGGCCTTGGACATCCCCTTCTACACCTCCCCTATACCATGGTGGGTGTCCTCTCTGACTGCTCAGTGCCTATGACATGCTTGATGCTAAATATTAGAAATGGTACTGCTGTTTACAGGAGGCATTGGGGATGGGCTTGAATGAGAAAGTAGGAAGGAGGGAATTTGAAGTTGGGCTTTGAAAAAGGAGAGAAAGTACTGTTATCAGACTGGAATCAATACACTGAAATTTATTAGGAAAAACAACATTTAGGTTTTAAAATACCAAGGACATAGGAATTAAGTCCTGCTGGAGCAGCCAGGTAGAAACCCAAGGGTTATAACCAACTACAAGCTCCCTATGAACTTTTAATAATAATATGGCAGAACACTCACTAAGAGGTGAGTGACAGAGCATCTGTCTACTCACAGATGTAAGCAAAACATCTACTTATCTGAGAAGCCTGGCCAAGGGGCCCATGAGCCCTCAGTCAGGCACCAATGCATGGTCCTAAGTTCTGAGCATGGAAAGAAATGAGTCAGCCTGTCCATGGCTACAAAAGCACCTGAGTCTGGTGTAGACGGTGGTGTAATAATCAAGTGGCAGAAAAAACTTGTCCCTTATGCTACCCGTACTGAGCTGGAATGATGAACCTAGCCCCCAGAAGAGTGCCGTGATCATCAGAAACCCATCAGAATGGCCTGGGGAACAGTCGGTACTATTACTGGATTTATGTGCATTCAACCCAGAATAAGAAAACAGTAAGGAGCTGAGAGACAGCCATCCTTAACTATCTGGAGGTCTGCCAAGCAGGAGAGCCTTGATCTGTGTGGCTCCGTGGGCACAAGTTAGGGCTCTGTGTGGAGGTGGCAGGGGCTGACTTGACTCGGGCAATCGTCCCTAAGTCAGAGCTCTCCAAAGGTGGAGTGGTTGCCTCAGGAGGGACATAGTCTGTTGCTCAGTATTTCCATCCGAGGCTGTACGAACCACCTAGCCAGGATAATTAGAGGGAGGTTCTTGTGGCAGCCATGCCAAGGAGGAACATTGGTTCCTGTTTCCATAGAGGGGAGGCTCTTTCCCCTCCGTACCCATACCTATATCC
Organism: Phataginus tricuspis; assembly: GCA_029783875.1. Lineage (NCBI taxonomy): Eukaryota > Metazoa > Chordata > Mammalia > Pholidota > Manidae > Phataginus > Phataginus tricuspis. Next base: position 41,832,848 of record JAQQAC010007890.1, on the reverse strand, counting down.
AGAAGGAGAAATATGAAAGAAATAATTCTAGTTTCTCTCAATGCACAAGTATCTCCTTGCACATACCCACTGGTAGATTTTGTGACTTTAACAATTGGTGAATTTAGGAAAGGGCTGTGTCAGTGTGCTGAGGCTGCCAAAACAAAATTCCGCAGACTAGGTGGCTTAAACAACAGAAGTTTATTTTCTCCTAGTTCTGGAGGCTGCAAGTCCAAGACCCCAGTGCCATCCGAGCTGGCCTCCGTGAGAGCTCTCTCCCTGCGTATTAGGTGGCAGCCTTCTTTCTGTGTCTTCACATGGCCCTTCCTCTTTGCTAGCATGGGAGTAGAAAGACCTCTAGTCTCTTTTCCTCTCCTGATAAGGACACCAGATTAGACACTCCTCCAACCCCATTTAATCATAATTACCTCCCTGTGGGTAAAATTGCAGTATTTCCAGAATCTCTCACCAGGCCTTAGTGCATCTTCATATCAAAAGGTGTTTCCAAAGGGTGGAGAGAAGTAGTCTATCTCCGCATCAATAGGCAATTACAAGGGCAAACAAGGGCATATCTGGACGGAGAGGTTGGGTGGGGCCCCTTTTTCTGCAGCAGGGTTGTGAGAGACACTGGTGAGTAGAAGTGGATGACTGCTTATATGCAATAAATGGGTTTCTCCCACTTTATTTCTCCCCTTAACTGATTTCGGTTTCAAAGGTATTTTGCTCCAGGATTTACCCCCCGGAGTTATATTCCCTAAGGTCCTATCTCCAAATACAGTCACCTTAGGGATTGGGGCTTCAACATATGAGTTTTGGAGGGTCACATGATTCAGCGCACAGTAGGAGCTGAGCGTGCTGACTCTAGAGATCTGCCTACCTGCAGAGAGGACACAGTCTGTGCTCTTCCTGACCATGTGGTAAGTTCAGAGGGGCAGACTCTGCCCATGAGGTGGAACCCTGTGGCTGTCCATGTCATCCTGCAGGTGGGTGGGGACATTTCGTTGGGAAATAAGAAAATATCCGGAGGCCCATTGTGCTCACATCTTAACCACATACTCCATTCTAACTTTTATCAGTACTAAAGCTAATATTTTGTTGTTACCTGCTTGAGCCTGTGTCTTATTTCTCAACAGGGGAAGAAAGGGAATGTTGTTTAATGGATTCCTAAGCCCAACAGGTTTGGTCCGTAAAAGTCTTTAAAAAATCCTTCAGAAGATAGAATTTCCACTGCATAGTTTTTTTTGCTCTCCTAACATGCTGCTAGTTTGCAACCTCGCTGGGAGTTTCCTAGGTATAATCTGAAACCAGGCCCTGTAAAGGGCAGACCGCTCCAGGTTGGCAGGTAGCAAGTTTAATAACCAAAGGAACTTATGTACAAGGGGTAAGGCTATCAGAGTGAAACAAGCACAGATTCCTTTGGGACTAGGGTGTCTACCCCCCAAAGAGTATACCGTGTATATATCTCCTATCCCTGAGTATATTTTGGGGATTGATATCCTGCAGGGTCTATGGTTGCAGACCACTGCAGGTGAGTTCAGACTGAGAGAATGTGTGGTGAAGGCAGTTCTGAGGGGACATGCTAGGCACCCACCCGCTTTGCCTGTGCCTTGGCAGGTAACTAATACCAAACAATACAAACTGCCTGGAGGGCATAAAGAGTTGGAAAAACTCTCTAGGAGCTTGAAAAGGTGGGTATTATAAAGCCCACCCATAGTCGTTTAAATTCTCCAGCGTGGCCAGTAAAAGAGCCAGATGGCTCCTGGCGTATGACTATGAATTACAGAGAACTGAATAAAGTGATACCCCCTTTGCATGCTGCTGTCCCTTCCATTACAAGCTTGATGGATACCCTCACCTGTGAACTAGGAACATACCATTATGTGGTAGATCTTGCTAATGCCTTCTTTTCCATTGACATTGAGCAGGAAAGTCAGGAACAGTTTGCCTTCACGTGGGAAGGACGACAGTGAACTTTCACCGTCCTCCCACATGGATACCTCCACAGCCCCACCATCTGTCATGAACTTGTAGCCCAGGACTTGGCTGCATGGGAGAAACTGCCAATGGTGCGGCTGTACCATTATATTGATGATGTCATGCTCATGTCTGATTCTCTTTCAGATCTAGAAGGTGCAGCACCTAGACTGCTACAACATTTACAGAAGAAAGGATAGACTGTGAACAGTACCAAGGTTCAGGGACCTGGTTTGTCTGTCAAATTCTTGGGGGTCATCTGGTTGGGTAAGACCAAAGTTATACCAGAAGCAGTTATAGATAAAGTCCAGACCTTTCCTACCCTTACAACTGTAGCATTGCTACAGGAGTTTCTGGGTCTTCTAGGCTACTGGAGAGTGTTTATCCCACACCCAGCACAAATTCTGAAGCCCTTATACCAGTTGGTATGAAAGGGCATCAGGTGGGACTGGATAAGACATGTGCATGTGCCTTTACTACAGCAAAACGGGCAGTCAAGGCAGTGCAGGCCTTGAGTATTATAGACCCATCAACGCCCTGTGAGCTGGACGTTCATGTGACTGAAGATGGTTACTAGCCAAGTGGGGTGCTTACCTACAGCAGCGTAGTGCCCTCTTTAGTAGCCCCTTGAGTGAAGAACTCCAGTGCTTATTGGGGCTGGTAACATATACTTGCAAAAAGCAGGAAGAACTTGATTTTGAACCATTAGTAGCAGAGAGTCCCTATCGGGAGGGAAGAGCCCCTATACCCAAAGATGCATGGTACACAGATGGCTCCAGCCGTGGGAAGCCCCCAAAATGGAGGGCCATAGCTTTCCATGCTAAGACTGAGACAATATGGATGGAAGATGGTGAGGGGAAGAGCAGTCAGTGGGCAGAGTTGCGGGCCATGTGGCTTGTGATCATCCAGGAGCCCTCCCCTACAGTTGTCTGCACTGACAGCTGGGCTGTCTAATGGGGCTTGACCCTGTGGCTACCAACCTGGTACCATGCCAACTGGTTAGTTGATCACCAACCCCTTTGGTGGCAAGACTTATGGGCCTGTGGTCAGACTAAAATAATTACAGTATGCCATGTGACAGGTTATTTGCTACTGGCATCCCCAGGAAATGAAGCAGGTAAATTGGCCCAGATATGTTTTAGAAGGAAAGCCTGACTCTGATGTAGCCCAATGGTTACAACAGCGTTTGTTGCATGCAGGGCACAAGACAATGTGGGCTGTAGCCCGTCGGCGGGGCTTGCCTTTGACCTTTGAAGAAGTTAGTAGAGCCCCGCAGGAGTGTGTCGTGTGCTCCAAAGGGACTGACACTGAGTTCCACAGCAATATGGGACAATAGCTAAGGGGCCTATACCCCTCGTCAGGTGGCAGATAGACTATACTGGGCCTCTGCCTGTGTCAGAAGGATATCGGTATGCGATGACCTGTGTGGACACAGCTACTGGACTTCTGGTTGCTTTCCCTACCTGTTGTGCAGACCAGCAGATGACCAAGAGAGGCCTGGAGCATCTCTTTGCTGCCTATGGCCAACCACAGGTATTTGAGAGTGATCAGGACACCCATTTTGCTGAACATACACTGCAAGAATGGGTGTGACAGCTGGGAATCAAATGGAAGTTTCATGTGCCATACAATCCTACCGCCGCAGGCATGATAGAGAGGCACAATGGCTTGTTAAAATCTGGACTAAAGTCAGATACCAAGTCTGCGGGGATTGTCAGTCCGCTTAGGGACTGTGCTACGACATTTGAAACGAGAGACCCCAAAAGGGAGCCCTGAGCCCCATAGACATGTTAACACATATGGCTACCTCCCCTATACAACTACAAGTACAAACCAAGGAAGAATCACTGAAGCTGAGTTTCTGCCACCAGAATAATATCTTGCTGCCAGAACCAACTGTACTGAACCCTGGAGACTCCATTGAGTGGACGTGGCCTTGGACCTTTCGACACATGGACCAACGATGGCTGGCTCTTTTGGCACCTTGGGGACAAGGCCTGGAAGCTGGCCTCCTGTATATTCCTGGAATAACAGCAGAGTAACCCCCAAAGGTCACAGTAGTATATCCTGAACGGCCAGAAGGTAGGAGCATCTTACTGGGGAGTTTTGTATTATCATTATGGACAATACAGGCACCTCCAGTAGCACTATATATAGACCCTTCAGTAATCCCCATGGGAAAAGGAGTAAAATTATGGTATACTAGACCTGGAAGGGACCCCCTTATTGCTCCAGTCCTATCACAGGACCACTCTCTTGCATGCATCCTGCCTGATGGGCAAGATTTGCCTATGTTGGTGCCACTAAAACACGTCTTATCGCCCCTGAAGTCTCTGTGGATTGGGAACCTCCTCTGGCTTGAGGATTATTATAATTTTTGTTATCTGTATCAAAATATTGTTTATCTTAATTTTTGTTATTATCTCTAAGTTGTTGTTATCCTCTGTTGCTATTGTGGAATCTGGTTACAGTGCTCCAGCTTTCTCGCACAGGGACCATTGCAAAAGACTGAAAGCATGTAGATTGTAAGGTGAGAATCCTGGAGGAGTGGAGTGTGGGGAAGTTGGGGTGCCTATGGCCAGGATCCTCACTGAACTTAAACCGCCTGATGATGTAACTGGCCTGTTGCTAGGCTACCGCTTCCACACCTGTAGGCAATAAGCTCTTATTGCACTATATAGAGAGCTTGGCCCAGTGCTCTGGGCGGAGGCAGAGATGCTAGTGCTCGACCTGCCACCAGGAGAACGATCCAGGTAATAAACCCTTTCACCCCAAAGAACGTTTGCTGTCAATGTCTTTGGTCACATTGAATCCATAGCAAACTTGCCCAGAGTTGAAACCCACGGGCAAGACAACATATATGAGGCAGGAAAAATAATATAAAATAAATCCAAATATGTCAGTAATTATAATAAAAGAAAATAGCCAGATGTTCTATAAATATCTAAAACATGCAAGATGATGGAAGTAAATGGATGGAGATAGCTACATCAAGAAAATACTTTCAGCAGAATGCTAGTGTGCCTATGTTAAATTAGATAAAATAGACTTTAAAAAAGCAAAAAAAAAAAGCGAGATGAAAACAGTTACTGTCAGTACAGGAGATAGAGAGATGGGCAGACCTACAGGTTTTAAAGAACTAGCTTTGCTCTTTTGTATAGATTATCAGTCTCCTTCCATAATTTAGGTACATATGACATATTATGAAAATGCATATTAAAGACTTAAAATGTTATGTATCATGAATCCCAGCACTTGTACATTTAGAATTTTATCCAAAGAAATAGTTATGAGAATGTGAAAATATTTAGCTGCCACAGCACTGATTATAACGGTGAAAACCTAGGTACAATTTACAAGTCCTAAGAGAGTACATTTTTTTAAATAAATTATGGTAATACCACTTTCAAAATGATGTCATTAAAGAATATTTAATGACATGGAGAAGTGTTCATAATCCTAAGTGAAGTAAGGAAGTTACAGAGCGGTATAATCCATTTTTGTGCATGTAAAAAAAGATTGGAAGGACATGCACCATATGTTATTCTTATCTATCTCTGGTGATGTTAAAGGGGAATCTCTTTTTTATTTTCTGATCTATATTATTTAGATGACCTGTATTATTCATATAATTACAAAAGAAACAATGAAAGGTATATATTTATAGATATTAACTCTATTTCCAGTATTTTCTTATGATAAACATTGGTCAATTTCTTTTACTTGACTTCTTTTGCCCCTCTGGAGCTGGTGTGGCATTCAACCAAAGTGATCTTTGAATTCTAAGGTTTGCTGTACAGTTGTGAGGGGTCCCCCATGGTTGAATGTTTAACAGCTATTGGGAGATGAGGCCAGAGAAAACATTACTTATATTACCAGCTAGAAATATCATTCTGAGTTTGCTAAAAGAAAATGCAGATATTTTAACTCAAAGTTGAATGCATGCATCAGGGTTAATTAGCAATGCTTCAAATTATAGGCCATTGATGTTTCTTGTACAACTAACCATCAATTAGCTATGCTGACTAGAAAAGCAGGAAATGACTACAGAGAAAATGAAAGCAGCAGGGGTTAAAAACAGAAAAGCAATTCACTGCAGACCTTAGTTTCAGCTTCCATTTGTTAAAATTTATCAAAGTGATTTATAAATATAAATTCTAATCCCTTTTTAAAAATATATTTTTATTGAAGTACAGCTGACATAGTATTATATTAGTTCAGGTGTACAACATAGTGGTTTGACATTTATATGCATTATGAAATGCTTCCTGCAATAAGTGTAGTTAGCCATCTGTCACCACACAAAGTTATTACAATATTATTGACTACATTTCCTATGCTGCACTTTATATCCCTGTGACTTATTTATTTTATAACTAAAAATTAGTACCTCATAATCCCCTTCGCTTATTTTGCCTACCCACATCCTCCTCCCCCCAGAGGCAACCACCAGTTTGCTCTCTGTACTTATGAGTCTGTTTCTGGGTTTTTGTTGTTGTTTATTTATTTGTTCATTTGTTTTGATTTTTAGATTCCACATGTATGTGAAATTATATGGTATTTGTGTTTCCATGCCTGATTTATTTGACTTGGCATGATATCTTCTAGGTTCATCCATGTCATTGTACATGGAAAGATTTCATTCTTTTTATTATGGCTAAGTAATATTCCATTGTGTATATATGTTCCATATCTTCATTCATTCATCTATTGATGGACACTTAGTTTGCTTTCATATCTTGGCTATTGTAAATAATGCTGCAATAAACATAGGGGTGCATAAAACTTTTCAAATTAGTGTTTTTGTTTTTTGGGGGTAAATATCCAGAAATGAAATTACTGGACTGTGTGGTAGTTTTATTTTTAATTTTTTGAGGAATCTCCATACTCTGTTCCACAGTGGCTGTACCAATTTACATTCTCACCAACAAGGCATGAGGATTCCCTTTTTCCACATCCTTGCCAATACTTGTTACTTCTTTTCTTCTTGATACTAGTCATTTGATTGGTGTGAGGTGATGCGACATCAAGCTAAAAATCTGCACAGCAAAGGACACCATCAATAAAATGAAAAGGCAACTTACTGAAGAATGGGAGAAAATATTCATAAATTATATATCTGACATATATCCAAAATGTATAAAGAACTCATACAATTCAACACCAAAAAACAAATACTCTGATTTAAAAATAGGCAGAGGACCTGAATAGACATTTTTCCAAAGAAGTTGCACAGATGGCCAACAGGCATAGAAAGATGCTCAACACCACTAACATCAGAAAAATGCAAATCAAACCACAATGAGAGATCATCTCTTTTTGAAAAAGAAGGGTATTAATAAAAAATAATATTAAGACCTTAGAAGTTTTTTCCTTTTCCATACTGTCTTCAGAGAAGCCATGCTCAAGTAATAAAATGACCAAAATATATAAGCAGGAGGACTTAGAGACAAGGCTTTTCCATGGTTCTAGTATAATTCCTTAGGGAGCTTTAAAAAAATATCAGTGCAGAGTCCTTGCTCCAGAACACTTAAATCAGAATCTCTGTGGGAGGGGCTAAATTAATCCATAAATTGCATAATTTATGTCAAGTTGATTCTGGCTGCTTTATGTTTGCTTTACTCTGAGTTCTCTGGTTGGACAGTAAGGGTCTCAGGTAAGTGACCTTTGTTTCTTCCACTTCTATTCCCATTACCTCCTTCACAGGAAGGAGTACCTTCTCAGTTAGACAGTCTTAAAGGTGACTCCTGACTACTGCTGATCCCGGACCTTCAAATGCTTTCGTCAAAAGACTTTCTTCTTTGTCAAGGATTCAGATGACTTTCCCCAAAGGAAGTCTCTGTATGAGAGAATGCAAGGTACCAGAACTTATCTACATAATTCCATGATAGATTTTTGGATACAAAGAAAATGAAAATAAGTCATCAAATAGGTATTACAACTCCCCATAGGGCACCAGATGCCAGGCTCCTGGAAATTGTTCTGAGTGCCTTTTGTTCTGCAGTTCCAAGAAAAGCAGCAGTCCTTGTAGCTGTACTTATTTCCTTCTTTACCTGAATTTCACTTTTATAACTTCAAAAATTATAATAGTTTGCATTTTATATGCTTATTGCAGAAATTTTTAAAGTTAAAAATACAAATAGCAAAATTAAAATCACCCATGTGTCTCTTTTTTCCCCATTCTGGGGATAGATCATTTAATCATTAGTTTATATTTTTCCATCTTTTTCTATGTGTAGAAACACGTATTTTATTTTATAGAACTGCATCATATTATATGTACTCCTTTGTAATTGCTTTTAAATCTTAATCTTATTGTATTATGAGCATTTGTGTGTATGTGTGTGTGTGTGTGTGTGGTCAGGCTTGAAAATCAAGATTTCTGTGTATATGGCAAAACCCATCATAGAGACTTACCATCATTTGTTTAACCATCCCCTTACATTAGACCTTGATTATTATTTCTGACATTTTCCTTATTTTCCCTTTTTCCACTATTTATCAGAAAACAAGATTCAATCAACAACCAGGTGATTTCAAACAGATTACTCTTGATATTTGGCACTGTATCCAGTAACTAACCAGAGCCACACATGATAGCTGTAGATACTGAGCCCTTATCCTCTCCTGCTATGTCTCCAATTTTTGTACTCAGCCCTTCCCCTAGGAGTGATGGCATTGTTTTTCTTCTTTTAACCTAAGCCACAATCCTCAAAATCCTGAAGTTTATCTCACCAACTTCTAAATGTGTATGTATGGAAGATTCATCATTTTAGAAATTAACCTACATTGAATATTTACTATGCTAACAGGTTTATATGTATTTTACAATTTAATCTTTATGACAACAATACAGAGCCAAATGCTACTATTATCCCTATTATGCAAGTATATGTTACAGGCAAAGAAAGAAAGGCTTCTTTTGAGTAACGTGCCCAATATCACAACTAGTCAGAGGCAAAGATGGGCCCTAAACCCAGAGGTCTTTGCTTCTAAACCATTTCTCTTTCATCACTATTAACTAAAATCCACATTTATTCAAATGTTCTTAGTTTTACCTAATGTCCTTTCTTTGTTCTAAGATCCCATCCAGATTAAGATATTACATTTAATCATCACATTTTCTTGTATTTCTCTTGACTGTGTGTTTCTCAGACTTCTCCTGTTTTTTCTAACTAATTTTGTTTTTACATTACAGTCACCCCTTATCCTCTACAAGACCACAGAAGCTATAATTTTTGTTCACTGCTGTGAGTGACTCTGATCTTCACAGCAACCCTTCAAGCAGATATTACATTTCTCATTTTATAGATGAGAAAGCCAAGGCTCAGAGTGATGAAAATTAATGGCCCAGGTCACAAGGCTAATAAGTGGTAGAGAATGGATCCTAACCCAGGACTATTTACTATGAATGTCACATTATTTTTACTGCTCTAGTTTACATGGCCTATGTATATGTGCCTTTTAAAAATAAATTTGAATCTTAAATGAGTTAGAGTGCCATAAATAAGATCTCTCTCTTGTCCAACTCTCCTAATACACAAGCTCTTACTATAGATTCCTCAACAAAATATTCTAATCATAGTTAGAAGCTGTCAGCATCAGTCAGTTCTTATTTCACAAAGCATCCAGTGACAGTTGGATAGCTCTGAACATTAGAAAGAGCTCTGTGTTCCTCCAAATGATTTATTTTTATTTTTCATTATTTTTATTTTGGTATCATTAATGTACAATTACATGAGCAACATTATGGTTACTAGACTCCCCCCATTATCAAGTCCCCACCACATACCCCATTACAGACACTGTCCATCAGCATAGTAAGATGCTATAGAATCACTACTTATCTTCTCTGTGTTGTACTGCCTTCCCCGTGCCCCCCCACATTACATGTGCTAATCGTAATGCCCCTTTTCCCCCCTTATCCCTCCCTTCCCACCCATCCTCCCCAGTCCTTTCCCTTTGGTAACTGTTAGTCCGTTCTTGGGTTCTCTGAGTCTGCCGCTGTTTTGTTCCTTCAGTTTTTTCTTTGTTCTTATGCTCCACATATGAGTGAAATCATTTGATACTTGCCTTTCTCCGTCTGGCTTATTTCACTGAGTATAATACCCTAGAGCTCCATCCATGTTGTTGCAAATGGTAGGATTTGTTTTTTTCTTATGGCTGAGTAAATTCCATTGTGTGTATATGTACCACATCTTCTCTATCCATTCATCAACGATGGACACTTAGGTTGCTTCCATTTCTTGGCTATTGTAATTAGTGCTGCAATAAACATAGGGGTGCATCTGTCTTTTTCAAACTGGGCTACTGCATTCTTAGGGTAAATTCCTAGGAGTGGAATTCCTGGGTCAAATGGTATTTCTATTTTGAGTTTTTTGAAGAACCTCCATACTGCTTTGCACAATTGTTGAACTAGTTTACATTCCCACCAGCAGTGTAGGAGGGCTCCCCTTTCTCCACATCCTCACCAATATTTGTTGTTGTTTGTCTTCTGGATGGTGGCCACACTAACTGGTGTGAAGTGATATCTCATTATGGTTTTAATTTGCATTTCTCTGATGATTAGTGTTGTGGAGCATCTTTTCATGTGCCTGTTGGCCATCTGAATTTCTTCTTTGGAGAAGTGTCTGTTCAGCTCCTCTGCTCATTTTTTAACTGGCTTATTTGCTTTTTGTTTGTTGAGGTGCGTGAGCTCTTTATATATTTTGGATGTGAACCTTTATCAGATATGTCATTTATGAATATATTCTGTAGGATGCCTTTTTGTTCTATTGATGGTATCCTTTGCTCTACAGAAGCTTTTCAGCTTGATATTGTCCCACTTGTTCATTTTTGCTTTCGTTTCCCTTGCCTGGGGAGATATGCTCATGAAGAAGTTGCTCATGTTTATGTCTAAGAGATTTTTGCCTATGTTTTTTTCTAAGAGTTTTATTGTTTCATGACTTACATTCAGGTCTTTGATCCATTTCTAATTTCCTTTTGTGTATGGGATTAGACAATGATCTAGTTTCATTCTCTTACATGTAGCTGTCCAGTTTTCCAACATCAGCTGTTGAAGAGGCTGTCATTTATCCATTGTATATCCATGGCTCCTTTATCGTATATTAATTGGCCATATATGTTTGGGCTAATATTTGGATTCTATTCTGTTCCACTGGTCTGTGGGTCTGTTCTTTTGCCAGTACCAAATTGTCTTGAGTACTGTGGCTTTGTAGTAGAGCTTGAAGTCAGGGAGCGTAATTCCCCCTGTTTTACTCTTCCTTCTCAGGATTGCTTTGGCTATTCAGGGTCTTTTGTGGTTCCATATGAATTTTAGAGCTATTTGTTCCAGTTGGTTGAAGAATACTGTTTGTACTTTGACAGGGATTGCATTGAATCTGTAGATTGATTTAGGCAGGATGGCCATTTTGACAATATTAATTCTTCCTACCTAAGAGCATGGGATGAATTTCCATTTGTTAGTGTCCTCTTTAATTTCTCTTAATAGTGTCTTGTAGTTTTCAGGGTATAGGTCTTTCACTTCCTTGGTGAGGTTTATTCCTAGGTATTTTATTCTTTTTGATGCAATTGTGAATGGAATTGTTTTCCTGATTTCTCTTTCTGCTAGTTCATCTTTAGTGTATAGGAAAGAAACAGATTTCTGTGTATTAATTTTGTATCCTGCAACTTTGCTGAATTCAGTTATTAGTTCTATTAGTTTTGGAGTGGAGTCTTTAGGGTTTTTTATGTACAGTATCATGTCATCTGCAAATAGTGACAGTTTAATTTCTCCTTACCAATATGGATGCCTTGTATTTCTTTGTTTTGTCTGATTGCTGCAGCTAGGACCTCCAGTACTATGTTGAATAAAAGTGGGGAGAGTGGACATCCCTGTCTTGCTCCTGATCTTAGGTGAAAAGCTTTCAGCTTCTCACTGTTAAGTATGATGTTGGCTGTGGGTTTTCATCTATGGCCTTTATTATGTTGAGGTACTTGCCCTCTATACCCATTATGTTGAGAGTTTTTATCATGAATTGGTGTTGAATTTTGTCGAATGCTTTTTCAGCATCTATGGAGATGATCCAAATGATTTTTGTCCTTTGTTATTAGTGCAGCTCTTAGGAGCCAAAGACAATCACCTAAGCCTTCTAACCTAAGCACTCTGCAGTTGGCCAACATGACTTCCCTGACTCTCTTTTCCTAGCAAGCATGGCATAGTTTAGGCTTCCCTCAGCATCCTCATACACTATTTCAAAACCCAGTACCTTGCAGAGTCTCTGTTTAGTTGGAAGTACTTACAACGCATTATAGCATAGCAGTGCGCATGCCCTATACAATCAGGGCTTGATAATTGCTGTTGACTCTCTCCTTGTTTAATGGTAATCTCTTACTACTACCACTTCATCCCTCTCCACCGCACCCTTATGTGTCCCATACACTGCAATTCTAAATATCAAGTTCAAAGACCTTAATTAACATCGACACCACTTTCAAGGCTTTAACTGAGGGAGATCTAGCTAGAAAACCCCAGACACAAATTTGGAAGGTGAGTCAAACGTGAGGGGGATTCTGTGAGTTTAACAAACAAATTAAAAGGCAAAGCTATCAGCCACGGATGGACATTCTGAGTCATATCCTTTCTTCCCTAATTCCCCATAGCGCTGAAGCAGCGCTGTGGATCTGCGAGGACAGCTCCCTGGGCGGGGCAGGGCCAGGGCGATTCCAAGCTGCTGGTTTTGCTGAGAGCCCGCGGTCGGGGCTTGGGGACTGCTCAGCGACACCAAGGCGCCACCAGCAGCCTCGCCAGCCACCCTCTCGCCCGTTCCACAGGTGCCCAAAGCAAATCGGCGAAAGAAGGAGACGAGGGGATCTTAAGATCTCGTAAAGGAGTGGTTCCCAAAGTTCTCCAGGTGTTGGTTGCCTGCCTGTGCCAGAGCTAGGTGGTCAACACCATGGACAGCGCCCGCGGACCGACTCTGGAGCGCTTGGACGCGGCTGGCTTCTGGCAGGTCTGGCAGCATTTTGATGCGGAAGGTGAGTAGCACAAGCCACCAGCAGATTCCGGTGTAGACTGGCTCAGCTAGAATTTCCCCCTGCAGTATGTCTTTCCTTGCAGGGAAAGTTGTCTTCCAGAGTTGTTAATGCATTATACTACCTAACAGATGTTTGGTACACTGGAGTTAACCACATTAGATAGCCTGTGAAAATTCAGGGTGGTAGGAGGGACTTGTCCCCCCTCCCCAGTCTGCATGTGTGTGTAATGATATATCATATATATAAGGACAAATATCATTTATATATATATAATTTATATATATATGTATATATGCATGTATGTATGTATATATGGTTTGTGGGCTGACAGCTATTTGAAGTCAGCCCTCCCTAAATGTGCTCATTTTTACTCAGATACTTTGTTATGTAAGCCCCCTTCTCTCAAAGGGAGGATGAGCTTTCAAAAAACTACTACCCCCCACCTACCAAAACTACTTATAAGGAAAATAGAACAACTTGTTTGCTTTATCTTTATCAATAATTAAACAACCATAAAGAAAATACCTGTGTGTGTTTGGCCCTATAAACTAAGATTCAGTGCTTATCTGTTACATTTCTACAAGCTTCCCAAATCCTTTGGTTGGATTGTATTCTAAAATTTATGTTTATTTGTGGATTATAATTCATGTACTTAATATATTGCTTTCTACTTCCAAATATTCATATAATGCTAGCACAAAGCTGGGTTTGCTCTTGAATGTGTGTGTACTCTTCAAGTTCATGTTTCTAGATTATAGAGATTGCCGCTTAGTTACTGGAATAGCAAAGAATAGTATCTATGGGGATTTTATAAATTATGAGATTAAAAACAGATTTAGATAAATACCATCCCACATTATTCTATCTAAATGACTATTACTTATGAATATCTTCTTGCATTTAGAAAAAGGTTACATAGAAGAGAAGGAACTTGATGCTTTCTTTTACCACATGTTGACGAAATTGGGTACCGATGTAAGTACTTGTGCCACTAAGTATTAATTTGTATATCTGTTTGTGAAATATAAGAAGCATTCCAAGTCTAATGTTGGCTTGTACCTGTTAGTCCCATCTGACCTTTCTCTTCCTTGCATGCATGTAATTTTTCTACTTCTCCTGGCAACACAGAGGGAGTTAGGCAGGTTTTATAAAAGGTACACCTGTTGCATTGAATACATTGGTCACTGACTTTCAGTGTAACATCTGTCAGTAGATCCTAATTGTAGATTCAAACAATTCTGTTTTGAACATCTCCTCGGTTATGTCTCTGCAAATGGATTTAAACTGGAGGTAAGGTAGCTCACTTGGTTCAAAGAGGTAGAAAAGAGCTTTTAGATTCTGGGTTTTGAGTACATTTGACACTCCTTTGATAGCAAACCACAAACAAATCATTTAGAATCATTTTTTCCATTCTTTTTATTAGAAGTGGTTACAGATTTCTTAAGGAATATAAACCAGAAAATAATTAACATACCCAGAGACTAGATATAAATGTAAACCAACCTATCCAGTGTCCATGTCCCTCCCTGATAGTAAATCTGGCCTGGAGAGATGAGATTGACTTCTGAAGATCCCCTGTACCAAATCAGAGGAAAAATTCACACAGAGACACACCAGACTGGGGATGGGAGAACCTGGTAAAGACTCCATCAGGTAAAGCATAGTAAGGGTGCAGTAAGCTCTGGAGACAGAAGCATTTAAAATGAGTTATGGAGAGAGCTTATCCTCAGATATCATTGTTTACATGGAAGAATATTGCAGTGCATTGTACTTTCCTGCAGTAGTCCAATGAAAGCAACAAGGAGCTCTCTACCACCAATGAAAGATTGGGGAGGGTATTTCTGGATGTGGGTGGGCAGCCAGCTCAGAATAAAAGAGGCTGCCATCTACCTCCAACAGCCATGTGGACCTCTTTGTCTCTGTCTCTCTGTCTGTCTGCCACTCTTTTGTTGGTCCCTCTTGTTTTTCTGCCCATTTTTGACTGTTTCTCATCTTTGTGTTTCATGGCTCTCATTTCCCATCATCCCTTGGCTTTCTCTCTGACCTCTGTGTCTCTTATCTCCCTCTTGCCTTTCTGAGATCTATTTTTTGTTTTCTCTCCATCTCTCTCTGTCTTTCTCTTGTCTCTTTGTTTCTCTTTTCACGTCTCCAGCCTGTTTCTCAAAGCCCTTTCATTGCCCCTCCTCCCTGTCTTCTATTTCTTTTTTCCTCTCTCTTCTCTCTCTTTGCTCTTACTTTCTTTTATCAGTTCCTCTCCTCTCCTCTCCTCTTTTCTCTCCTTCTCCCGACATCCCTTCTCTCTTTGTCTGCCTCACTCTTACTTAACTGCCGTAAATGAAAGGCTCGTGGTATTCCAGAACCCTCAAGTCAGATGCCGGTTTGTCAAATATGACAGGAGTATTTGAGGGAAAAAAAGATGAAGGCAAAACCACTCATAGCCTTGGAATAAACTGGATGGTCAAAAAACCTAAATCCCCAGAGGCTTGGAACTTCACACTTTTTCCAAAGGCTCCTTGCTTTACTGATTTATAGGAAAGGAGGAGAAAATTTGCTGTCAGTGTTAAAACTGGAAGTGTCTCATTTTCAGTCACAAGGTTGGGGGTGGGGCTACCAAGGCACAAAGGTCTGCTTGAAGCCAAGGACACTGTGAGGTGTCTCTGGGACTTTGGCTAACGTCAGAGACGTTGTTGCCATTACCGAGAGACAAGAGGGATGCCATTTCCTGCAGCCTGGCTGGTCTTATTGCCCCTCCCTCAGATCTGGCCTGTGGACATCTCCTCTCATACAGGGCAAGCATGGTCCTCAGAGGAAAGGAGACACAAATGACTCATCTTGTCCTGTGCAGCTGTGTGTGTGTCCAACACAGGCTTTGTTGAGGCTGGAGGTGAAGGGGTTGGGTGGTTGCAGAGTCCTTAGGTTAGTAGAACTAAAATTTCACTGTGTTTAAGAATCATCTGTATTTGTTAAAATGCTAATAATGCCTGGGTTTCATCCCCTACGTATTTTAGTACAATTGAGGTCTGCCTAGGATCTTGCATTTTAGAATCACCTTAAGTCTGTTGCATCTATTTCACCCTCTGTTCCCCCCAGGAACGGCCACTGCCTGGTGAGAAGGGACTCTAATGTAATCAGTCCAGTCTCACTGAGTTGTGGCAGCAGCCCCAGGCATCTTTCCTCAGCATCTGGCCTGGGAGACAGCTTTTGGAGCCAGGGTGATAAGCTGTTAAACTGTTAAGCAGAAAGGCTATCATTTGCCATGGCTCCCTTTCAAAATGCTGAGGCATTGCCCTGGGGAGTATGGTTGTAGGGATATTTGTTGGGCACTCCACGCTACCTGGGCATGATTAAGGATTAAGGAAACTGTTCCTAATTCTGAGCTTTTTCCCTGTAAAGAAGTGGGTAGGCCCTAAGCAGAAGAGGGCAGGACTCCCAAAGTCGAACACCTTTAAGCTGAGGGACAGTCAGCATTTCAGCGTCTGTGACAACTCCTTTTCATCAGTGATGTCCCATCGAGTGCAGACCCAACAGCAGGGAGGCCTCCATGAATGGGCAGCTCTGCCCTTCGGTGTTTGGGAGTGATAAGCAGTTCTTCAGAAGACACTGACTAGCTCTACTTCCCTCCCCTCATTAGTGGATCACAGAGACCTCAGAAGAAGGAATTTGAAGGTTCTGACAGCAAGCTGCTTGGCAGTCAGCCTCGGAGAGCAACCAGCCCGCTCGTAATTACCTGCTCCTCAGAGCCTCTGGAGGGGTTGACTTAATGGGACCATCAGCTGCTCTGGCTCCTGCTGTTGCTCACCCCCCTCCTAGCCCCTGCCTTTTTCTTTTCAAGTGCTCAGAACTGGCCTCTGAACTGGGTCTAGATATGGCCGTGTGTTGCCCAGAGCATCACTTTCTGTGGTGTGCACACATCCTTCATGCCCAGGTTGTAGCCCATCCTGGGCCTCTCAATGCTTCAGTAATAAGTACCCTCTCGGGGCCTAGAGTCTCAGCTGAGGTGGGCAGGGTTGGTGCTGATGGGAAATTACAACAGAGGGAGTCCCAGGGCTCTTTTGCTTTAGGTCCAAGGGATAGTCATGGGCTTTGGGGTTAGAGGTCTGAGAGGACGGAATTCAAGTTTCTGTGGCTTCAAACTAATAGTGACATGTAGAATCTGGTTACAGCTTGTTAAAAAGAAAGATACAGGCTCAACACGGGATCATTTCTGCTAGGCCAAGTCACCAAACTGGGGCCTAATACTTAAATACAATTACAGTTTCAAACCCCCCCAGAAATGTAGTCAGTCAGGGATTTTCTGGTCCGCATCATTTATAAGACAGCCCATGGGCCTTCTCTAGCTTTCCTAAAAGAAGATGGGGTAATCTGTATCATAAGACCCCTTCTCTTCCCCCTAAGAGAAAGTGAGGTTGGCTGAAATAATTCTTTCATTTTTTAATAATAAATTTCTCCCTATGCTCCTGTCCATAAAAACCTTCCATTTTGTATAGTTCCTTAGAGCAGCTCTCTACTTGATAGACAGAATGATGCCCTATTCGTGAATTGCTAAATAAAGCCAATTAGACCTTTAAATTTACTTGGATGAATTTTGTTTTTTAACAAGCTTCTTTGGCTTCACATTTATTTACTTTGAAATTTAACTTTCCAACAACATGGCCTATGTTAGTTAACTTCTTGTGAGAATGCCCAGTTCACCATAAAGAATCATTCATTCATTCCCCAGATACTGTATTTCAGAGATACAGGAGTGACTGCAACGCTGACAGAACTCTTAATCCACAAGGCCAAGCTGAAATTCAAAGTGAAGAGCTACCTTGTTGAGTGATTTCCATCATGCAATTTTCTATATGGTGCAGGTACATATACACTCACCCAAAACCAAACACACATTCACGGCACCGAGACCAGAGAGTCTAATCTCTCCATATTTAGTGGAGTGTCATACAAGGAAGATTGGTGGGCAGGGATAATGTGGTAGTATTAGGGAGAATAATTTTAGCACGACTGATCAAGTCTGGAGTCTTGGAATCTGGCACTCTTGGGAGTAACTGTGCCTTCAACCCCTGCATCAGAATTCATTCTCCATTGTTGATTATATATGTCATCTTCCTTTGTAATAACCCTGCAGTCAACTGATGAAGAACAAATTAATGTGTAGAAAAGGTTGTGTATGTATATAGCAAAGATGTGACATCTTTGGTAATTCAACAATTACTTTATTACTTTGGTTTCCTCTTTAATTATTTTCCCCTTCTGATCATTGTTTCATGTGCGAGGGGAGGACCAAGAGAATGAGCTACGCGAACTGGGGGCCTAGGAGGGCTGTGTTTCCACTTAAAGCCTCTGAGTTCTTGGGAAGAGAATTCGTATGTTCACAACAATACAATCTTTTGTCAAAACAGAGTATCTAATAATGTTCAAATTTACTTCTCAACACTCTAGCCTCTAAGCTTCCCTTCAGTCATATTTTAGGAGCTCACTGGCTGTAAGTCTTACATAGTCGGGATTCCGATCGGTGGTTATTTGCTCAAGAAATCTTCATCACTGTTCTCTTTGCCACAACACGGTAGGCTTGCTTTAAATGGCTAAGAAACCTGCTTTCCAGGTTAGACTAACATAATTATTAGGCTGTTTGCTCTCAGTATTTGATATCCTAACCACAACCCCAGTGGCTTAATGTGGTCCTCTCTGGCCTGTTGTAGGATGTAGTCATGGAAGAAAATGTGCAGAGGGTGAAACAGCAGTTTGTGACTACCCACGATGACTCTAAAGATGGTCACATAAAGATGAAAGAGGTACAATTTTCACAACTGTAACTTTTTTGATTGTGCCTTTTTGGGTTATAATGTCCTCTGAAGGGTAATTAAAATCTTACATTTGACTGGGAAATGAGAACTCTTTGCAAGTCAGTTGTTCTAGATAACATTTTTGAAGTAATCACCTTTCCTTTTTCATGTGTTTAGTAACAAAGAGTACATGATTCTTCTATTATTTTATTTAGGTCAATCAAGATTTATACTTATTTTATAATTGGGGAATTGATATGCTGGAGGTCTTTCAGTTGCTTGATCCAATGTTTGTCTTTTTGCAGTGTCCTGTTCACATTTTGCTTTGATATAAAACATACTGTCAATAAATGAGTCAAACCTCAGCATCAGCTCCCAGTGGAGGTTGAAAATATTCCTGAAGATCATTAAAAACAAAACAGACAGCAGCTGTCTTTATTTCAATTCAACCCACATTTACTGAGTGCCTTCTAAAGGCACCGTGTTAAACATGCAGTACCTCTGATAGTCTATCTTTAACCTAATTTTTTACTTCCAGTTACAAAATGGTTTACAGTCTACAAGGGATTTCCACACATATTATGTTATTTTATCCCACAGTGGCTAAAGATAGGCAGGAAACATTGTTCTATTTTACCAGTGAAAAAACTAAGTTACTTCTCCAGCCTCATATGGCCAATATGTGGCACTGGTTTAAGGGAACCTTCACTTACAGGTATGAATCTATTTGGTTCATACTATATAATTATGAATACATATATATAAATGAGCTAATCTGAAAGTAAGATACCAGAAATCTGAAGTCTCTTGGACAGTCAGTATTACTGATGACAATAGTACGTTTTTCTTCAGTAAGATATCATATTTTCTTATGATAGTAGGGCAAGATAATGTGCCCTTATAAGAAATAGACGTGTTCACCAGGAGGCTGCCTTTTCAGAAAACTGGTAAATTAAATCCTAGATTTATAAGTGTAGCTATCTCCAACTTTTCACTCAAAGGCAAAAATGATACATGTAACCAACAATTACATTATAACTGATGTAAAAATAGCAGTGTATCCATTACTGGAAAAGTAAGCACAAGCATCAATGTAGAAATGCCAGAGTATTCGTGATTACTTGTTTACTGTTGCATTCTCCCACCCACAGAAGAGAGCACAGCATATAGTGATGCTCAATAAATATTTGCTGACTTGATAATGAATATATGAAACATGGCAAATAACTGAAAATTATGTCATTATCTTGTTAATAACACGTAGACCTTTCTGAAGCAATTGGGAACTTGGCATCAACTTTGACATCTACGCTAACCATTTTGTCATGGAGTCCTGCAAATGAGCACAACTGAGTTTCTCTTTTGCAGAAAAGAGGATGGTACAGAATTGCATTAGTCTCCAGGTCCCTTAAACTCTGAGTCTGTTAGTTTAAGGAAGAGCTCCTCTACCTCTCCTGCTATACCATTGACTATTTCACTTATTCCCACTACAGCTGGTTGTAACATACAAACCAGCCCACCTTGACACATTTTTAGGTATTTTAACATCAAGTAAGTTAGGGAAGTCACAACTGAGAGCCAAAGAGAGGCTTGGGGATTATCTGTGTATCTGATTTGTCTCCTCTGTGCTACTTCAAAACTGAAGACAGAGTGGGTCCTAAAGACTTAGAAGCAGTGAATTACATTTTAATTTGATTTCTTAGCCTGTGCCACCCCATGTGATAAAACACTTAGTCCTTAAGAACAGTTCCAGTTCCTGTTGGCCTTGTGTGGGTGGGTAGGACAAGCAAAATGTCAGCACAGTGGAATATGAAACTGCAAGCAAGTTACTTAATCCCCGCCTCAATTTCATCATCTTCATTAAGTTGGCAGTTACCATTTATTGAATGTTTCAGGGACTTCACTAAACAGCTTATAACTAATGCCTCCTTTTACTTTTAGTCTTCACATAAGCACCAGGTTATAGATATTATTATCCCTATTCAATAAATGAGGAAATTGAGGCACAGATGTATCAATTAGTGTCCCAGAGCAAATAATAGGTGAGCAATAGAGAAGGAATTTGAATCCACTCTAAAGCCATTAGTACCATATGTACCCTTACCCAAAGTTGGTATGAGAATTTGATGCAATGATAAATGAAAAGCACATTGCCAGTACCTGCCACATAGTAAGTATTCAATATGTGACAGATATTATTTACATGAGGTGTGCTTGAGCTGATCCATATCCAACTAGAAAATATGAATAAGAGTGTGGGCTAGTCATGTCTTCAAACCACCAAAAACATTTGCTCTGGACTCACTCTGGGACATTGTACAAAATGCTAAGAGAACTACCTGGTTATAGAAGAAATGACCATTGTTTATGGGGGATAACTCAGAAAGAAGACAATATACACTGCAATATCCTAGGTTTGGCAGTGAACCCAGACAAACATGCCTACGTGCTAAAACAAGTGTTATAATCATGTAGGGGAAGAAAATGTTACCTTTGTTCATGGGAGTGAGTAAAGTAAGTCAGTAGAACAAGTGCTAATACAGAAAGCTAGACTTGAATTTTCCACAATGAACCAACAACTATAGTAACATATAGGCACTAATAATGCACAAGAACATGAACTGTAGCCAACATTCAGGGATCAAGCCAGACCGCAATCATTGCTGCTTTCGCATATGGCACTGAAGTGATTCATATACACAGCATCTCACCAGCATAGCATAGTGGTTAAAAGCGTGGGCTTAGCTGAAGTCCTGACTCCATCACTTATTTACATAACTATGGCAAGTTCCTTATCTCTCTATGGCTCAGTTTTCTTAATTGATAAATAATATTAATAGTGTATTATGTACCCCATAAATTGTTAGGATTAAATGAATTAGCATACATAGCATTTAGAACAATTTATGGCATATATAAGAATTAATTACTTTTATTCTATCTTTATTATTATAGGGTTAAATGAATATAATATTGGTGGTTCTTAGAATAGTGCCTGAAACATATTAAACACTAACACATTTATAATAAATAGTAATGATAGTAATAATTATTATTGTTTTGGATTGTAGATACCAATAGTGTTTCATACTTAGTAAGGGTGAAATACTTTTTGAAACAATCAATGAATCAAAAATTACAGTCAAGGGCATAGAACCTCAAGCCGGTGCTCCTCCCACTAGCCTTTCACCCAGGGAGCACTGGCCAGAGTCACTGACTACTATTTCTCTCCATTTTTTAGCTTGCCAGCATGTTCTTATCCGAGGATGAAAACTTTCTTCTGCTCTTTCACCAGGAGACCACCTTGGACAGCAGTGTAGAGTTTATGCAGGTAAGTGTTTGGTTGCATGCCTATGGAGGATGAAAGTTGAGAAGAGGCCGGGATCCCAGCCATCTTGTGGGGCAGCCACCACTCCTGCCTGGCCCCCAGGGTTAGAGAGAGGCTTAGACAAAGGGCCAGAGAGGTAAGCTGAGGAATATAACTGGAGGGTAAGGCGGGGGACTGCTGGAGGCTGGAGAGCACCCCCCCCCCCACCTAAAGAAGAGAACCCCGTGGAGCTCCAGGAAATTGCTGCCTTTTGAGAATGCTGTCTAGACATCAAGACTCTATGTGAAACTACTTATTTTTAAATGTTGTTGATTAATTCTAGTTTTGAAGGTACAATACAGCCAAAACATAAGTTAGGGTGCTGATCCAGCCAGCAGGCCTGTTTGCAATCATTGTGTTTTGAGTAAAAGCTAAAGGCAGAACCCAGGGTTCCTCTTATCTCTTCTTTCAGCCTCTAGGTGTTACTGTCTGTTGGTGAAAAAGACCAGAGAAGGCAGAGCAGGGCTCCAAGGCCAGAATGACAGATACAGGACAGCTACTGCATCTGGTGTCCTATTTCTGAAACATGTACCTATTTAGGAAATAAAACTTGCTATCTTCTGCCACTACTTTACTTATGTCTGGCCTAGTGGAAGTCATGGAAAATTGAACAAACACATGCATACACAACTTACAGAAGAAATTTAAATAGACAACAAATATAAGCTGGTAACCAAAGAAGTGCAAATTAAAAACAACTACTTTTTAACAACATAAGTGGTAAAGATTTTAAAAGGATCAGCAAAAGGAGCTGGCAAGGACTGAGATTGTTGCTCATGCTCTGTTGGTAGGCATGCACATTGGAATAACTTTATGGAAAGCAATTTTGCAAGCATTTTGCAAATCAAGAGTCTTTAAAATTTCATTATCCAGAGTTAATTAAAAAATCTTTACCCTTTAACTTATTAATTCTATTTCTCCAGGTATCTGTCATGAGGATGTTATCAGAGATGTAGACAAGTTTTCTGCACAATGATGTTCATTTCATGTTGCAGTGTTACTTATAGTTAAAACTGAAAGTAACGTAAATGTCTAACAATGAAGGAAAACTAGGCAAATTATGATACATTCATATGATCCATTCATTCCACAAATACTATGAGTACTTGCCATATGCCAGATACTCTTCTAGGCACTGGACGTTCATGAGAGAAAATCCCCAGCATGGGACATTATATATTACCAAAGAGGAAGTTTTCAAAGAACATCTAATGGCATGGAGGAAATGCATTACAAAAAATACTAATAAAATTATTTACGCATTATGATCTTAGCTTTGTTTAAAACCTTGTTCCCCCTAACACCTGAACAAAAAAGACAATAGGTGAATTGCCTTTTTCACATATTGTCACACAAAATTAAAAACTGGTTGTTTTTAAGTGGTAGGATAACAGATAATCTCCATGTTCTCTGTACTTCGTTATTTTCCAATTGTGTGTAGGATCATGATTGTTTGCAAATTATTTTAAATGGCATTTCAAAGTAATTTAATTTTAATTTGTTTAAAAGTAAGTAATACAAGACGGCGGCATAGAGGTGAGACAGAGAACTGCTCCCAACACCACAGATAGTGAGAAAATACAGTTAATACAATTAACCCTAAAACAGCAACAGGAAAGAAGGCTTCACCAGACAGCATACAGACCTCACAAGCAGAGCAGACCTCAAAAGTACGAAAGCCTTTATCTGGCGGGAACTGAGCCCTTCCCCCTCACCCAGCTCACTAGCGGGAGGGAGAGTAATGGATGGGGAGCTGGGACAGGCAGAGTGCTTGAGAGACAGATTCGGGCCATTTGTGGAGGATGGGATCCACAGCCAGCCATTCTGGGACAAGGGAAAGGCAGGAGGTCTGACAGGCTTCCTAGCAGCGAGAAGGAGAGGGGTATGCACGGAGCGTGCTGCGCGGGAGAAGGGATGGGGGACAAGGTTGTCGGGGCACACTCTGCCCAGCAGATTGGGAGCTTTGGGGAGCTTTAGGCGCTCAACCACCCTGGCTGGCTACTTAGCTCCAAGGCCGCCCACTGTAACATGTAGCCTGCTGAGCCTCCCTCCTGTCCTGAAGGCACCAGCTCACAAACCAGCAGTCACTGCTCTAGCATCAGACCAGCCAAAGGGAGGCCACCCCCTACAACAGCTAGAGAAGCCAAGCACAGAGGTTTACACTTGTGTGCTCAGCCCACAGGCTCTGATACTGGAGACAGAGAGGGCAGACGAGAATCAGGAAACAGATCTTTCCTCCCCCAAGCACCAACTCTGCTCCCTTATGACACCCAACCTGTCTCTAGGGGCTGAGCAGCTCCAGAGACTGGTGCTTCTGGACAACAGAGGGCACCACACAGAAATATGAAACATCAAAAGAACCTGGTTCAGACCAAAATCTCACAAACCCCAGAAAAAGGACCAAATGAGCTGAAGTCAGCAATCCTCCTGAAAGAGAGTTCAAAATAAAAATCATAAACATGCTTATGGAGGTACAGAAAAATATTCAAGAACTCAGGAACGAATTTAAGACGGAGATCCAATCACTAAGAAATTCCATATCTGAAATGAAACATACAATGGATGGATTTAAAAGCAGACTAGATGTAGTAGAAGAGATGGTAAATGGAATAGAAATTAGAGGAGAGGAATACAAAGAAGCTGAGGCACAGAGAGAAAAAACAATCTCTAAGGCAATCTCTAAGACTGAAAGAATATTGAGAGAACTGTGTGACCAATCCAAACAGAACAATACTCTCATTATAGGGGTACCAGAAGAAGAAGAGAGAGAAAAAGGGATAGAAAGTGTCATTGAGGAGGTAATTGCTGAAAACTTCCCCAATCTGGGGAAGGAGATAATCTCTCAAGCCATCGAGATGCACAGATCTCTCAACACAAGGGACCCAAGGAAGACAGCATCAAGATATATAATAATTAAAATGGCAAAGATCAAGGATAAAGGCAGACTTTTAAAAGCAGCTAGAGAGAGAAAAAAGAACACATACAAAGGAAAACCCATCAGGCTATCATCAGATTTCTCAACAGAACCTTACAGGCCAGATGGGAGTGGCATGATATATTTAATGTAATGAAGCAGAAGGGCCTTGAACCAAGAATACTCTACCTGGAAAGGTTATCATTTAAATTTGAAGGAGGGATTAAACAATTTTCAGATAAGCAAAAGCTGAGAGAATTTACCTCCCACAAACCACTTCAACAGTGCATTTTGGAGGGACTCGTATAGATGGAAGTATTCCTAAGACTAAATAGATGTCATCCAAGTGATAGACAAAGAGTACAGAATATGATTCATAACATACAAGAATGGAGGAGGAAGAAAAAGGAGGAGAAAAAAAAGAATCTTTAGGTTGTGCTTGTAATAGCATACAACGTGAGTAAAATTAGACTGTGATAGTAAGGGAATTACCCTTGAAACTTTGGTAGCCACAAATCTAAAGCTTGCAGTGGCAATAAGTACATCCTATCAATAATCACCCTAAATGAAAATGGTCTGAAGGCACCAATCAAAAGATGTAGCATCACTTAATGAATAAAAAAACAAGACCCATCTATATGCTGCCTGCAGGAGACTCACTTCAAATCCAAAGACATACAGAGACTGAAAGTAAAGAGATGGAAAAAGATATTTCATGCAATAATTAAGGAGAAAAAAGCAGGAGCTGCAGTACTTGTTTCAGACAAAATAGACTTCAAAACAAAGAAAGTAACAAGAGACAAAGAAGGACAAAACATAATGATAAAGGGGTCAGTCCAACAAGAGGATATAACTATTATAAATATCTATACACCCAACACAGGATCACCTACATATGTGAAACAAATACTAACAGCATTAAATGGGGATATAGAATGCAGTGCATTCATTTTGGGAGACTTTGACACACCACTCACTCCAAAGGACAGATCAACCAGACAGAAAATAAATAACGAGAAAGAAGCAATGAACAACGTATTAGAACAGATGGACCTAACAGACATCTACAGAACACTCCATCCAAAAGCAACATGATACACATTGTTCTCAAGTGCAAGTGGAACATTTTCAAGAATAGATCACATACAAGGCCACAAAAAGAACCTCAGTAAATTCAAAAAGATTGAAATAGTACCAACCAGCTTCTCAGATCCCAAAGGTATGAAACTACAAATAAATTATTCAAAGAAAATTAAAAAGCCTACAAACACATGGAGGCTTAATAACATGCTCCTAAATAATCAATGGATCAATGACCAAATAAAAACAGAGATTAAGTAACATATGGAGACAAGTAACAACAGTAATTCAACACTGAAAAATCTGTGCGATGCAGCGAAGGCTATGCTAAGAGGGAAGTATATTGCAATACAGGCCTACCTCAGGAAAGAAGAACAATCCCAAATATACAGTCTAAACTCACAATTAATGAAACTAGAAAAGGAAGAACAAATGAGGCCCAAAGTCAGTAGAAGGAGGGACATAATAAAGATTAGAGCAGAAATAAATTAAATTGAGAAGAATAAAACAATAGAAAGAATTAATGAAAGCAGAAGCTGGTTCTTCAAGAAAATAAACAAAATAGATAACCCCCTAGCCAGAGTTATCAAGAAAAAAAGAAAGTCTACACACATAAACAGAATTAGAAATGAGAAAGGAAAAATCACTACGGCCACCACAGAAATACAAATAATTATAAGAGAATACTATGAAAAATTATATGGTAACACACTGGATAACCTAGAAGAAATGGACAACTTTTAGAAAAATACAACCTTCCTAGGCAGACCCAGGAAGAAACAGAAAATCTGAATAGACCCATTACCAGCAAAGAAATTGAATTGGTAATGAAAAAACTACCTAAGAACAAAACACCTTGACCAGGTGGTTTCACTGCTGAATTTTATCAAACCTTTAGTGAAGACCTAGTATCCAACCTTCTTATTAAAGTTTTCCAAAAAGTAGAAGAGAGGGGAATACTCACAAACTCATTCCTGAGGCCAATATCAGTCTAATACCAAAACCAGGTAAAGACACCACAAAAAATGAAAAGTAAATTACAGACCAATATCCCTGAAGAACATAGATGCAAAAATACTCAACAAAATATTAGGAAACCGAATTCAAAAATACATCAGAAAGATCATCCATGATGATCAAGTGAGATTCATCCCAGGGATGTAAGGACGGTACAACATTCGAAAATCCATCAACATCATCCACCACATCTACAAAAAGAAGGACAAAAACCACGTAATCATCTCCATAGATGCTGAAAAAGCATTTGGCAAAATTCAACATCCATTCATGATAAAAACTCTCAACAAAATGGGTATAGAGGGCAAGTACCTCAACATAATAAAGGCCATATATGACAAACCCACAGCCAACATTATACTTAACAGTGAGAAGCTGAAAGCTTTTCCTTTAAGATCGGGAACAAGACAAGGATGCCCACTCTCCCCACTTTCATTCAACATAGTTCTAGAGGTCCTAGACATGGCAATCAGACAACATAAAGAAATAAAAGGCATCCAGATTGGTGAGGAAGAAGTCAAATGGGTATAGAGGGCAAGTACTGTCCCCATTTGCAGATGACTTGATATTGTACATAAAAAATACCCTAAAGAATTCACTCAAAAACTACTAGATCTAATATTGAATTCTGTAAAGTTGACACAAAATTAATACACAGAAATATGTTGTATTTCTATACACTAACAGTGAACTAGCAGAAAGAGAAATCAGGAAAACAATTCCATTCACAATTGCATCATAAGAATAAAATACCTAGGAATAAATCTAATCAAGGAAGTGAAAGACTTATACTTTGAAAATTACAAAGCACTCATTAGAGAAATTAAAGAAGATACCAATAAATGGAAACACATCCTGTGCTCATGAACAGGAAGAATTAATATTGTTAAAATGGCCATCCTGCCTAAAGCAATCTACAGATTCAATGCAATCCCTATCAAAATACCAACAGCATTCTTCAATGAATTAGAGCAGATAGTCCTAAAATTCATATGGAACGACAAAAGACCCCGAATAGCCAAAGCAATCCTGAGAAGGAAGAAAAAGCAGAGAGAATTACACTCCCTGAGTTCAAGCTTTACTACAAAGCCACAGTAATCAAGACAATTTGGTACTGGCACGAGAACAAACCCACAGTTCAATGGAACAGACTAGAGAGCCCAGATATAAACCCAAGCATATATGGTCAATTAATATATGATAAAGGAGCCATGGATATACAATGGGGAATGACAGCCTCTTCAACAGCTGGTGTTGGCAAAACTGGACAGCTACATGTAAGAAAATGAAACTGGATTATCGTGTAACCCCATACACAAAAGTAAACTCAAAATGGATCAAAGACCTGAATGTAAGTCATGAAACCGTAAAATGCTTAGAAAAATACATAGGCAAAAATCTCTTGGACATAAATATGAGCAACTTCTTAGTGAACACATCTCCCCAGGCAAGGGAAACAAAAGCAAAAATGAACAAGTGGGACTATATCAACCTAAAAAGCTTCTGTCCAGCAAAGGATACCATCAATAGAACAAAAAGACATCCTACAGTATGGGAGAATATATTCATAAATGATATATCCGATAAGGGGTTGACATCCAAATTATATAAAAAGCTTACTCACCTCAACAAACAAAAAGCAAATAATCCAATTATAAAATGGGCAGAGGAGCTGAAAAGAAAGTTCTCCGAAGAAGAAATTCAGATGGCCAACAGGCACATGAAAGATGCTCCACATCGCTAATCATCAGAAATGCAAATTAAATCCACAATGAGATATCACCTCACACCAGTAAGGATGGCCACCATCCAAAACACAAACAACAAATGTTGGTGAGGATGTGGAGAAAGGGGAACCCTCCTACACTGCTGGTGGGAATGTAAATTGGTTTGACCATTGTGAAAATCAGTATGGAGGTTCCTCAAAAAACTCAAAATAGAAATACCATTTGACCCAGGAATCCCACTCCTAGGAATTTACCCTAAGAATGCAGTAGCCCAGTTTGAAAAAGACATGAACCCCTATGTTTATTGCATCACTATTTATAATAGCCAAGAAATGGAAGCAACCTAAGTGTCCATTAGTAGATGAGTGGATAAAGAAGATGTGGTACATATACACAATGGAATATTATTCAGCCATAAGAAGAATACAAATCCTACCATTTGCAACAACATGGATGGAGCTACAAGGTATTGTGCTCAGTGAAATAAGCCAGGCAGAGAAAGACAAATATCTAATGATTTCACTCATTTGTGGAGTATAAGAACAAAGAAAAAACTGAACGAACAAAACAGCAGCAGACTCACAGAACCCAAGAATAGACTAACAGTTACCAAAGGGAAAGGGACAGCAGAGAATGGGTAGGAAGGGAGGGCAAGGGGGAAAAAGGGGCTTTACAATAAGTACACATAATGTATATGTGTGGGGGCACCGGGAAGGCAGTACAACACAGAGAAGACAAGTAGTGATTCTATAGAGTCTTACTATGCTGATGGACAGTGACTGTAATGGGGTATGTGGTGGGGACTTGATAATAGGGGGAAGTCTAGTAACTATAATATTGCTCATGTAATTGTACATTAATGATAGCAAAACAAAAAATATATATATATATATATACAAAAAAAAGTAAGGAATAAATAGGCCACCCACTGTATAAGTAATATAACTTCCAATTTAGTTTGGTCATGTATATAATAGAAATATGAAGGAAAGGAAACACAGAAATGATAAGCAACTATCTCTGGGGTAGGAATTACTGGAGATTATAGTTTTCTTGTTTTTGTATTTCATTAATTTTGTACGGTAAATATGACTTACTTTTTTAAACAGAAAAAAGTGTATTAAAATGTTAGGCTTTATGTAGTCTTGCATCATCTTGAGAAATGGAAAAAGGAAATACCATTCTTTAGCCTTCCTATTTTTTTCAACTTAGTTCCATTTTCCACGTCCCTGCTAGCTTGTCAGTGTCTTCTGTAAGGAAGGGCTTTCCCTTTCTCTACCCGATTTTTTAAAAAAATGCCATTTTTGATTCTTGAATTCTTTTTTAAATTAAATTTGTATAATCTGTTACTATCCTGTATATTTAAAGATATTCTCCCTGAACCATAGGATCTTAAAACACTTTAATCATAACACACACCTACTAACTCACATACCATTATTGTCCAGGATATTAGTTGTATCTTGTTTTCTTTAACCTCACAGATTTTATGCAGTGAATATTTGTTTCAATTTGCCCACATTTCCCATGGTCTTTGTGAACAATTCCTTTCTATGTCTGAGATTTTCCTTCTTTATGTTCTTCCTTACTGGAGTATACACTTTACTATGAGTCTCTTGGTAATAAACTCTGGTTTTGTTTGCCTGGAAATCTCTATTTTGCTTTCATTCTTTAAAGATAGATGTGCATACTATTCACATAAAAATCTTTGGCCTTCCAATGGGTCAGTTGTAGTAAAATTCAAAGATAATTTAGAAGGAAAATGTTTGGACAGCAGCATGAGAAAAGCATGTAAAAATGTTTTTTGCTATTTTAAATTCTCATTCTTAGTTTTGGTATATTCATGCCATAAGAGTTAGAATGTAAACCACATTTAACTAGTTGATTTTATAAGTCTGGCCAAAGTCATACAGAAACGTTGGTGACAAGGACTGACCAGGGTGAAGTTTCTGCACACTTCTTGCTACACACCAGCAGAAGCACTGAGAGCTCCCACCATTCCTGCAGTGCACTGCCTGTTGCTAGAATTAAGGTCCCTGCAATTGGTGACTCAGGTAACCCATTCCACATATATGGAAAATTTCATTTTGTACAAGAATTAAGGAACTTGTCAACTTGGGAGGCTTGCACATGGAGTAATCAGAGGTGGTCAAAATCACACTACATATTTAAAAAAGCAATTCAGTGTTTCCTTTAAAATATTCAGCTGTTCTCTCTTCCAGTGTAGTGATTTTATCTGCAGCTGAATGAATGCTGTCCTCAAATCAATAAGAGTTGGCATGTCACTAGGAATTATCAGAGATATTTTATTCCCCTTATCCTGAGCCACACAGGTGAGATTCCTGAGGGGCTTCTTCTGCAATGCAATTTATTTTGGAGGGGTTTGCCTTTTCATTAAGGTTACTGTTATTTGGGGTTTCCGTCTTATGTAGGTGCCTCAGCTTGACTTCCCACCTTGGCTGGCCCCAGGATTTGTCTCCTGTCTACCTGGTGTGCGGGCTAAGTTGTCAGAGATCAGCATGTACCTGGGACAGACTACTGTTGCAGTCGTAAATTACTTCTCTGAATTTGTGCTTTCCTATCATGACAGGTCTCTTAGAGGTCTTTTCACTTCTTGACAGCTGAGCTATGTATTTAAAGAGTTGTTTTTGGAGTATTCTGCATTTGTAGGAATTTAGGATAAAGAAGGTTTCTTACTTTGCTATATTACCCCAAACTGAAGTCCATGGCTTCGTGTCTTTCTATTTTTGAGCTTTCCAAAAGATCCCTTTCTCTAAGTGCATTGTGGTGCTCTTAAGTAGCTCCAGGTGAATTTGATGATTCATTTCTAGTGAGTTCTGCCCAATTTCTGTCACCAAAGAAAGCCTAAAACTACCTAGGCAAGTCTTATTGGCACCCATTCTGGTACTGTTTTCAGATGCTGAACCTTAGTAGACAACGATGTAAGTCAACTCCAAATTATTTGAGGACAAATGGATTCATGGCTTACGTGTTTTTTAGATCTGGCGCAAATATGATGCTGATAGCAGTGGCTTTATATCAGCTGCAGAGCTTTGTGTAAGTGTTGCTGGGAATGGTCACTGGGCGAAGGGTGAGTTTGTCTATCACTGGGAATTCGATAAATGGGTATCTATAGCTTGACTACTGTGCTTCCAAGAAGCATGGTATGTATTTACTATATAAGAAAAAAAAAAGTATTTGTGTTTTGAAGGTTTGGAAAGTGCAGGTGACATTGATCTCTCTGGGAAAAAGACACAATTGAGGATTTATGACAGCTTTTTCATGACTCAAGCTATTCTTTGGGTTCCATAAGCTCCCTTTTAAACATGACAGCTCTCCATGCTTAGATTTATTGCTTGCTAAAAGCATTTTATTTCCTTAAAACAAACAAACCATAATCCTTAATATAAAGCCTCTCAAGAACTTTGTGATATATTTGCTCACTATATAAAACATGGTTCTTCTCTTGACATCACAGAACTTCCTCCGAGACCTCTTCCTCCGCCACAAAAAGGCCACTTCTGAGGCCAAGCTGAAAGAATACACTGGCACCATGGTAAGTCACCGAGCAACATGACCAGCTCCCCGCTGCCTCCCCCCAGGTGCAGAAACAGTGACTGTCACAGGGCAAGTACCCAGTAAGTGTCTGCAGACTAAATGAATGCATGAGAAAAACCTCAACTCTGGAAAACACTGGCTAAAACTGAGCTGCTTTAGCCTCTTTCTTGGGATGAGACTGCAGGTATTTGAGAGAAAAAGCTGGTCACCTGTCCTTGGGGAGACCTGGAAAGTCCAATCAACATCAGGTTACTAGGCCCTAGGCCAATAAATGTTAATCGAAGTCACATAGAAGCAAGTAAACATGATTTACTTAGGCAGTCAGGACTGAACATGGGAGCCACCGCTTGCCATGAGGATGATTCTACTCATTTTGCATGTTGATTTAGCGCAGTTGAGAGTCAGATAGATGGGAGATGTGTCCCACCTCTGCCACCTATTAGCTATGACCTTGGAAAACTGTCAAGCCTTCCAACTCTACTTACTTCATCTGTAACATGTGGCTTAGAGTACCTACTTGCTGTAAGGCAGTGAGTTGATGAGCTCTGCAGTGTGTCTAGGACATAACGAGTGTGCAGAACATGTCAGCTTTTATCGTAGTGGTTGTTATGGTTCTTGTTGTCATTATTTTGCTTGCTCCTCATGGCATCCATGTCCTAAATGACCCTGAGATTATTTTGGTGTCAAAGCTCCCTGAAAAGGGTCGAGTAGAGGAAGTTTGCCTTCTTCATATTATGTTACAGTACCTAACTTGGTGCATTTCTTCCAGTACTGAGCAACTATTTGTACTGAATTAGATCTGGTTTCTCTACCTTTTGTCTCTCCCCAGCTCCCCTCCTATTTCCAGGTATGTGCTTCGTTCCAAACAAACTCTGTAGGTTTATTAATTAATAAGAAAAGAAGTTGCTGGTAAAGACTTACTTACTTGTAGGATTGTTACATTTATTCTATAAGGAGATTTTGAACAGATCCAACTTACTGAACCTTCTGGTGAAGTCAGGGATACATATAACTGAAAAGAGTTTGTGGGTTTCTGTTAAAATGTATACCACTAAGTTGATCTATTTAGTTCTTTAGTTGGTGTTTCCAGAACTGTACCATTTCTAACAACTTCTCTACATTGTTGGCATTGTTCATGTTATTTTACGTATTTGATGGTTGAGCTTAGAAAGGGTAAGTGACTAAGTCACCACCAAGTTGAATTATTTAACTCATTTTAAAAATCATGCAACTGGGAAGTGGTAAGTTACCTGCCCAAAACAATTAAACTGGTAGCTGGGCTCTCCTAGCCTTCAGGCCCGGGCCCTTCCGGCTCTTGCTCTGCACTCTGGCTGTTCCGAATGCTGCCATATAAGGGCATCTGCTCTGGGAAGGAAGGAAGTGCTGTTGACTATGATAAATTGTAAATTGCCTAGACAGAAACAAAGCCAATGCCAAGGACAGAATCAAACCCTGGGCCAGGATTTCAGTGGGAAATAGTTTGGCTTCTTACTACTTTGATCTATTCTAATAGCATGCAAAATGATGTTTGAAATCCTGAGTAAATATATGCTCAGCACCAAGGAGTGAAAGGGAAATCCCCTAGAAATACAGTTTCTCAGCTACAGAGAAATCTCAAGGTTCCTTTTGTCCTAATTTCCAGCCAACCCCTCCAACAGAGTAAATAGTATGAAAAAGCAAATTAGACTGAAACTGCCTGGGGGAAGAATATCCCAGAGATTATTTTTCCAGTTGAACATTTTTCAACCTTGATTTGACACAGTGTTAATCACTGGCTGTTGTTATCTTGATTTTATTAACTTATAAAACATGTACTACACAATGAAATACTCGCATTTAGAATCTCCAGCATGTTTCCAGTATTTCCTTGAATATATTTGGCTCTGAAGGGCTTCCCTCCATCTCTAACTATAATACTAAACCACTACTTTCTAACTTCTTGACATAGCTCAGCTATTTTTTCCCTACTTTTCTTTACCTGGTTCTTGCTCATACTTCAAGATTCAGTTACATCATCTTGCCCTAGAAAATCTTGCACAGTGAATCCAAGTACCTCTCCACTGTGCTCCTACAGTACCTTGTGTGTATCACTGTCTTAGCATCATATCATCCATTAAATTCACTCCACAAATATTCATTAAATACTTGCTATGCTCTGGCACTAGTCCAGGCTGAGGATTCAGCAGTAGGCAAAACAGACAAAGGAGAGACTGACAACAAAGATAAACATAATAAACAACAAATCATTGCATGATAGAGGGTAACAAGTATTACAGAAAACGTGAAACAGTAGAACAAGAAAGGGATGGCAGCCAGGATTGGAAACTGGGGAGAAGGTGTAATTTTCAATAAGGTTGTTAAGGTAGGCCCTTCTCGAAGGTGACATTTGAAGGACCAAGGCTGCCTGCAGCAAGCACAGGGCCCCTAGGGCTGGAGCATGCCTGGGATTTTCAGGAGCTGGAAGAGACCAGTATGACTGGAACAGAACAATCAAGAATGAGGCTAAACTGAGGCCAGACCATGTCAGGCTATTTAGACTATTGTGAGAACATGGGGGTTTAGCCCAAGAGAAATGGAGAGTCACCAGAGAGTTTGAAGCAGAGCAGCCATGAAGCAGTGTTGAGAAGAGCCCAAAACGGGCAAGGAGGGAATCAGGAAGCCCCTGATCTTGTACTCCACTAGCTTGTAGCATCTTATCTCTGTGTCCCCAGCCCTCACATGGAGCTTGGCATATAGTTGGTTACTTAACACAGATTGTCTGAACTGAATTTTCAGTTGTTACCTAATAGCTGCTAAGAATAAACCATGACAGTAAAATTTGTTTGCCTTTGGGACCCCCCACCTCCTTTGTCTCTGTTCCTTGTGACCCTCCACTCCCATTATGGCTCTGATTCTCTTTTGGGGTGCCTCAGAGATTGCATAACAATATTGCACAACACACTCAACCTTCCTTAAGCAGTGCTTTGTGTTCTGAGATTCTCCTAGTCTTTCCTCTTTTTAAACCAGAGCCGACAGGGCAGAGCCGGAAGGTGTGGCTGAAAGTGCTGAGCTTGACCCTTTGTGGCTTTCACTGGGGTCCCTCATCACAGAGAGTGTCATCTGGGAGATCCCAGTGACGTGGAGGGTCTGAGTCCTGTTGAGGTACAAAGAGGACTGGAGCCCCAAGCTGATGATGAGAGGTAGGAGAAGCAAGAAAACTGGTGACCAGGCCTGGAGGGAAGGCTGTTGTCAGAGGTGAGACAGAGCAGAGCAAGTACAGAAAGGAACGATCAGAGCAAGATGAGCCTCGGACAAGGTCCTGTGGATTCAGAAATCGCATGACTGTGTTCCTTTTTTAAGTTGCATCTGAGGTGCTTTTGGCTAAGCAGTAGAGTCTCAGAGTAAACCCAAATATGACGTGGCTCTCACTGAGACAGTCTCTTAATGCTTTTCTCCCGGGTTAGACCTTGAGCCAGTAAACTAGTTTATACAAAGATCTGAGTTCATTCAGTCAACAAGTATTTAGTAAGAACCTTCCAAGAAAGAATGTCTTGCAAATGAGTTTCAGCCCCAGGCAAGTTCGCTATAGATTCACTGTGACCAAAGAAATTTACAGCAAAGGGTTCTTGGGGTGAAAAGGTTATACCCAACTTTATTTCCAGGTGGCAGGTCAGTCCCTCGGCGCTGCCACCACTCCAGCCTCCACTCGGCTCTCCTACAGCCTTCCAGTCTCGGGTAGAGCACTGGGTGGAACTATTTACATTAACACAATAATGACTTATTGCCTAAAGGTGTGGAAGCGGTAGCATAGCAACAAGCCAGTTACATTTAAGTTCAGTGAGGATCCTGGCCATAGGAACTCCACTACCCACAGACATAGTCCCTGATGTTATGGTGCTTTCCAATTGGGGAAAATTTGGTAAAGAGGGAAAAAGAGCAAAAATTCATCCTGGTCCTTCCCTGTCATCCCCATTGTGCGTATCATTGCCATAGACTATTGGCCAATAAGTAAAAGTTGAGTTCAATTTTGCCTTCACTCCTTAAACACAGAAATCTCAGCTTGAGATCCAACTGAAATAATTTTTGAGAAGGTTTCCTGATTGTAAGTCAGGGGAGAGAAAATCCCGGGGCAAAATACCTGTAAAAACCAAATCTGTCAAAGGGTGAAATAAAGTTTAAAAACCGTTTATTGCTTACAAACTGCAATCCAGGGCCGTCTTTCTCCTCTGCTCCAGCAGAAACAAAACCAGCAACCCCCTCACCTCTCAGGTACAGAAAAGCCCTCTGTTGCCCAGATAATTACACATTGATATGGAGATGAACTTCTCTCCACCCCTGAGGATATGCAAATGCACTAAATCCAGGTGAGATATTCTGAAAATGTTACAATTTACCCACAGCCACGCCTCCAGAAATCTCGCCTTACCATCTACTTGTTCCCCTTCTTCTGCAATGGTCCCTGGGTGAGAAAACTGGAACATTGTGACCAATGACATAACAATAGCAACAGCAATAAAATCATGACAATCCTCAAGCTGGAGGATTCAGCTAGATTCAAAGTCTTATGCACATTAAGTCCATAGCTCGTCGATTCCACAGGCAGGCAGTAGCTGAGGGTTCAGAGCAATCATCATGGGGCAGCTGCAGCCATGGGGTGCATTTAGGCCACAAGGACTGTAGGAGAAATAACCTTAAGGGCGATAAGATACATGTTTTAATGACACCAGCATAGGCAAATCTTGTCCATCAGGTAGGATACATGCAAGAGAGTGGTCTTGTGATAAAACAGTGGCAGGAATGGGATCTCGTCCTGTTCTAGTACACCAGACTTTCACCCCCCTCCCTATGGGAGCTACTGTTATGTCCAGATCGCAGCATCCT
This sequence comes from Phataginus tricuspis, assembly GCA_029783875.1. Lineage (NCBI taxonomy): Eukaryota > Metazoa > Chordata > Mammalia > Pholidota > Manidae > Phataginus > Phataginus tricuspis. The sequence continues at coordinate 41,795,573 of JAQQAC010007890.1, read as the reverse complement.
CAGAGACCAGAGACCACCAGGGAGACCGAGTCACGCATGCAAGAGCAAAGGGCGTTTATTACGGGCTTAAGCTCGGACTCTCAGCATTTTCACCTAGGTGGTGGAGGTGAGCTGAGAGCCCCGGACAAAGGCAGGCAGGATTTTTATGGGCTTTGGGAAGGTTGAGTTACAGGAAACTGGGACAAGGATACAGTAATCCAATCATAATCACTCAACATCATTGACAATAGTTCTAGCCATACAGGTTATCTAGAGTATCCGTTACTTTTGGCGGGGTCAAATCACAATATTTGGGGTATCTTTGAAATTAACCAATTACAGAGCGAGCCTAGGGTCTTTGCTTAGTGACCAGCAGGTTAATCTTTACTTTCTGTGATGGGGTCTTATCTATCTCTTGCCCGCAGACCTCATCCTTAGGAATGTGGGGAGAGGGCTTTTGGCCTCTCCTGATTGGATGGCAAGGGGGGTGGTTGCATGCCTTGGGTGATATGTAACTACTTGATAGTTTCAGGGAAACTGTAACTTAGGCCTTCTAGTTTCTGAGGCTTCCTGAAGCCTGTCATGGCGTTAGTTTGGTTCTTTCACTACATATGGGTCAATATATAGGGCTATGCGCCTGCCATCCTGGGTAGTGCCAACAGCACCAGGTTAGGAGCCACAGTCCTAGTTTTGATCAGGTATTTAACACTGGAACATTAGGCAAGTGGAGCATTTGATGGTGACGATAATGAGGGGCCCATTAAAGGTCATTTTTTTTAAGTTAATGAGCTCTCCCCAAAGAACGGCTACATACTGTACTGAAAAATGTCCACAGGACACACTGCACTTTCTCCCTATTTTTTTAACTTTATTGAATGCCATAAAACTTCTTTATTTGCTTTCAGTTAGTCCATAGGTTTTGAAAAGATAAATTTTTATTTAGGTCTTTGCCCAGCTACAATCAGAAACAGGAGACTCACTTTCTAAACCTGGGCTGATAGATGGATTAATCAAAGCACTCCCCACCCTGCTTTCCTTCCAGCGACCACAGGGCTCAACAGACGGAGTTTTTCCTTAATTAAAGAAACTCAGCAACAAGGTGATTTATCGATGATGAATCTTGCAGGCCTTTTCATTGTGTGGTCACTGTTGGCCACTGTTTGAAATTTGCCAACATAAATAAAGCCTCTCCATGACTAAACAAACAAACAAAAAATAATATATATATATGTATATATATATACGGCTATGGGAGGTACATGCACTGGCCATAAAGATAAAACCAAACTTCCCCTCAAGATGCTCTTACCTCCTGGACATTTTGGGTACACTACCATGACGTTTGGGGGCCATTCAGCTGTTATACACAGGAGACCAGCTTTCAGGCCTTTCCCCCAAGATGCCAGACGGGCCAGCCATTAATTGCCCATGTGTCAAAATGTCCAGGGTTAGGTCCATTCAACAGTGTCTTCAGGGCTTAATGCAGTAGAGGCTGGCAGCAGGATGTTGCTGTGTGGCCGTATCCTGGCTTCAATAGCTCTTCTTTGGTTTGGATGTACAATTGTATAGGAGAGGCAGCAAGGTGTGTGAGCACATCCACAGGGCTCAGAGCTCCTGTATGTGGTTTTCCATTCAAGCGCCACAGCACTGTCCATAGACGAACTGAACAACCCCATAGACTATTGGTGTCCAACTTCAGGCCAGATTTCAACAAACTGTTGTACTTCTCTATCATGCCTGCCCCGGTAGGATTATATGGTACTTGAAATTTCCACTTTGTTCCTAATTGTTGCACCCATTCTTGTAACGCATGTCCAGTAAAGTGGGTGCCTTGATTACTCTCAGTTACCTGCGGCCGGCTGCAAAGAGATGCTCCAGGCCCTTCTTAGTGGTTTGCTGATCTGCACGATATGCAGGAAAAGCATCCAATAATCCAGGATCCGTGGCCACACAAGTTATGGCATACTGATATCCTTCTGATATAGGCAGAGGCCCAATACAGTCTATTTCCCACCTGACAAGGGGTATTGGCCCCCTTACTATTGTCCCATGTTGCTGTGGGACTCAGTGTAAGTCCCTCTTAGAGCACACAAGGCACTCCTTCTGGGCTCTGCTGACTTCTTCAAAGGTCAGTGACAAGCCCCACTGATGGGCTACAGCCCACATTGTCTTTTGCCCCATGTGCAACAAACGCTGGTGTAGCCATTGGGCCACATCAGAGGCAGGCTTTCCTTCTAGCCAGTGCACCTGGGCCAGTGTGTCTGCTTCATCCTTCCCTGGGGATGCCAAAGGCAAATGGCCAGTCACATGATATACAGTAACAGTCTTAGTCTGACCAGAGGCCCATAGGTCTTGCTACAACTCTTGCCCCCAAAGGGGCTGGTGACCAACCATCCAGTTGACATGATACCATGTCGGTAGCCACAGGGTCAAGCCCCGATAGACAACCCAGCTGTCAGTGCAGACAACTATGGGGGAAGGCTCCTGGTGATCATGAGCCATACTGCCCACAACTCAGCCCATTGACTGCTCTTCCCCTCTCCAGTCTCCATCCATATTTTCTCAGTCTTAGGATGGAAAGACATAGCCCTACACTTCGGGGGCTGCCCACGACTGGAGCCATCTGTGTACCAAGTATCTTCAAGTATAGGGGCTTTTCCCTCCTGATAAGGACTCTTGGCTCAAAAGCAAGTTCTTCCTGCTTTCCTCTGGTATAAGTTACTGGCCCCAGTAGGTGTTGGAGTTCTCCACTTAAGGGGCTAGTAGAGAGGGCACTGCGCTGCTGTAAATATGCGTCCCATTTGGCCCATGTAGGTGTCTGTGCCATGCCACTCCATGGCCTTTGGGTTCAGTCTTACACCTACCCTGTGATGGGATAGGTGGTTATTCCCTTGGTTGGAGCTGTTCTGGCAATGGGTTCCGTACCAGCAAGGCATGGTACACAGCAGCCAGTTGCTTCCCTGTCAAGGTGTACCAGACCTCTGCTCCTTTCCATAGTTGTGACCAGAATCCAATAGGTTGGCGTGTCTGTTCAAGCTGCTGCCAAAGACCCCATCCATATCTATCTCGGTTACAGGAAAATCTAGTTCACAGGGCCTTGATGAGTCCATTACATTCAAGGCCTGAACGGCCTTGAGTGCCCACTTGGCAGCAGTAAAAGCAGCAGCACAGGTCTCATCCCAGTCCCACCTGATGCCCAATCATCCTCCTATGGGGGTGAGGGTTCAGGCAAATCCTGAGTACTGTCTCCCATGAAGTTTTGCAGGGACACAGGCCAGGCATGAGGCCTTGACTCTGGTTTCCATGTCCTGGACCTCAGCAGCTGGAACTGCTGCTCTGGCTTTAATTGGTGCCACAGTTCTAACAATATTCAGTTGGGCTGCCCATCGAGTTTTTCTTTCACTAGCCTGGCCTTTATCAAATCAACCCATATCTGGGTCCTCGAGATCTTCACGGGGCCTTTTGCACTTTTCAGTCTTGGCCTGTACTTCCCTCCATGCCCTTATTGTTTCAACCTCCCCCAGATCTGCTAAAGTGTGAGTAGCCTCCCTTATGGGTTGCCCTAGGTGGGGGCAAGAGTATTCACTAGGGACCCAAAGAGAGATGTGGGAGCTGCATGCGGCACCAGGTTTCTCATTCCTACAGTGAACACCTCCTCATCAGGGCCCTGGGAGTCCACATTACAGATGGTATTTTTCATACCCAATTCCCTCCGTACCTGTTGGAGCTCTGCATACGTTTTCCAACTAGGGGGAAAATATGGTAAATCACCCTGATTAGGTCAAACTGCCCTGATGGCAGCTGTCAGCTATTCCAGGAGTGTCTGATTCCCTGAGGCATGAAGGCATTTTGCAACCGCTGCCGGAGGGAAGTGTGAGTCATCAGGGAAGAGTTTCTACTCATCTCAGTACCTGACATAACAATGTTTTCCACCCCCATATCCCAGAGGCGTAATAGCCATGTAGGCAGAGATTCCGATGGCTTCTGCCTATACTGGACGCTCGTGTCCACCAGCTCATCCTGGATTTAGGGAAGGAGCATGGAGGGCCCCACAACCTGGGAGGGGGCTGCTCCTCCCCCTGAGGAGCCCGCGGTTGTTTCATTTTTATTTTCTTAATTATAGCTGGGCGGGCCTTTAAAACAGGAGATGGTACTGCTGGTGGTGGCCTGGGTAGCAGATCTGCCAATGGCCCCGCCTTCTCCTCTTCTCCTTGATCTTCTCCACCAACGGCTCCTCCTCCACCATTTCCAGGGCTGAAGAAGCCACTCCTTCCTCTCCCTCCCCCATGGCCTCCTGCAACACGGCTTTTCCTGCCGTCTCCCCCTTGCCACTAAGGAATCTTCTAGGAGTGTGACCTGCTTTTTCAGTAACTGTCTCTCTTATTTAACAGCATCCCATAGGTAATCTATCGTACAGCTCCTCCATGTGATGCTGAAGTGTGTCTCTCTCCCGCCTAAGTCCCTGTATTATAACCTTTTCCACTATCGATGAAAAGAGACCCTACAATGGCAGCCACTACATGGCCACCTAAGGTCTCCAAGCAGTCTTCCAACTCACAGAGAGCTAATTCTGCAACTTCTGGTGTTTCCACCATTCCCCAGTTCTGGGGAAGGCCCCACCCCTCTAGGAGGTATTTTACCCCAGACCATTTCACCAGTAGGAGTTCCCAACTTGGGAGCTCCACAGCTGGGGGGATAATAACAGGTGAAGTTGCACCCCCTGCCACTGCATCCCGTGGGTACTCCCACCATCCACAGGAGAAGCCCTCCCAAAGGTTGCACCCATTATGACAGATTTCAGGTTCAGAGGCACCCTGCCAACTGCCACCAGATGTAAGTCTGGGGAGAGGAAATCCCAGGGCAAAATACCTTTAAAAACCGAAATCAGTCAAAGGGAGAAATAAAGTTTACAACCCGTTTATTGCTTACAAACTGCAGTCCAGGGCCGTCTTTCTCCTCTGCTCTGGAAGAAGCCAGCAAGCAAGCGAGCAGCTTCCCTTTAACCTCTCAGGTTCAGACACGCCCTCAGTTGCCCAGGTAATTCTATACTCTAGAATAAATACCCTGTGATATGAGTCAGTCACAGTCAATTTAGACAAATATATATAATCATAAGGGCAAAACAGAAAAGTGCTTCAATAACTTTGAAAATGAATTCCCATTACAAGTATTTCTTACAATCATTTCCCTTTCTGCTTTCCAGATGAAGATCTTTGACAAAAATAAAGATGGCCGGTTGGATCTTAATGACTTGGCAAGGTGAGTAGCATGGAAATGGTGTCATAGATTCAGAGAGATCATATTGGTTTGGTGACAGCATACACTTCTTTTTGAAAGGCACAGATCAAGTCTCACCTGAAATCTTGAAGAATAGGTACATCTTATCAGATAAACAGCAGTGGTTCTGCATATCTTGGGCTAATAGGTAGCTTTGTGAAGATAATAAAAGCTCTGCTCCTCAAAATTCATAATGCACAAAATTTTCATAAAATTTCTTGGACAGGTCATGGGCCCACACTGCCCTCAAAAGCCAAACATTCATGGTCTTATATAGGGAAACCATAACAAAAATAGTCCTGAATTCGATTCACTGATTCTGGGAATGTGGAACAGTTAGTTCAAGATGGGACAAATAAGCCAGACTCCATCTGTGCTCTCTGGTTTTTGCATGTTGGTGTTTTTTCTGTGGAGCACCAAACACCCCAAGGCCACAAACGGAGGAGGAAAGAATGACAGCAGAAGCAGCTCAGGATCTGCAAAAACACAGCCCGTGAGCCTGGTGTTGTGACAGATAACGGGCATGTCAGCATGTTCTGTCAAGCCTAGCTAGCCCCCAAAAAACCAGTGGTTTTCCACAAAAGGAAAAAGACATTTTGAATAGATGAAGAGAGTTCAAATCACTGGATCTAGAATACACGGTTATACCCTTATGGGGGAGCAAATATATAATCAGGTGGTCCAGGGCCAGGCTGGCTGTCAGTTGTAGATTGGACAGTGATAGAGAGCAGCAGTTACAGGCTGGAGGGCAGAAGCTGGTGTCATTAGGAAAGAGGAAACCCAGGGACTGAGGGTGAGTTTTCAGTGACAGGGAGACTTGCCATGGTCACAAGAAGATGTTAGTTTTGTCCCTTAGTGGATATTAACCTGAGTTCAGAATCTGCAAAATCTGTGCCAGCCACCTCCTCTGCCTGTACTTAAAAGGGACCTGTAAAGGGGACACACTAGAAATCTCTTCCCTCAGTTATGACCAGGACAATGACCCCAACACTTTTTAGGGTCTTACATTCGGGGCCTTGCCAGAGTCCAGCTCCAGCTAGTCCAGGGGTCCCTGAAGGATGGATGGTGTCGGCGGCTGAATGAATGAGGACACAGACACTAGCAAAAGCTGAGCCTGGCCTTTAATTAAAAATAGCAGATTGTTTATATACTCTTTGATTACATAAATTAAAGTACAGTTATTAATCATTTAATTGACGCATAGCAGGGTTACATGAGTTTAGATGAGATTAAATCATTTTGACATATCTTAGTGGTCTACTAGTTTCTAAGTTTGTTCCTAGTCACTGCGGTTAGAAAATCTCACAAAGGTTAGGTAGGTGCCAGATTGTTATTTTTTTTACAGATGACTATTTAAAGTTTACTTTTCTATTGTTTTTATGTCGGGTTCTTATTCTTTCATAGCTATACTCCCATTCTCCATCTCCGGTAGGAAAGAAAGAGGCTCTCCAAGAGGACATGATGACCTTTTGGCAGGCGGGGATAAATTTCACGGAGTGTGCCTCGGACCCATTCAGTAAGACTTACAATGGAGATTTTTCTGATCTGAAGTCAGGCAATGCCCTGTTCTTATTACTTTTATAATTCATCAAGCTGTTCTCTGGTGGATTAGCCAGAGGGCACCACCTGTTCTTTGAACCCACCTATTTCCACATTCATCAAATATGCCACCTGGAGGCCACATAGGGGTGGGGAGGGGGAACTGGAACCCACTCAAACAATCTCCATTTATTATAACTCAATACTTGTTTCCAATATCTTCCTCGCATCCCCCTCCTATTATTCTTTAATAAAATGTTAAAGTAGTAAGTGAAAGTAATAAAGATTACAGTTTCTAACAGAAAGCTGTTTAAATCTTGATATAAGATAAAGATGAAAAGTAGAGTTTAATGCAGTAGGAAAGCAAGTGTAGACTGTCAGATTCATGCCTATAAACTGGGTATAGATCCGAGTGAGACAAGGGCAGCAAAACAGCCATGGGTGCGGAAGATTTCTCTCAAAACTGGGGGGGGCGAGGTTCTGAGCCTCACCTCTTGGCCCCCTATTGCTCACCTGATGGCCCCCCTGCGACTGTGCCTGTCTTAGGTTGTTCCTCCTTTGAGGAATCTTACTCGTCTCTGGCTAACCAGCCATCCGGGCCCATACAGGGAGATGCGCAGTTGGTAAGTGAGAGAGAAGCAATGTTCTTTGAAAAGGTTAGCTCTTCTTACTTCTTTGCAGATTTATGCCCTTTGACTTTTATGCCCAGCAGTTGTCTCGAGGTATCTTTATCACCTGGAAGAATTAGGGGGTCTTGCCTCTGGCATTTCTCCCAGGGTATATTAAATTTGGTTTTCCAATTTAGGTGAAAGTGACCAATAACAACATTTCCAAACACCATAATAATAATGAGAGAGAGCGGGGATGTTCCTTTCAGAAGCACGCATTGCGGTTCCTTCTTACCGGGCATCTGGGCAGTGCCATCAGACGGACGGTTCAAACTACAGGACCTCAAAGTAGCTGTGAGGCAGCCTATGTGTCCCTCTTTGGCTATTCACCCCAGGACCTTCATCCTAATTTTGGCTACTTTGATGAAGAGGCACTGGGAGACCAGCCAAACCAGACGGGCAAGAGCGTTTCTCCTCAAAGCTTAGGACACAAGGGATCTCAGCCCTGCGGTGTTTTCTGTATCTCCTGAGTCCCACTCAGTTCTCAGTTGGGATTGCCCAATGAAGGCAAGGTTTTCTTTCAAGTGGAGGTCAGTTCTAGCTACTCTGAGAGCTGTGTGAGACAATGAAGCAAGTAGACCCAAAGCACCTAAAAGATTCGCTCAAAAATGACAGTCCTGATAAAAACAAATGTCTTTGATCTCATGGCTCCCTCCACCAAAAGCACTCACCCACCTGGCACCTTGACTCAATTAAGCGCTTCTCAGGGGCTGTGCTTCAAGGATCCTTGAGCGCCCTCTGGAAGCTGGAGTGTGCCACTATCAGTAAGCTGCTCTTAACTCGATAAGTCTGAACATTTCCTTTGCTTCTGAAATAAAATCCATGGACAATATAACCTACCTATACACACAATGCAAAAATAGCTAATATAATGAAAAAATTATAACACATAAAGGATAAACAAAAGGAAAACAATAATAAGATAACTTGTATTTCAGTGTGTACATGGGTAGATACAACAGCGAAGACGTAATGAAGTGGTCAGTTGCTTGCATCTTGGTGTAGAATTACCTTGAATATGGCAGGCGGTTCAGATGCTGACTGATAAAAGTGTGGTATTTTGACAATTCGTGTCAGGAACTCAGTACGGTTGATGTGATTTTATAAAATAATATGTAAGTCTTGATAGAGATCCAAATGAAATAATGCACAACCATCCCTCAATTTACACAACTCAGTATACCATACGGATAATTTACACAGTTAGTAAGCTATCTATACCTTGAGAAAAATACCCTGACTGCTCGGTGCCAATGGATGGGTAAGGACAGTATCCTTGAAGAATCCCAGGAAATTGTACCCTCTACTTGCCTCACATTAATTCTCTCCACCCTGAGCATCCAAAGGAGCAAAATTTTCCAAATTGTTGAATGATATGTTTCTACCTTTCTCTGTGTATACCCATGAATATCAGACTATGGTATACAATATCGTCCCGGTGCGTCAGTCTTTTGAAACTGACTGTATTACACTGAAGTACAATTATAATTAAACAGAAGAGCCAGAAATACATTCCACTTTCCCAAACAAAAACAGATTAAACTTCCGGGAAGATGGTGGTGTGAACGGAGTGACAGAATTTTCCTCCGAACATTATATTTATCCATGAAAACACAGCAAACGCAACTGTTCCTAAAAGAGAGACCAGAACAAACAGGAATGTGCACACAGTGCAGACACACCTGAGAGGACTCAGCAGCGGGCGAGGCGGGTAAGAAACGGAATGGTGAACTGCGACCAGGGAGAACCCGAGCACTCCCAGACCCCAGTGCACCAGCAGGAGGAGAGGATTCAGAGCCGGGAGGGAGCGGAAGTGCAGGCCCAGGAGATAACCAGCCCCGGACTGGCTCTGGGAATGCGGGCGCACAAAGCATGGTGTGGTGGAGATTGGAGAGATGGAGTGCGCGCGGACTCAGCAGGAACATGCCTGCTTGCTCGCGGCTGGCTCAGGGAAGGAGAAGAGAGAAGAAAAAAAAGGAGAAAAGAACGCACTTTGTTTTTCAGCGGTCTTAAAGAGACGGGAGTCCAGCAAAGAACGTCATCGCCTTGGCACACTCAGCCCAGCAGGCTGGGAGTCTGGGGGAGCATTGGACTCCATAGCAGGCGACTGGGAAAGGGTAGCCATAATTAGGACTCCCACAGAACTCAACAGCCTTCCATTCATTCTCACCCCAGCCACAGCTTTAAAGGGCCGTGCGGAGAGGCACGACCATGGCTCTGGAATAGTGGAGCAACAGCGCCACCTACAGCATTCACACAGAAACCACTCCAGGTGGGCGTTTTTTTTTTTTTAAGTGTTGCTGCTTTTTCTTTTTCTTTTCTTTCTTTTACTTCTTCTCTCTCTCTTTTTACATTTTTTATTAGTAGTAGAATTTTTTTATTTTCTTTTCTCTCCTTTCTTCTCTTTCCTTTTTAAAGTCATAAAGAGACCAGCTGACATACATGACAACTACCAACAACCAATTCGATAGTCATGAGAAGACAGAAGAATATGATACAGACAAAGCTTCAGACAAACACCACCCCAGAGAGAGAATCTGAAGGAATGGACATGCACAGTCTTCCTGAAAAAGAATTCAGAATAAAAGTCATAGCCATGCTGACAGATCTACAGAAAAATGTGCAAGAGCTGAGGAAGGAAATGAGGAAAGACAAAGCAGAAATGAGACAAGCTATCGACGGGCTTAACAACAGAATGAATCAGGTTCAAGACACGATCAAGGAATTACAAGACAGGGAACAGGAATACAAAGAAGCTGAGGCAGAGAGAGATAAAAGGATCTCTAGGAATGAAAGAATATTAAGAGAACTGTGTGACCAATCGAAACGGAGCAATATTCGCATTATAGGAGTACCAGAGGAAGAAGAGAGAGAAACAGGGATAGAAAGTGTCTTTGAAGAAATAATTGCTGAAAACTTTCCCACACTGCGGAAGGAAAGAGTCTCGCAGCCCACGGAAGCCCACAGATCTCCCAACACAAGGGACCCAAGGAAGACAACACCAAGACACATAATAATTAAGATGGCAAAGATCAAAGATAAGGACAGAGTATTAAAGGCAGCTAGAGAGAGAAAAAAGATCACCTACAAAGGAAAACCCATAAGACTGTCATCAGACTTCTCAACAGAAATCTTACAGGCCAGAAGAAAATGACATGATATATTTAACGTAATGAAACAGAAGGGCCTCGAACGAAGAATATTGCATCCAGCACGATTATCATTTAAACAGGATGGAGGGATTAAACAATTTCAAGACAAAAGAAAGTTGAGAGAATTTGCCACCCATAAACCACCACTACAGGATATCTTAAATGGACTGTTCTAGAAGGAAACACCCTTAAGGCTAAAAAGATGTCACCAGAGAAAATAAAATCATAGCAAAGAAAGCAGACAATCCAAATAACAACTAAAGGCAAAGAATAAAACACCTAATATATGAAGAAAGGAGGAGGAAGAATAGGAAGGGAGAGATAAAGAAACATCAGACGGCATTCACAATAACTTAACAAGAAAGTTAAGTTAGGTTCGTAGATAGTAAAGAAGCAACCCTTGAACCTTTGGTAACCACGAATCTAAAGCCAGCAATGGCAATAAGTACATATCTATCAATAATCACCCTAAATGTAAATGGATTGAATGTACCAATCAAAAGACACAGAGTAACAGAATGCATAAAAAAAGCAAGACCCATCTATATGTTGCTTACAAGAGACTCACCTCAAACCCAAAGATATACACAGACTAAAAGTGAAGGGATGGAAAAAAATATTTCAAGAAAACAACAAAGAGAAAAAAGCAGGTGTTGCAGTACTTGTATCAGACAAAATAGACTTCAAAATGAAGAAAGTAGCAAGAGATAAAGACAGACATTACATAATGATAAAGGGGTCAGTCCAACAAGAAGATATAACCATTATAAATATATATGCACCCAACACAGGAGCATCAGCATATGTGAAACAAATACTAACAGAAGTGAAGGAGGAAATAGACAGCAATGCAATTATTCTAGGAGACTTTAACACGCCACTCACTCCAAAGGATAGATCAACCAGGCAGAGGATAAGTAAAGACACAGAGGCACTGAACAACACACTAGAACAGATGGACCTAACAGATATCTACAGAACTCTGTGCCCAAAAGCAGCAGGATACACATTCTTCTCAAGTGCACATGGAATATTTTCCAGAATAGACCACATTCTAGGCCACAAAAAGAACCTCAGTAAATTAAAAAATATTGAAATCCTACCAAGCAACTTCTCAGATCACAAAGGTATAAAACTAGAAATAAATTTCACGAAGAAATCAAAAAGGCTCACAAATACATGGAGACTTAACAACATTCTCCTAATTAATCAATGGGTTAACGACCAAATCAAAACAGAAATCAAAGAATATATGTAGACTAATGACAAGAACAACACAAACCCATAACTTCTGTGGGATGCAGCAAAGGCAGTTCTAAGAGGAAAGTATATTGCAATCCAGGCCTATTTAAAGAAGGAAGAACATTCCCAAATGAACAGTTTAAGACACACTTATTGAAATTGGAAAAAGAAGAACACATGAAGCCCAAAGTCACCAGAAGGAGAGACATAATAAAGATCAGAGAAGAAATAAATAAAATTGTGAAGAATAAAACAATAGAAAAAAATCAATGAAACCAAAAGCCATTTCTTTGAAAAAATAAACAAAATAGATAAACCCCTAGCCAGACTCATTAAGAGAAAAAGAGAATCCACACACATAAACAGAATCAGAAATGAGAAAGGAAAAATAACGACAGACCCCACAGAAATACAAAGAATTATAAGAGAATACTACGAGCATCTATATGCTAACAAGCTCCAAAACCTAGAAGAAACGGACAACTTCTTAGAAAAATACAGCCTTCCAAGACTCACCAAGCAGGAAACAGAAAAACTAAACAAACCAATCACCAGCAACGAAATTGAATCGGTAATCAAAAAACTACCCAAGAACAAAATCCCCGGACCTGACGAATTCACCTCTGAATTCTACCAGACATATGGAGAAGAAATAACACCCTTTCTCCTTAAAGTTTTCCAAAAAATAGAAGAGGAGGGTGTACTTCCAAACTCTTTCTTTGAAGCCAGCATCACTCTAATACCAAAACCGGGAAAAGACCTCACCACAAAAGAAAATTACAGACCAATATCCCTGATGAATATAGATGCAAAAATACTCAACAAAATATTAGCAAACCGAATTCAAAAATACATCAAGAGGATCATACACCATGATCAAGTGGGATTTATCCCAGGAATGCAAGGATGGTACAACATTCGAAAATCCATTAACATCATCATTCACGTCAATAAAAAGAACAAAAACCACATGATCATCTCCATAGATGCTGAAGAAGCATTTGACAAAATTCAGCATCCATTCATGATTAAAACTCTCAACAGAATGGGTATAGACGGCAAGTACCTCAACATCATAAAGGCTATATATGACAAACCCACAGCTAACATCATACTTAATAGCGAGAAGCTGAAAGCTTTTCATCTAAGATCGGGAACAAGACAGGGGTGCTCACTCTCTCCACTATTATTCAACATAGTTCTGGAGGTCCTAGCCATGGCAATCAGACAAACAAAGACATACAAGGCATCCAGATTGGTAAAGAAGAAGTCAAATTGTCACTATTTGCAGATGACATGATACTGTACATAAAAAACCCTTAGGGCTCCACTCCAAAACTACTAGAACTAATATCTGAATTCAGCAAAGTTGCAGGATACAAAATTAACACACAGAAATCTGTTGCTTTCCTATACACTAATGATGAACTAACAGAAAGAGAAATCAGAAGAACAATTCCATTCACAATTGCATCTAAAAGAATAAAATACCTAGGAATAAACCTATCGAAGGAAGTGAAAGACCTGTACTCTGAGAACTACAAGACACTCCTAGGAGAAATTAAGGAAGACACTAACAAATGGAAATTCATCCCATGCTCTTGGTTAGGAAGAATAAATATTGTCAAAATGACTATACTACCTAAAGCAATCTACGATTCAATGCAATCCCCATCAAACTACCAACAGCTTTCTTCAATGAACTGGAACAAATAATTCTAAAATTCATATGGAACCAGAAAAGACCCCGAATAGCCAAAGCAATCCTCAGAAGGAGGAATCAAACAGGGGGAATTACGCTCCCTGACTTCAAGCTCTACTCCAAAGCCACAGTAATCAAGACGATTTGGTACTGGCACAAAAACAGACCCACAGACCAGTGGAACAGAATAGAAAATCCAAACATTAACCCAAACACATACAGTCAATTAATATTTGATAAAGGAGCCTTGGATATACAATAGGGAGATGACAGCCTCTCCAGCAGCTGGTGTTGGAAAAACTAGAGAGCTACATGTAAGAGAATGAAACTGGACTACTTCTAACCCCATACACAAAGGTAAACTCATGGTGGATCAAAGACCTGAATGTAAGTCATGAAACCATAAAACTCTTAGAAAAAAAACATAGGCAAAAATCTCTTGGACATAAACATGAGCGACTTCTTCATGAACATTTCCCCCCGGGCAAGGGAAACAAAAGCAAAAATGAACAAATGGGACTATATCAAGTTGAAAAGCTTCTGTACTGCAAAGGACACCATCAGTAGAACAAAAAGACATCCTACAGTATGGGAAAATATATTCATAAACGATGTATCTGAGAAGGGGTTGACATCCAAAATATATAAAGAACTCACGCACCTTAAGAAACAAAAAGCAAATAATCCAATTAAGAAATGGGCAGAGGACATGAATAGACACTTCTCTAAAGAAGAAATTCAGATGGCCAACAGGCACATGAAAAGATGCTCCACATCGCTAATCATCAGAGAAATGTAGATTAAAACCATAATGAGATATCACCTCACACCAGTGAGGATGGCCAACATCCAAAACACAAACAACAACAAATGTTGGCGAGGATGTGGAGAAAAGGGAACCCTCCTACACAGTTGGTGGGAATGCCAATTAGTTCAACCATTGTGGAAAGCAGTATGGAGGTTCCTCAAAAAACTCAAAATTGAAATACCATTTGACCCAGGAATCCCACTCCTAGGAATTTTCCCTAAGACTGCATCAGCACAGTTTCAAAAAGACAGATGCACCCCTATGTTTATTACAGCACTATTTACAATAGCCAAGAAATGGAAGCAACCTAAGTGTCCATCAGTAGATGAATGGATAAAGAAGTGGTACATATACACAATGGAATATTATTCAGCCATAAGAAGAAAACAAATCCTACCATTTGCAACATCATTGATGGAGTTAGAGGGTATTATGCTCCGTGAAATAAGCCAAGCCGAAAAAGACAAGTATGAAATGATTTCACTTATATGTGGAGTATAAGAGCAAAGAAAAAAACTGAATGAACAAAACAGCAGCAGACTCACAGAACCCAAGAACGGACTAATAGTTACCAAAGGGAAAGGGACTGGGGAAGAAGGATGGGAAGGGAGAGATAAGAGGGTAAAAGGGGCATTACGATTAGCAGACGTAAGGTAGGGGGGTCACGGGGAGGACTGTACAATTCAGAGAAGACAAGGAGTGATTCTCATCTCACTACGCTGATGGACAGTGACTATAATAGGGTTGGTGGGGGGGACCTGATGAAGGGGGTAGTTTAATGACCATAATATTGCACATGTAATTGTAGGTTAAAGATACCAAAATAAAGTATAAAAAAAAACAGATTAAATTTTTATTGAGTATCACTTATGTATAATAAAACTTACTCTTCTAAAGTGTATAATTTAGCATACTTTAGTATATTCATAAGATTTTTCAACCATTACTGCTACCTAATTCCAGAACATTTTTATTAAGCCAGAAAGATACCCTGTACCTATCAGGAATTTTTCCTCCTCACTCCTAGCAGCCCCTGTTAACAACGAATCTACTTTCAGCTTCTATATATTTGTTTATTCTGGGCATTTCATATAAATGGAATCATACAATATGTAGCTTTTCATGCCTGGCTGGGGTTTTTTATTTCTGCATGTGGATTTGTGGGTAAAATTGTAATATTTCCAGAATATCTCACCTGGTTTTAGTGCATCTGCATATCAACAGGTGTTCCTCAGGGGTGGAGACAAGTTCATCTCCATATCAATGGGTAATTACCTGGGCAACCAAGGGCTTATGTGAACCTGAGAGCTTAGGGGGAGGTCTTGCTTGCTTCTGTCCTAGCAGGAAAGAGATGGCCCTGGGCTGCCGTTTGTAAGCAATAAACGGATTTTAAACTTGATTTCTCCCTTTGACTGATTTCGGTTTTAGATGTATTTTGCCCCAGGATTTCCTCTCCCTGGAGTTACAGGATTCAAACTACTGTCTAGTGTTTTTTTTCGTTTCCTCCTGAAGAACGTCCTTTGTCTTTTGTATAGGTCACATTTATTGTTGTTGATAATTGTTGGTTTTTTGTTTAGTGACTTTTTTTTTAACTAATTCTGTGAAGTCTGTATCTTTGTCATATAAATGGAATCATACAATATGTAGCTTTTCATGCCTGGCTGGGGTTTTTTATTTCTTCATGTGGATTTGAAGTCTCTGCTTGGTTGGCTTAATGGTTAGTTAATGATTTGACAGATTTCTTACATGCCTGGAACCAGTGAGTCTCCCAGTATTTGTTGAGGGGCTCTATGTACATGTTGGGACACATCTTCAACATTTAAGCAGGCAGTTTGCAACTCTGCCTTAGCCGCCTTCACTTCCTGCTTGCGTAAAGCCTGAAGATAAGCCAGAGGTGTGAGCTGAAGGCCTTCTCGGGTCTTTCCTGAGCACCCACACAGCCCTGGGCAAGGATATAGCCCTATGCATGTATGTGACCTTCTAGATTCCGAGAAATACGTTAGAGCTTATAAAAGCTGCTATGGACATCTCATTCCCCAGCTTTTCCTTTTAAACTTTTGATGAGCCTATTGTTGATCTGCACTCTTAGCAACTACTTTGTTCAGCTGTGATATTAAACAATCACCTCTAATTATTTTTGACAAATGCCACCAGGGTAAAGGGTTTTCCACTGAGTAAGCTCAAAATCAGGTCAAATAAAAACACCTTTGCAAGTGGGGTCTTTTAGGGAAGCATCAAAGAAGTCGAATAGTGGCAGTTCTCTGACCTAGGCTTTGAAAGAGCTCCAATCCTGTTCTGCCCACTACAGCAGCTGCCAGATGGCTGGTCTTCCCCTGGCATAGCGGGCTCCTGTTTGTCAGGAGTACCATAGAGCTGGGGATGAAGGGATGAAGCAAATTAAAATGCCACAAAATACATTGCTGTTATCAAGATTTAATCATTTTTCCAAATAAGCACTCTCCAGATTTCTGAAAGCTTTTGGCTAACCTCTAGAGTTTTGAAAAAATTATTCTCACCATTTTTTGGCCAGTTTTTTCATTGCTTTTATGAAGGAACTAATTTCCGTCAGCCCTTACTCTTCCATTTTCCATCCAGATGAATTTTTAAAAGTCTCTATAAAAGTCTTTCCCAATTAATTTCTTTGTTTTTCTAATGTATACATTCCTATTTTTTAAGCACCTATCCTATTCTGCAGAACTATGTGGAAATTGTCTGCCCTTTCCTCACACCAGAGTTATGAGTTTGCTTGTAACTGATAGCTGACAGATCATCATGTGGGTTACTTTTTTTTTTCCATTTAGGATCCTGGCTCTTCAGGAAAACTTTCTTCTCCAGTTTAAAATGGATGTAAGTAGCAACACTTCTTTAGATGGGTTTATAGCATTCATGTTTCTCTACATATTTGAGAAGAAGAGAAGAAAGAAAGGAAAGATTTGAGGAGAGAAGAAAGTAATGCCTTTAACTCATCTAGAGACTGACAAGGCTCACCGTTGGGATCAAGGGGTTAAGCGTCATTGACTCAAAGTTTATAAAAATTGTCTAAGACCCTGACAGAATTGTGCAACTTAAGTTTCATGTTGCTGGGTTGACACTGCTTTCTCCATACACAGGCTTGTTCTGCTGAAGAAAGAAAGAGGGATTTTGAGAAAATCTTTGCCCACTATGATGTTGTAAGTGTTTCTCTTTATTCTGCTGGCCATCTTTAGGTAAGAAGTTTGTTTAACCCCTGTGTGGGGTCATCCCCCCACAGACCCTAAACTTACATGAATGAATAGCAATCGCACATGTACGTTGCTATGCCAAGTTACCCTCAAGCCTCTCTATGTAACTTCCTAGAACTAAATAAAAATGGAAAAGGGAGTATTTATGGTGAGAAGAGAATAAAATCACAATAGTATTTTTGTACCTTGGCTTCAAATTAGGAGAAAATTTCTCCTTCTTGATCTCAATCTAGAATAAAAGGTTCAAAAACAAAAGCAATAAATCAAATAAAAAACTGCATCCAACCCAAAGAAATACAGGCAAAGTGAGACCTACCTGACATACAAGCTAATTATTTGGTCCTTATTTAGAGAGGAGAAAATAATAATTCAAAAGCACAAAGTATGGCAAAGAGATCGAATATCTTGAAGACAAGGTAAGGTAATGAAAAAGGAAGAAAAGCAAGAAAGTTGGGAAAGGTCAAAAAAGACATCATTCTCAAACTAATCAGCCTGGATATCTGTGTATCATTTTCCGAGCAGAAAAAGCATCAGCTAGAAGAGGCAGTATAGCAAAGTGTTTAAGTGTATAATATCTGTGACCAATTACTTGGGTTTGAATCATGGCTTATTAGTTGTGTGAACTTGAGCAGGTTCCTTAACCTCCCTGTGCCTCAATTTCCTTATCTATAAAATAAGGTTGATGACAATAATAATAACTACATCATGGGGTTGTTATGAGAATTAAATGAATTCATGTTTGTAAAGCTCTTAGAAGAGTGCCTGGCATATAGCAAGTACTACATTAGTGTTTGCTTAATACACTAAGGGAATAAAATTTTTAAATAGTGTGGTAAAGTTTCAGGCTGAAGAAACATTGAAAAGAATGGATGAGTTATCACAACTGGAACTTAAATTGAAGTATTTTAATATGTATTGTATTTTATAGACACTTTTATGAGTAGAAAAAATAAAGGTGTTTGTACAAATCAAATAACAATTCTAATATGTTCACATAATCTAGTCTCTCATGAGTTAAAAATGTATTTTAAGTCATTAAATCATTGCTAAATCATAAAGCGAAATCAAAAGATGTCAACCTATCCTTCAAAGGATCAATATGATGTGCAAGTGACACTTTTCTGAATTGAAGCCTGGTATTTGGGAAGCAAATAAAGTCAGTGTGTCATGTTAATGCTCTTTGTAAAAGCCAAGGAACTCAAAAACGATTGCTTCCCGTTTGATAATATGGCGTAGTTATTTACAAGGAATTCTTTTGATTGATTTGCAGCATTCACATCCTGCACAGAGAACATAAGTTGAAACATGCTATTTCTCATCCTGTTTGCAGTCAGAAAAGAGTACTGATTTGGTCTCTTTGTCTAACTTATTCTTTAGCTTTTTAACTTAAGAAAATTCTATTTGGTTTTGATTGGATCTTTTATCTTTCAGAGTAAAACTGGAGCCCTAGAAGGCCCAGAAGTGGATGGGTTTGTCAAAGACATGATGGAGCTTGTCCAGGTGATTTCATGAGGCTGTGTAGATTATTCCCATCATGAGTTGGGGTTGCCATTTTTATTGATTCCATTTGTTTTATTTTTGGGAATCGGTAGAGCTGAAGATAAACGCTGGAGAGAATATCTAGGAACATTGTCTATTTAATAACCATTCAGCTTCTTTGAAACCCAACAAATCTCCCTTTCTCCCTTTGTTACGGAAAAACCTGAAAAACCTGGACTGGATCACTGACGGAAGAATCAAGTGGCACTCGGAGGTCTTGGAGTCTTGAGATTTATTTCACACCGGTGGGCTCAGAGGGGAGTAATCTCCCAAAAGTCTGAGCCCTGAACAAAGGCAAAGGGAGCGATATATATCTTTCTGCTTCCATAACTGCAGCATTTCTATGTGCAAAGTAAGCAAGCAAGGGGGTGTGAGCGCCTGGTGGAGCAGAGAGTGAAGGGGAGGGGAAACAGGAGTTTCTGTTGTCTTTGGTAAAGAAGAGAAGCAGAAGGGAGCCACCTGGACTAAATTGCTGACCTTGTAAATATTTCCCTATCACCTTAAGATCAGTTGTAGTTTCAGTTAAGTCAGGTCGCCATAGGAGCTTCTTGTTCTCATCATTTAAAAGTCATCTATTTCACCAAAGGAAAGCACAGTGCCACTATATATATTACCACTTTATTTTTTATTATAGAAAGCATTTTTTCTTAGATTTGGTTATTAGAATAACAAAAATTTTTAACTTAATTGCATGTAATAAATCCAATATTTGGGGTTCTAATTTTTTTTTACAGGGGAGCTGCTGTAACACCTACCCTAAGATGGCTACTTACCCATTAAACCATTGTTGTGGTTTGATGCAATTTAGTCTGTAACCTACATCACAGAGCTGTTTTACCTAGGGTAGACAATGTTTAAAACAAGCAATCTTCTTTGAGATCCTGGTGAACTGTATTGATAGGCTACATGATTTAGTTAAACAGATACTTCCCAGTTTGTTTTCTATGGGACTGTGTAGCCATTGAGTTTAGTAGTCTCAGATCTTTAGGGATTTTTCGACGTTTGTACAGGACACAATGACTGTCTTGATTGGCCCAGATGACAACAAATTAGAGTAGCCACTATCCACTGTTTCTGAAATTCCAGATCTGTTTGAAAAATAGGTTAAAACTACCAAGTTTTGTCTCAGAAAATTTCCCAGACCCCAAATTTTGCATGAATCTCCAGGAAGTTCACATACCGTGATTGAGCAGGCATGGAAAGGATGTTTTTTCTGACATCTAATCATGATGACAGAGATGTCTTCTTTGATTCCCACTCTCATGCCATCCCAATGAATCCTTGACACCTCTTCACTCCCTTCACCAGTTGCTTGTGTGGAAGATTTCACAAGTTTTTGCAGAGCCAGAAGAGTTGATGGGTGTTGGTGTGGTATTGCCTTTTACATTGATTGCTAAAGGAAAAAACCCATTTGACTCACTATCTATTTAATGCCAGAATGACTTCTGTAATAGAAACCAAGCAATTATCTATGGGACATTAGGTTGCGTGGTGAAGGCCTTGCCAAACTGGAATTTTAATTTGGTTTTGATAAAATAAATGGGATGGTAAGCCTGTTTTTCAGACCTGCTTGGCCCCTTTTGGACCATGGAGTTGGGGTCACTAAAGCCTAGGTGCAGAGCCTGGGGGCTTCAGATCGTTTCAGACCTTTTCAATTGTCACTGACCTGGTTGATGGCTTCCACAGGTTATTGGGACATAATGGAAATAAAATCTTTAATAGCAACAGAGTAGGGAAGACATTTTTCCAGAGAAATTAAAGAGACAGAAAAAATTCTAGACCATCCAAAAACATGATTTGGAAGCAGGAGTCTGCCTTACTCTGATACATTAATATCACCTCCATGGGAAACCAGAGGGTCCCACTATTTTTTTTATTAAAGTATTGTTGATATACATTGTTATGAAGGTTTCACATGAAAAAACAATGTGGTTACATTTACCCATATTATCAAGTACCCACACATACCCCAATTCAATCACTGTCCATCAGTGTAGTAAGATGACACAGATTCACTGTTTGCCTTCTCTATGCTACACTGTTT